>OY757925.1:86114827-86154827 GCA_963585895.1 Sepioteuthis lessoniana
TCCTATCTATGGTTCAAATAGAACAGTTTAACATTTAAACTGTGTACTTAAGCTAAACTGAAGTGTTTGAAATAGAACTGTTTTCACTTTTAACTGTGTATAAACAAAAAACTGTACTTATGCTAAACTGAATTGTTTGAAATAGAACTGTTTGATCTTTCAACTGTTTATAAACAAATGACTGATATCTAATTGAATTGGTAATGATAAATAGGAATACTTGGAAGCATTTAACTGTGTGCAAATAAATGATTAATAGCAAATACAATTATTCAAATTAGATAGAAATGAGTGAAACCTGAAAATTGTTGCAAAAAAATGTGCTCACGCACGTTTAAAAATGTTATCTACAAAATGTGTTTAGAAATCATATATTTAATATATATGTATGAAAAGAAATTGTCATTAAATAGCATGCACTGGTTGATATGCCATAAAATAAAACCAAACCAAAATCCAACAGCCTTTTCTAGGATTTGCACTCAGATCATTGATTTAATTTCCTGTCAACTGAATAACCCAAAAAGAGAGTTTCAATTCACACATGTACCGTATGGTCCCCTCTGGTTGGTTGCCAACCTGAGAGATATTCCACAATGGCCGTAAATATTTCAATGAGACTGTGCAATTTCTTATCATTGTTTTATCTTTAGTAGAAAACAAACTGGATATTTAATCTTCATCATTTTTGTATCAGCAATAATGTTTAATAGTTGTATGCACACTGATGTAAAAACTCTAGCTAAGTTGGTGTTGGCAAGGCTATTAAAAAAAAAAAAACATTTACACTTGCTTGTTTTTTTTTCCTTTTTCATTTCCACAACAAAACGTTCAAGAATATTGATTTCTGTGGTATAACTGTCCATAAAACTGCATTCAGTTCTGACAAAATTTGATATCTCACAAAAATTTTCTTTGTCCAAGATCAGCTGACAAGATAGGACATGATATCTCACGAGAAATTTCTTTATCCAAGATATTCTAACTTTGATAGAAAATTGAAAAGAGATTCAAAGATGTTAGAGTACTATCTATGGGTCAGATGGATGTGTTTGAACATTTTCAGCATTAGACAGGAATACTTGAAACCACATAACTGAGTGCACACACACACCATTATTATTAGATAGAATTAAAAATGTTAGATAGGAATAGTTGAGGTTTCAGTTTCTTTGTTAAATGACATCCCAACCTTCATGGGTTATTTAATGTCAAAGCTATTCTTACAGAACAGTAGCAATACAATTTAATATATAGCTGGAAGGATAAGGAGCTTCGTACCTCCTCAAAAGTCTGAAAGGGAACATAATGCTGGAGTTCAAACTTCCTTACTTCAAGTATGCAATCTGATACTTTAGTCACTCTGCTATAGAGACAACCGCGGAAAAAATAGTTGAAACCATTTAATTGTATACAAATTATTTGTAATAAGGTTAGTTATAACTTGAAACCATATAATTGCTTGCAAATTATTGGTGTTAGATGGAAATATTTGAGACCATATAACTATGTGCAAACAAATAATCATTATTAAAGAGGAATCATAACTTTAAACCATATAATTGTGTATAATGAAATAGATCTGTTTGAAAATTATTAATACTAATATAAATATACGCTCTCCGGGTGCAAGTATTTAAGTTTTACTCTAATAAAATACTTGAAAGACGAATAATACTAAATAAGTTACAGGTACTACCAAATCTCTGTTAAGGGAATTTGTATCAAAAGCAGGTTTTAATTATTACTTTTCTAAGAGAGAAAAAATAGAAATAAAAAGAACACGGAAAACGTGTCTTGTCCTGGAAACTATCCCACCACTCCAAACAATATTATCATTTGTGTTTCCTGTTTACTTATGTAATAAGTAAAAAGAAAATCCTAAATTAGCTTGCATGTTTCAGTGAAAAAAAAGAAGAGAGATAATTTAAGCAGTGTATGCGCACTTAGGAAAAATATCTGAAAAAAGTTTTACAAAAAACTAATAACAGTTTAAAAGGAAATGGAGATCAATGAAAACACCTTTTTTGAGTGGTCAATCGGCTGGTGCTGTAAAATACACCAATTGCATCTCTGCAGAGGGATAAGACTCTCCCAATGAGTGTCCTGAATATGACATTAAAAAATCTGATGGTAAGGCTCCTGTCTTGGAGATTTGGGGAATGTGGAGTACTCCTTCATTGCCATTGTTCCCAGGTCCACTCTGGCCCAAAGTGATAGCACCTGATTGGGTCCTATCAATGGGTCAAATACAACTGTTTGACATTAAAACTGTGTGCAAACAACTGACCAAAGCAAAATTGAATTGTTAGAGATAAAACTGTTTGATCATTTAACTGTGCAAAACCATTTAACTGTGTACAAAAAATGAGCTCAGGCTTGTTTTAAAATGTCATCAAGAAAATGTGTTTACAAATTATATATCTAATATATATATATAGTCAGGATTTGGCATTAAAAACCTACAATGGTTGATATGTCATAAAACCCAAACAAACCAAATCATATATATTTAATATATATGAATAAAGAGGATTTGTCATTAAATAACCTATAATGCTTGATATGCCATAAAACCCAACCCAACCAAATCATATATGTTTAATATCTATGTATAAAAAGAATTTGTCATTAAATGACCTGCAATGGTTGATATGCTATAAAACCCAACCACACCATCAAACCTTTTTTGAATAAGATCAAAATTAAGAATAATCTAAACTTGCTATCTTCTTTGGTAAAAATGCCTCCCAGCCAAAAATAATAGTTTTTTTTACCCACTCCAAGAAAACTGTCTTTGCTATTAACTATCAAAGAAACTTATTTGTTACTCAACTCTTGGAACACCTGGGATTTTATATTTTTCTGACATCTCACCAAGTCAGAATATGGAACAAGGCCATTTTATGGTAGAAGCTGTAAAAGAATCAAGATTTGTGCATGGCAGGTGCAAAAATTCTTGACCTTAAAAGCATTCCTCTTTTGGGGTGTCTCAGATGCCAAGCAATAAACTAAGTCCTGAAAGCCGGCAAAGACCTAGTGGGTGCTGAGGCCAAGTTTATTTGGAGAAATATAACCACTTGGCACGAATGCCATGCTACCAGCCCAGAAGCCTGTGGCCAACTATTGGAGAGCCTTTTCCCAAGTTATTGTCTGTTTTTATACAAGTTCCAATTCAAAAACAGAAACTTTCTCAGAAAACTTTTTTTAAATACTAAAAAAATGTTATAAGGATCAATATTTTTTTATTAATCAATTTCATTCAGTAAGATAATGCTTACTTTGATAATTCTAAATCAATGATTTAATCAATTAATGTAATAAATTTTGATTGATTAATGTTTTTTAGATATTTAAAAACAACTGCAGGAAAAACTTTTTTTTTTTTAATTACTGAAAATTTACTTCTTTCTTTTTTTATAATGTTGTAATTTTGTGTGTGTGTGTGTGTGTGTGTGTGCGTGTGTGTGTGTGTGTGTGTGTGTGTGTGTGTGTGTGTGTGTGTGTAACCATCGAAAAAAATGTTCATATTGGTCTAGGCAAAATATAAATAGAATAAAATGAAAAATAGCATTTAATATTGTTTTACATGGAATTATCAAATTAGACTTATTTTGAACGTACTTTCACTTTCAAATTTTTCCTAATTTTTAAGATCAAAATGCAAATTAGCCATACTGTTACACTTATGAAGCAACAGGTATTGTAAGCAAGCTGAGATCTGTGTGTTAGTAAACAAAAATGCATTCAGGACAAATAGACAAATTAGACTCCTCAATGAGTAGTGTCCTGTGTATGAGACTAAACAGTCTGATGGTGAGGCTCCAGTAATGCTGGAGCTTTGGTAAATGCAGAGTACCCCTGCATTGTCATCACTCCCAGGTCCACTCTTGCCCAGAGAGGTTGCACCTGATAGGGTCCTATCTATGGGTCAAATAGAACAAAACTGTCTACTTATGCTAAACTGAGCTGTTTGAAATAGAACTGTTTGATTATTTAACTATATAAATAAATGACTGATGTTTAATTGAATTGTTAGTGATACATAGCTATAATTGGAACCATTTAACTTTGTTGATTAAACTGGATAGCTTGAAATAGAAATATTTTTGACATTTAAAGTGTGTACTTCATGAGTAGAGTGTTTGCCAATGGTCCAGGAGACCTGTGTTCAATCCCAGGTCACATCATACCAAAGACTTTAAAAATGGTACTTGATACCTCCTTGCTTAACACTCAGCAATATAAGGTACATATCAGAGGTAAAGTGGAGCAATCCAGGGAGTAGCACCTTCCCCTACACCTCAGTATTGTAGCTATTGTAAAGGGATCCTTCTGGTCGTCCTCGACTACGGTCAGCAACTTTACTTACTTTACTTATGCTAAACTGAATTGTTCAAAAATCTGTATAAAAGTGGATTTGGCATTAAACAGTATACAATGGTCTATATGCCATAAAACCAAGCCAAATCAAACCATATATAAATGGTGCATTTAATAAGTTTCCAGACTTTTTTTGTACTGGCATTTAAAATTGTCATAGACTCTTGAAAATTCGCTATGTGATTGCTATACATCTTATGAGATAACTGACCAAGTTTTATGATTTCAGCTTCAAATGAACACCTACAGCAGCAATTGAAATACACCCTACTAAATCCTGATTATCACAGCTGCTGAATTTCAAAAATGCAATCTGGACATGAGGACACTTTAGAAGAATGATATGCAATAAAATTGTGTTTTAAACTTGGAAAAAATGATGTCACAGAAACGTATGGAATGCTTCAGACAGCTTTTGGAGCATTTTGCATGAATCAAGCATGGGTTTTTGAGTGGCATAAGAGATTCAAGGAAGGCACGGAATCTGTGAGGGATGAGGTGTGGAAGGAGTAAGGAAGTCAGAACACCAGAGTTGATTGGCCAAAGGGTTAGCATTAGGGTTAGGGTTACTATGTTGAGGTTTAAAGGGAGTTCAGGAAGAGATTCCATCAGAAGAGGCCAGCATTCTTCAAATTGGGTCAGTGTCATTTCCACCAGGACAATGCACTCATCCACAACTCCATCTTTGTCACAGACTATTTGATAAAGATAGGTATCAAGACAGTTTCTCAGCCTCCCCAGAGGGTCCAGACCTTGCTCCCGGTGACTTTTGCTTATTCCCTAAGCTCACAGGATGTCATTATGAGACAATTGAGGAGATGAAAGAGGCTGTGATGAAGGTCATTGAAACGCTCACACAAGAGGACTTCCATGGGGCCTTCCAGTAGCTGTTGGAATGGTACAACAAGTGCATTGCAGCCAGAGGAGATTACTTCGAAGGGGACTAGAGTTTCATGTGTGTACTATCAATAAAAGTGCCCATACGAAAAAAAGTCTGGAAACTTATTTAATGATCCTTGTATATTAAAACATTATGTAAATTAGGCCAATAGTATTAATAATATAAAACAGTTTTCCTAATTGAGATTTGAATAAAACCATAGCAACAGAGTTTTAATTAACTATAAGAAATTTTGATGGTGATGTAGTTTCACTTACAAATAGATAGATACATAATCTCCATAATAATAAGATTAAGTCATTTGAAACTATAATTGTTTATCAAAGATTATTATCAGTTACCTAAAACTATATAATTGCTAACAAATTATTGGCGTTATATAGAAATATTCAAAACCATATTACTGCATGTAAATAGATAATATCAAATAGTTATTTAAAAATATAATTGTGAAAGTAAATAATGGAAATAAATCTGACAATCTGAAGAAAATAGAAAAACAAAATAATCCAAAAATGATGAATTTATTACAATAGAAAGACTTTTTATTATGATAAATTCATGACTTTTGGATTACTTTGTTTTTCTATTTTCTTCAAATATCATCATCATCATGTCATGCCGCAGGCACGGATATCCCTGACCCTCTCTCGCCACTTCTCCCTATCATTCATCGCCTCTGGTTGGTCTTCAGGGCTACATCCCGTATCCTCACATAGCTGCTGAATGTATGTTCGAGCTGGTCGTCCTGCTTTTGCTCGGCCATATGTGGGGGTCCATAGGAGTACATCACTTATGAGCTCATCGCTGCTTCTCCAGCAGTGTCTGGTTCGTTTAACTTGGATAGTTTTCGTGATGGGAGGCTGGTGGCCGCATAGTTGGTGCCTTGTGGGGTGTTGCCGTCAGGACTTGTTCAATATTGCTCACAGCATTCTTGTGTAATTGCCGTCTAGCTTCTCCAGCCGTTTAGTTAGCATCCAAATAGTGCATCCATATAGCAGTATCGATACGACCGCTGCCTGGAAGAAACTGCGTTTCATTTTATCGGTCAGGTCTGATTTCGATATGATTGATAGCCTATCGTTATCCATGTGTATAAATTGTTTGTATTAGACACAAATACTTTATACAATATAATTTGAACACATTTTTAATATGTCCTCTAAACTAAGCTTTAGAATAAAATATCAAAGCAAAAATAACAAATAAGTAACCAGGAAGTTGAACCTGCATCGACAGCCTGAAAAGAAGGGATGTTCACCGTTATACCATCAATGCCTTAACTAAATGTAATAACCTGTTAACAAAACTATAAATCTTGTCATTTGAACAAAAACATGATAGGAACTATAATGATTAATATGTCTTCTAAACTAAGCTTTCCAAGAAAAGAATTGAGCAGAAATAACACATGCGTCACCTGGGAGTCGAACCTGGATCAACTGTTTGGTAAGCAATCATGATCACTATTACACTCCCTGCTGACTGATGGAAATGTGGTACGCTGGATACCTTATATAATTGTCTCTTTGTTTCTTCTTCATTTAATGGCACATAAATCTTCTTGTATAAGAAGATCAATAAGGATACTATAGCTGGCAAGAGATGAAGGAGTTCCCTTATACCATGAGTAGAATCTGACACAAGGTCAATTTTTTCGAGCAAAGTATAACTGATTTGAGTTTTCCTTCTAGATTGGCTTTATTACCAAGGCTAAAGAACCGAGTCAACTTTATTATTTACCCATAGTTGTGGAAAGAAGAACATATGGATTCATAATTTTCTCAGGGACATAAGCACAAAGTGAAATACAAAGTCTTGTCTAAGATTTGAACCCAGATCACCAAATTTATTTCCTCTCACTTTAAGCACACCTCCTATCCATGTAGGTCAAATAAAGATTTCTATCATAGTTTTCCACCTTCCAAGAAAGTGGCAAACTAAGATAGAAATCTGAAGACGGTTGAAGAGTAGAAGGACCAAAATGTTTTGACTATAAAGGCCAAGATGAGGTTCTGAATTGAAGTATATCAATTGATCAAGTGTAAAAGAGGTAGCCATTGTTAAGTTCAGGGTTGATGTTAGTGTTGCCAAACTTTTCCATATAATTATTGACATATGAAGAAGTTCCCCGTGGTTTAATGGTTATCGTCATAGGAAATAGGCATGGCGTCACGAATTCAAATCCTAGACGAGACTGATTGCATTTCACATAGTACTAATATCCTTGGGAAAGGCATGAATCTGATTATTCTCCCTCTAGCTATGGGTAAATAGTTGGGCAGACTGGGTTCTTCAGCTTTGATGAGGCAACTAGTCTAGGAGAAAGAAAACTCTGAATTCAAACCTGTTAAACTCCACTTAAAAATTGACCTTGAGTCATATCCTGCCCGAGCGGAGGGGTTGGTAAATATGGATGAAGAAGTTGCAATGGTACTCCTATCAAACACTATTTTGTGGAAATTATCGACAGTTGAAGTTAAAATTGTTAAATCTTATGATGTGTTTGATTAATATTGTTATTACTTTGGTGCAAGTGTTTTGTTGTTTTATACATTAACAAGGTTAAAGAACCCAGTCTCCCCAACCATTGAGTTGGAGGGGATTCCTTCTTCTAGACTGGTTTCTTTAACAAGTCTAAAGAAACCACTCTGTCCTATTATTTCCCCATAGCTGGAGAGAGGCAACAACAAATGGATGTTAGTTCCAAGTTGTAAATGAGCTCATGCATTTTTAAAGAAATTTATATATTTTTGGGTATTATGCAAATGTTTCGCAAATGTAATGACATCACAGTTCCTCAGTCCTCCAAATAAGAGGTTTTACCAATATTGGCAAGAAGCCAACAATGAGTAAAGAAACAGACAAAAGTTGTTTTTTTTTTAAAGAAAATTAAGATGATGCAAAAAGAAATGTTCAGAAGAGTGTATAACATTGATTTTAAGTTGAATCCTATTCAGAAAAGAAAATTTTCAAAGTCATTAAAAGTTTGGACGCAGTATGACATTAATCAATATTGGTGATTTTAAAAGTCTTGCATGCTCTTATTTGGTTTAAACTTCTGATCAACATCAATCTATGGCTCAGAAAATGCCCAACATTTGCTCTGGTAAAAAAAAAAAAAAAAAATTGCTGAAGCAAAATCAATTCTTGACAGGCCCAACAACTGTTAGGAAATATAAAAGGTTTCATCAAATCTGTCGTGTTCTCAAAAAATCTAAGTAAAAAAAAAAAAATGAATTTTTCTAGACAAAAATTTCCACAGGGCTGACTCAAAAGTTTTACAATATTTTAGTAACATAAAGTACAATTTGGTAACTTTGTATGCTGAGGTCATGAAGGTAGCAAATTGGACTACACTTTGGGTTATCAAACTTTGGAATATCATTTTATCCTTGATTACAGTTTCCAAGGGTTTAGCATACACATACTCATCTGTATGTAAGAAATGCATCTATAAAACTATAAATAAAATTATAATTTTATAGTAAATATTTTTTTTTATGAACTGCTTTATTTACCCTGTTTTTAGCAATGTTATTTTATTTTGTCAATACAGATAAAAGTAGTTTATCATATTTACCAGCCCCCCACCCCATTCAGACAGGATATGACACTAGGTCAATTTTTAAGCGGAGTTTAACAGGTTTCAATTCAGAGTTTTCCTTCTCCTAGGCTAGCTGCCTCACAAAGGCTGAGGAACCTAGTCTGCCCTACTATTTACCCATAGCTGGAGAGAGAATAATTGGATTCATACCTTTCCCCAAGGGTATTAGTGCTATGTGAAATGCAATCAGCCTCGTCCAGGATTTGAACTCGTGTCACCGTGTCCATTTCCTACGACGATAACCATTACACCACAGGCACCTCCTAAAGCTAGTTTATAGCAAGATGGCACACAACCAATTTGGAATAGGGTGTTCAGCTCAGCATCAACCAGTTAATTTGTCTCTAAGAAAAGTCTCTCATCTTATTCAGTAAGTCTTTTTATAATCAATTCTTGTAACTTCTTTGGCTCATCTTCTTGTTAAGAGGTGATACCCCACAGAAACAATACACTGTGTATGATATAAGAATAATCGTTTTTATGTCATCGGAGTGTCAAGATGAATACATTCTGTGAAACTTACTTGGCAATGCCCATTTACTTTCCAAGTAACAGGTATATGTAACATACCCATACATGAATATGTGAAACGCACATAGAATGTTCATAACATATATACATAGAACATAGAAATCCCAAAACACGAAAAACACGTAACGACTTCTTACTTCAGGTACAAAACTTTTTATTACCTTTGAGTTAAAGGTTTCGACATAAGGAAGAGAGATGCACAATCTTTCTATGATGACTTTTCCATCTGCCCCACCAACATGTGTGGCGCCCGTAGCGCACAAATTCGTCTGGCCTCAGCGAGCCCCAAAAGTCGACCCTTCCTGTTCAGAGTCTAGTTCTCAACTCAACTAACTCACTTTTTCAAATCTCCCAAAATCCTCCGCGAGCTTCCAGTGCATGACGTCATTCACATCCCCCTATCTGGGATTTTTATTTTGACATCTCTGAATGACATGTCCGCCCCCGCGCGTGAACACCTGCATTCATGTTGTACCTAGCTAACCCATGCACTGAACCGAAAGGTTCTCAGCCTAACTAAACCCAAACGAAATCTCTCGGCCATTATATTACATATGTATTTACTAACCCTTCCACCATGGGCTGGATGTGTCAATGTTCAAGCAGAGTAAAACTGGTTTGAATTCAAAGTTTTCTTTCTCCGAAACCAGTTGACTTACAAAGACTAAAGAACCTAGTCTGCTTGAGGTTGTACGTAAAAGGTTGTACTGGATTATATCGTACTAGTAGCCCTGACTTATATGATTTGGATTTATAAGTTTCTTTCTCCTAGACTAGTTTTAACAAAATGTGCTTTAATCAAACAGGCGACATTCCTACACTAAACGTTAGCTCTCTGAAACTAGTTAACAAGTTCACCTACTTGGGAAGCAGTGTCTCATCAACCAAGACAGACATCATCATGCAACTAGCAAAGGCATGGACAGCTATCAATAGGCTATCAGTCATGTGGAGGTCAGACCTGACCGATAAAATGAAATGCAGTTTCTTCCAAGCAGCAGTCGTGTCAATACTGCTGTATGGATGCACTCCATGGACGCTAATGAAACGGAGGAAGAAAAAGCTTGATGGCAACTATACAAGAAAGCTGCAAGCAATATTGAACAAGTCCTGGAGGCAATACCCCACAAAGCAGCATCTATACGCCCACATACCACCCATCATAAAAGCTATCAAAGTTAGATGAACTAGATATGCAGGACACTGCTGGAGAAGTAGGGATGAGCTCATAAGTGATGTACTCCTATGGACTCCTTCACATGGCCAGGCAAAGTCAGGGGTGACCAACTCGCACCTACATACAGCAGCTCTGTGAGGATATGGAGTGTAGCCCTGAGGACATGCCGGAAGTGATAAATGATAGGGAGGGGTGGCAAGAGAAGGTCAGGAATATCGGTGCTGATGGCACAACAAGATGATGAGGAAAACAGACTGTCTGTAATTCTGTTTGTATATAGCTTTAGTGAGAAGAGATGGATTCATATCTCCTCCAAAGTGCTTTACCTTGGTATGTGAAATGGAGACAATCTTGTGCAAAATTATAGCAAATATGAAAACCTCATTTACTTTCGTTGTTCACTAGCAGAAATAAATTAAAGAAATAAATTAAAATTCTTTCTAAATGATATCTGGATAATGGTTTTCCTCATCAAAATAATCCCCCTTTCAGAATTATGAATGTAAGCTGATAAAGACATTGAAAATAATGCAAGTTTTGAATGCTGAGAGTAAAATCATAGAGGATCAAGAGGAAGAGGGGACTTAGGCAGTTTTTATATTTAAATTAATGCATGTTTATATATATATGTATGTGAATCAGTGTATATATGTGTATAAGCAATGATGTATCCAAAGTATGGCAGGTAGAGCACATGCCCTGGGTACCACTTAAAGGAAGGCATCACTAGCAGTAGGACTTTGATCACATCAATTTACATTAGTGAAACCAATAAAGGTACAATTGCAATTTTCAGTAAGCCATAATTTGTTAATTAAAAGATTGATGAATCAAACGACCATGCCATTCACCACACAGTGAGACCAATTCTATTCTTGGAACAGAACTGTAAAAAGGAGGACTGATCTAAGAATAGGAATCCAAAGAAGAAGGTTTAGGACTCTTGTCTCTCATATGATTAATGTACACATGATCTACAATGACACACCCACATCCAAGGAAAGATAATTATTTACTGTCTCCCGACAAACAAAATCAGTTTACTCCACATATAAGATGGGAGCAAAAAATAGACAGATGCTTTAAATATCTTAAATTCTAAAACTTTTAATTCTCATGAAGATATGCAATTTATCTAATAAAGTGATGACATACCAATTCTCAATACTTTCTATGAGCAGTTTTTTTGCTAAACACAGAATTACACAAGTGCAGTACAATTACCATTCATCCGACCAAGGTACATTAAACTTTTTCTAGTTTCCGAAACTAAAAATTCATCTCAAGGGTAAGATTTGTGGATGTGAAAAATATTAAAAGAAATACAATAGTGAAGCTTTTTACAACAGGGGTCCCCAACCTTTTACTCAGAAAAACTGGGATTGGGGGCTGCTATTTTAAAAGAGTAGCAAAAACAAAAACTGCTAAATTCACAAGGTAGCAATCATAATTTATTTACGGAATATCTGATGTTATTTGCAATCATAAAAAGATGTAATATCGGGATAAAATGAAGAGGTTAACAAAAGGATCCCATCAAATGTGTGATAATCGGAAACTGTGAATACTTTTGACGGACGTTATTTTTTAAAACAACTGTTGGCAGCTGTATGGAATGTCAAATATTCTCACTACATGCTAGGTGGGAGTAATAAGTTTGGGGAATCATCCAGATGGAAGAATACAATTTTTACTGAAATTGAGGATGTGGAAAGCAAGAAACTTGGACTTAAAATCTTATTAACATGGACAATCAATGAGTTCTATAAGCAGTTGTAATGGTATTTCAACATGAAAAGGAAAAGAAATAATTTTGGGAGTTGGGGCATAAGATTTCATGTCAGCAAAATGGCTAGCAAACTCACAGTTGAGGTCATCAATAAAATGCAGGCATACAGTGATGTCATTATCTTCCAAAAACAATGACAATGAAATTGTCATTAGGGTAAATGGGTGAAGGACCTCACAGATTGCTTTTGATTTCCGCATGAGGTCCATGGGCTGTGTGGGTTGGTGATGCCTGCTTTACCCAAATCAAAAGAGGGGTTTCAGAGGAGCTTGAATGAATGAAGAACTATGTTGTTGAATTCTAAGGGGACTATTCTTTTTTAGACTATTTCATTTCGGTCTTGAAAAGTACAATTTCACTATGATACTTTCTGAATATGTCACAAAAACAAACTACATTTTTTCCAAAAATAACTTTATCATTTTGCCTACAACTTAATAAGATTTTTCTCTTTCTGAATATTCCACTCTACTGTTGATATACCCCTGCTACTTATATTTATATATATATATATTGTATAGGAAGACATAAAGTATGAAATGATTTTTCTCTTTCAAAATATTCCACTCTACTGTTGATATACCCCTGCTACTTATATTTATATATATATAAATATTGTATAGGAAGACATAAAGTATGAAATGATTTTTCTCTTTTAAAATATTCCACTCTACTGTTGATATACCCCTGCTACTTATATTTATATATATATATATATATTGTATAGGAAGACATAAAGTATGAAATGATTTTTCTCTTTCAAAATATTCCACTCTACTGTTGATATACCCCTGCTACTTATATTTATATATATATATATATATTGTATAGGAAGACATAAAGTATGAAATGATTTTTCTCTTTTAAAATATTCCACTCTACTGTTGATATACCCCTGCTACTTATATTTATATATATATATATATATATATTGTATAGGAAGACATAAAGTATGAAATGATTTTTCTCTTTCAAAATATTCCACTCTACTGTTGATATACCCCTGCTACTTATATTTATATATATATATATATTGTATCGGAAGACATAAAGTATGAAATGATTTTTCTCTTTTAAAATATTCCACTCTACTGTTGATATACCCCTGCTACTTAAATTTATATATATATATATATATATATTGGATATGAAGACATAAAGTATGAAATGATTTTTCTCTTTTAAAATATTCCACTCTACTGTTGATATACCCCTGCTACTTATATTTATATATATATATATATATTGTATAGGAAGACATAAAGTATGAAATGATTTTTCTCTTTCAAAATATTCCACTCTACTGTTGATATACCCCTGCTACTTATATTTATATATATATATATATTGTATCGGAAGACATAAAGTATGAAATGATTTTTCTCTTTTAAAATATTCCACTCTACTGTTGATATACCCCTGCTACTTAAATTTATATATATATATATATATATATTGGATATGAAGACATAAAGTATGAAATGATTTTTCTCTTTCAAAATATTCCACTCTACTGTTGATATACCCCTGCTACTTATATTTATATATATATAAATATTGTATAGGAAGACATAAAGTATGAAATGATTTTTCTCTTTTAAAATATTCCACTCTACTGTTGATATACCCCTGCTACTTATATTTATATATATATATATATATTGTATAGGAAGACATAAAGTATGAAATGATTTTTCTCTTTCAAAATATTCCACTCTACTGTTGATATACCCCTGCTACTTATATTTATATATATATATATATTGTATAGGAAGACATAAAGTATGAAATGATTTTTCTCTTTTAAAATATTCCACTCTACTGTTGATATACCCCTGCTACTTATATTTATATATATATATATATATTGTATAGGAAGACATAAAGTATGAAATGATTTTTCTCTTTCAAAATATTCCACTCTACTGTTGATATACCCCTGCTACTTATATTTATATATATATATATATTGTATCGGAAGACATAAAGTATGAAATGATTTTTCTCTTTTAAAATATTCCACTCTACTGTTGATATACCCCTGCTACTTAAATTTATATATATATATATATATATATTGGATATGAAGACATAAAGTATGAAATGATTTTTCTCTTTTAAAATATTCCACTCTACTGTTGATATACCCCTGCTACCTATATTTATATATATATATATATATATTTTATAGGAAGACAAAGTATGAAATGATTTTTCTCTTTCAAAATATTCCACTCTACTGTTGATATACCCCTGCTACTTATATTCATATATATATATATTGTATTGGAAGACATAAAGTATGAAATGATTTTTCTCTTTCAACATATTCCACTCTACTGTTGATATACCCCTGCTACTTATATTTATATATATATATATATTGTATAGGAAGACATAAAGTATGAAATGATTTTTCTCTTTCAAAATATTCCACTCTACTGTTGATATACCCCTGCTACTTATATTTATATATATATATATATATTGTATAGGAAGACATAAAGTATGAAATGATTTTTCTCTTTCAAAATATTCCACTCTACTGTTGATATACCCCTGCTACTTATATTTATATATATATATATATATATTGTATAGGAAGACATAAAGTATGAAATGATTTTTCTCTTTCAAAATATTCCACTCTACTGTTGATATACCCCTGCTACTTATATTTATATATATATATATATATTGTATAGGAAGACATAAAGTATGAAATGATTTTTCTCTTTCAAAATATTCCACTCTACTGTTGATATACCCCTGCTACTTATATTTATATATATATATATATATTGTATAGGAAGACATAAAGTATGAAATGATTTTTCTCTTTCAAAATATTCCACTCTACTGTTGATATACCCCTGCTACTTATATTCATATATATATATATATATATATTGTATATGAAGACATAAAGTATGAAATGATGAATGCATAAAGCATGAAACCCACCATCACAGACACCACAATGTAATATATATATATATATAGATAAATAGATAGATAGATAGATAGATATGTATAAAAGCTCAACTATTGATATGGAGCTCTATTCAATAACTCCACAAAATTTGGTCTACCATTAACTCACCTCTTATTGGTCTAGTGGGTAGAGTGTTCACCTATGGTCCAGGAGACCTGGGTTCAATCCCAGGTCGTGTCATACCAAAGACTTTAAAAATGGTACTTGATACCTGCTTGCTTAACACCCAGCAATATAAGGTACGTATCAAGTGTAAAGTTGAGCAATCCAGGGAAAGGAGTAGCACCTTCCCTTACAGTAGTAGCTATTGAAAAGGGAGCCTTCTGGTCACCCTCAACTATGGTCGCCAACTTTACTAACTTATTAACTCACCTAGTGTGCTTGAGATAACCATAAACTATTACAATATATATATATATATATATAGAAGGAGAGAAAAAGAGTGAATGGGAAAGAGAAAGAGAGAGATAAACAAAAGTGAGAAGAGAAGTAGGATATTGTTTGCAATCACGCTTTTATTTATTTTTTGGTCATTATCTTAAGTTTAATAAGGTTTCTATGTTAAATTTAAGGTGGTGTGTGTTTCAAATTAGCCGTAAGTGCTTAGCTTGCTCATTTGGTAATTTAAGTGTTTATGTGTCACCCCAAATCTGCCCAACCTGTGTCTGCCTTGTAATAAAGTTTTAAGTTAAATCTAAATAGTCCTTGTGTTTATAAGAATTTTATCCATTTATCTTCAAGTTTTTGTACTCATCGTGTTATGTCTGTATTTTTTCAATTCTATGATCATCAACTTAACATTTCTGTTAAAACTATGATCATTTGTGGGGAAATATTGTTCTACAAGTATTAGTTTGCTGTGATCCATAGATTTGATTTGGGGTCTTCAGTTATTTAAAATAAAATAGCCATTCAGATTTTCTAATTTATTGTTTTTAGCAATGTGTGCAGTCCAGTAAATAAATTTCATTTTTACTGCTGCAATTTGATTTGTGTAAAATTTTAAGTCATTTTGTCTGTGAAGCTACAGCATGAGTGAATTGATTCGAGGTGTTTGTCGCATATATATATATATATATATATATATATCGAATATATACAAAAATAAAGAGAATTTTAGCAATATATAGATAAAATCTATCAGATAATAAATATGATTGATTTTCTTTTTAAACCATCTTATATTTTAATTCACCAAAAAATATATCATTCTCTCTCAAATTTTGATATAATACATTTTTATATGAAGTATGTCTAAAAAGGAAACAATCTTTTTCCAACATAAATTTATTGGTTTGGTTTCTTTGTTTAATAGCATATCAATTTTCATGGGTTATTTAAATCCAAAGTCATCCTTATAGAAGAACAGCAGTGATATTATTTAACCCATTGATGGCGGGATAAAGGGGTATTAGTCCAAAAGTGAATGCAACAACAGAACTGA
Organism: Sepioteuthis lessoniana; assembly: GCA_963585895.1. Taxonomy (NCBI): domain Eukaryota; kingdom Metazoa; phylum Mollusca; class Cephalopoda; order Myopsida; family Loliginidae; genus Sepioteuthis; species Sepioteuthis lessoniana. Next base: position 86,131,655 of record OY757925.1, read on the forward strand.
AGTTCAAACTTGCTTATTTCAAGTCCACAGTCCAACATTCAAGCCTTTACTCTACTGGGACTTATTGTTTTACTTGCCATTTAATGAACCTTATATATATATATATATATATTTATATATACATATATGTGTGTGTAGTTAGGTAGAAATCATTCATTTAAGCATGTTTCATTAAATAATAAAGACAAATTTTGTCTGTATAATTTATTTAAGATCCTTTATAGTTTTTGATAAGTGTCTAAGTTTCAGTTTGGAATTGGTAGATGAATTTTCCAAAATTATAGGCCCCTTCATAGGCCATCATCAGGGGTTGCTTGCTTGTGTAAGGTGTGTTTGTTTTTTAAAAGAATTTTGAAAGTTTTTGAAAGTTTATGCCATAACAAAAATATGGGAATGCAAAGTTGGATAAAACAGGGTAAGTGATAAAAAAAAAAAAAGAAATGCTATTTAAAAGGGAACTCTATTAACAGAAATAGAATACTATAGAAATACGGGATAAAGAAAAAAAAACTAAAAGCATTTCAAAACATTGTTACTATTTTCAAAATTAATACTATTGATTTTATGTTTTTTTTGTTTTTATATGTAGGGCTTCAAGGATTTGTAGTCATAGCTTATCAATTTGGTGTGCGATGATAGTGGTGTTTTCAACTAGAATTTTTCGAAACATGGATTTAGGAAAAGAATGGTTCTTAAGATAAAAGGCAATAGAACTGGAGTCATTAAGGTGCATTGTAAGTTGTCTGGAAAGAGTTGTAATGGTAACACCAACATATGCACTATTTTCTAATATATATGTATATATATTTCCTATATATATTATTATATATATTTTATTTTTATATATATATATATATTATCATATATATCATATATATTATTATATATATTATATATATATTTCTTATATATATATTTTCTTATATATATGTATACATAACTCAAAAAATGGTACTTGATGCCTCCTTGCTTAACACTCAGCATCATAAGGTATGGACCAAGGGTTAGTGGAACAATGCAGGGAAAGGAGTAGTACCCTTCCTACAACTTTGTGTAGTAGCTATTGAAAAGGGAGCCTTTGGGTCATCCTTGACAATGGTCTGCCCACTTATATATATATATATATATATATATATATATATATAAAGATAATTTCAGTAATATATATAGATAGATAAAATCTATCAGAAATTAAACATGATTGATGATTGTAATAATATCAACTAGATAATAAAGATGAGAAAAAAATCAATTAAACAAATTTCTGATTCTATCATTTGATGAAGTTGAGACATTCCTATAAATAAATAAAAAAGTTTAAAAAGCCAAAAAAGAAAAAGGTCAAAAGGTCAAGTATTGATTGCTAAAGCTTTACACCATATATATATATATATATATACAAGGATCATTAAATAAGTTTCCAGACTTTTTTGTAAGGGCACGTTTATTAATAGTACACACATGAAACTCTAGTCCCCTTCGAAGTAATCTCCTCCGGCTGCAATGCACTTGTACTATTTCAACAACTTCTGGAAGGCCCCATGGAAGTCCTCTTGTGTGAGCGTGTCAATGACCTTCGTCACAGCCTCTTTCATCTCCTCAATTGTTACATAACAACAGCCTCTAAGTTTTTCCTTGAGCTTAGGGAATCACCAAAAGTCACAGGGAGCAAGGCTTGGACCCTCTGGGGAGGGTTTGGAACTGTCTTGATATCCATCTTGGTCAGTGAGTCAGTGACAAGGATGGAGTTGTGGACGGGTGCATTGTTCTGGTGGAAATGACACTGACCCGATTTGAAGAGTGCTGGCCTTTTCCCTCGGAATCTCTTCCTGAACTCCCTTAAAACCTCAACATAGTAACCCTAACCCTAACCTTAACCCTTTGGCCAATCAAGTCTGGTGTTCTGACTTCCTTACTCCTCGCACACCTCTCATCATCCCTCACAGACTCCGTGCCTTCCTTGAATCTCTTATGCCACTCAAAAACTGATGTTTGATTCATGCAAGATGCTCCAAAAGCTGTCTGAAGCATTCCATACGTTTCTGTGGCATTTTTTCCAAGTTTAAAACACAATTTTATTGCACATCGTTCTTCTAATGTGTCCTCACGTCCAGATTGCATTTTTGAAATTCACTAACTGTGACAATCAGGCTTTAGTAGGGTGTATTCAAATTGCTGCTGTAGCTGTTCATTTGAAGCTGAAATCATAAAAATTGGTCAGTCATCTCATAGGATGTATAGCAATAACATAGTGAATTTTCAAGAGTCTATGACAATTGTAAATGCCAGTACAAAAACGTCTGGAAACTTATTAAATGCACCACGTATATATATATATATATATATATATATACTTGTGTATCAGGCAACTTTCTTATACCTAAAATTTTGCCTTGATTTCGGGAATTGCATCATATGTAAGTGGTTGGACAAGGCTAAATCTAGACCAACTGGTAGGCCTATAACTTCCAGCTGCAAAATTCTACAAATAGTCTCTTGTTGTTTAGGGCAATACTTTAGTATATATATATATATATATATATACACAAAAGCATAAAGAGAATTTTAGTAATGTATAGATTGATAAAATCAATCAGACAATAGACGTGATTGATCATTATAATAATACCAATAAGACAATAAAAAAGCAGGAAAATCAATTAAATGAATTTCTTATTCTGTCATTTGGTTCAGCTGAGAAATTGTGATGAAAAGAAAAAAGTTTAAAAAACTAAAAAAAAAAAAATTCAATGTCAAAAGGTCAACAACTGATTAGTAAAGTAATCTCTTGAAAACCAACAACTTTTCAGTCTGACTGAGACTGACATTTTCTTTCTAATCATCGTTGTTGGTTTAAAGAACGTTGGCATAAAAGATTGAGATTACTCAGACAGAAAAATAGAAGCTTTCACAGGAACTTTTGTTTGTTTGAGAAAGTCTTCTTTCTCACACAACTTCAATTTTCTCTCTGGGAATCTTTAAACAAAAAACCAAAAACAACAACTGAATCGAAATAAATGTTTGATTATGGAGCCATTGAAGCTCAGTATGAATATTAAGGCTTGCATGAATCGGACACACATTAAATCAATGAAGGATTAAGGAAGGTAAGGGGAGATAACTCTAATTTGTGTTATATTTGACACCCTTCCATTTAAAGAAAACATCTTTATTCGATGCACATGCTTGTTTCCCACACACACACACATATATATACATATATATATATATATATATTAGCAGGCGACCGTAGTTGAGGGTGATCAGAAGGCTCCTTTTTCAATAGCTACAACACCAAAGTGGAGAGGAGGGCGCTACTCCTTTCCCTGGATTGCTCCACTTTACCCTCGATACGTACCTTATATTGCTGAGTGTTAAGCAAGAAGGTATCAAGTAGCATTTTTAAAGTCTTTGGTATGACGCGACCTGGGATTGAACCCAGGTCTCCTAGACCATTGGCAAACACTCTACCCTCTAGGCCAATATATATATATATATATAGTGCACATATGAGAAAAATCAAATTTTTAAATAATGCACAGAAGTTTGATTGGTAGGTTGATTTTATGCCAAGAGGTTAGGGGATCACATTTTTTTTTTGTTAATATTTATAATTTTTGTGTAATTTTTTCTTAAGGGTTTTTTTTTTGTACACTGTTTCATCAAATGTAAATAATTTTTAAAGAGATCTATTTGACCCAGAGATTGAACCCTAACAGTTACTACCTGTTTGAATCAGAGAGGACTTGTAAATAATAGTAATGACGGCATTCTCTCTACTCCCAAAAGATACAGAACTGGAGCCTCACCATCAGATGCAATTTAGTGTTTTATCCTTCAGCAAGGGATACAGTGAGCATATTCTAAGCCCCAACTGGCTGGTCAGTCAGCAGAACACAATAAAAATTAAAAGAAATTAAAATTTCCCCTATTTGTATAATAATCTCGTTACTAAAAGTTTCATAAACCAGTGCGATGAAACTTTGAGATGTAGGATATTAGTCATTTTTTGAATATTATTATACCTGAAAGGATATACATATACATGAACACAAGCACACACAAACACACACACAAACACACACAATACACTCTTGTAAAAAAAAAAAAGAGGAGAAAAAGAGAAAGAGAGAAACAACAACTGTAGAGACAAATATTTATCACTGAAAATTAACTCAATGTGAAAATTCTCAGACACAAATCCTAGAATTAAAAAGAACAAAAACTTTATCAAAACAGTCATCACTATATAAATAAAAGGCAAAACCATCAACAACCATTATCACTTCCTGAAGAAAGTGTAAAACACTAGAAACATGTATTGAAGTAAAATAGATAACTTGAAAAAATAAATCCCTTTGACAACCTATTCTTTTTAAAGTATATATATATATATATATATATATATATATATATAAATATATGATAATCTGAAAATATGATAATATCTAGAATTAAAAAGTAAAAGAGATTAAAAACTTACAACTCTGAGTGTCATTTCACTGCTACCTCTGTGGGGATGAGCTCTCTAGCGAGGGAAGTAATGGTTGCCACTAGCATAAATCAAGGCTCTTCAAATGAATTGAGCTCTCAGTAGCTGTTAAGCGGATATATGTAAACAAAAACAAATGTGATACATAAGCATTTAAATTTCCTTCACTTGCACTGGTTTCCTTGTGGCTGAGTGGTAAAATCTTGGATTGGCATTTCAGTCAGCCAGGTTTCAATCCCAGGTTCGGGAATCTAGCCTGTCTAACCACACTGAAGAGTTCTGATAGAACAAAACAGGTCTGTATGTGGATGATAATATATATATATATATATATATATATATATAGTACCATATTTTCAGGCCCAGTCAGTTGGGGCAGCAGAATACATTGACTGCTTCTCTACAGAGGGGTAAGACTCCCCCAATGAGTGTCCTAAATATGACACTAAACAATCTGCTTGTGAGGCTCCAGGAATGCTGGAGGTTTGGGGAATAAGGTTTAACTGAATTGTTTGAAATAGAACTATTTGATCATTTAACTGTGTATTTAGCAATTGACTGGTGTTTAATTGAATTGTTAGAGACAGCGAGCAATACTTGGAACCATTTAACTTTTAAGCTAAACTGAATTGCTTGAATTAGAATGGTTTAATCATATAACTGTGTGTAAACAAATGACTGATGTTTAATTGAATTGTTAGCATTAAATAGCTATACTTGAAAACCATTTAACTGTGTGCAAACAAATGATTAATAGTAAATAGAATTATTTGTTTTAGATGAAATTAGTGAAACCATTTAACTGTGTGCAAAAGAAAATGAGCTCTGGCTCGTATAGGATGTTATCTACAAAATGTGTTTAGAAATCATATATTTAATTTATATGTATAAAAAGATTTGGCATTAAATAACCAACAATGGTTGATATGCCATAAAACTAAACCAAACTACACTGAAATCTAAGGTCCATTTTAAGGGTGTTGTAAATAGCTATATATATATATATATATATATATATATATATTATAACAGGGGTAGCAGTCTAAATTCAATGAATTAAATAAATAAATATATATATATATATATATATATATATAAGCATGTTTGATTAAATAATAAAGCATTTTGTCTATATAATTTTATTAAGACCTTAATAAGATTATAAAATTATATATACAAAACATGTCTTTATTATTTAATCAAACATGCTTTAATGATACACTGCTGCCCAACCGCACACTGACACACACACACACACACACACACACACACACACATATATATATATATATATATATATATATATATATATATATAAAACTTGCCAAGAGTGATCACCGAGTGGAATAAATCGCTTCAGAGAGTCAAGGAATCAATACACCTTGATGATGATGATGATGATGATATATATATATATATATATATATATATATATATATATATAATGAAAGTGTGAGTAAGGGTATTATATTAATATTTTCAACTCTTAATATATTCATCCTGGAACTGACCTTGTGTCAGTGAAAGAAAACATCCTGGTTCAATGAGTTTCACTGATTTCTTCATAAGGTAAATGGCAGCATATGTGCGTGCATCTTTATTCTAAGCAAACATCAGGTCTCATCACTCATACAGAAGTGACTTTGTCTTTCAATATGATAAATGCATTCTTTCTATTTGCATGGTAATTACAGAAATGCTTTCAGGAAAATGAAGAATATTTTACTGGATTGCCCTGGCAACCAAACTCTCCAGATATCAATTCTATCGACACTTATGGGACTTGCTGGACCACTGATTTCTTCTCTATGCGACTTCCACCTTGTAACTTGCAGCGGCTAAAGAAACCGCTATTAACATCCTGGCATTAGATCCCAGAGGAAATCTTTAGATGTCTAGTAGAGCCAATACCTGATCAAGTAAGTGTAGTCTTGCAGGCACTTATTAGAAATGTGATCATAAAACTTTTACATATCAGTATAAATACTAGACTGCATATGCTGCCAAAAGCAAGAAACTGAAAAGGCAGAATTTCTATTTTAATTTAGATAAAATAACTACCGACACAGAATCAAATCTATGGGTTACAATAAACAAACACTTATAGAACAACATTTCAGCACAGTCACAATTTTAACTATACACATTGAAAAACCCTCAAATCAAGTAATTTCTGAAGCCAAAATATAATTTATTTACTTGATTGTGCTTGCTGCCAAAATCAATACTTTGGAAAATCAGAATGGCCAGTTATATTTGATTGATTGATTTTAATGGCATGTCAAGCCATCAGGATTATTCTATGCATCGAGATTAGGAAATTGTGTACATTGTATATTTATCTTTACATTTCTATAGTTGTTTAAGAGTTTATTTTTCAAATATTTCATTTTAATGGTACGTCAAAACCCTCTGAGATAGTTTCATATTAATTACTTTGTATAGTACTGATCAAGTCTGCATTTATAAATTTTGGTATCTGTTCATTTCTCTCACGAAGGATAAAATGTCGTCAGTCTGCATTTTTAAATAAATTTTGATTTTTGAAATTTCTTTGAGATATAAACATCCCTGTTTACAGTGTCAGCAATTAATCAGATGAGTTTGATATGCACTGGCCTTTTCATTTAACTCACATTCACAAAACCCAGCTGATAGCCTCATTGCATAAAAAAAGCCATAGTCTTCATTCTTTTTCATGATTACTATAAGAGAGAAAAAAAAACTGATAATATTCGAACCTGATATATAAATGTAAGATTTCAGCGTAATTTCCTTTCATTGCTCACAAACTTTACCACAACTTCACCATTTCTCTGGTTAGCTTTAGTTTTTTTTCTAATTTAACAAATTAAAGTTGGTTTTCAGTTTGTAATATTAATATATTGTTAATGGTTTTGCTATAGAGACGTATTATAAATTATTTGACTCTGAAAATGAAGGGAAAAATGCAGTTGGCAATGATCAGAAAAGAAAACCAGACTTACTGACAGAATCAGGTTATTATCATATCAATAATCATTTTGAAATATAAGAAATTCATCTCTTATATTACAGCAATAAAAAATTAAGTTGATATTTTTTCATGGTTTTATACAGCCAATTTGATAAATGTGCAGAATTAGGATGTAATTACTATAATTATATGGGATTAACTCCCTTGCCCACAGCACTCTTCACATAACCAGTAAGAAACTTCACTCTCAGCAACATCTGAGTTTCAAAGAAAAAGTGCCAAATCCTTTTCTTTCCTTACCATATGGTCTTGAAGCATGAACCTGTTCTAATACCTCTGGGACACCCATTGTCAGCTGACCATAAGGCACAGTACACAATGCCAGAAGCTTATTTTGTATGAACAGACATTTTCTATAATTAAACACAACCAACAATGAAAGGAACTCTTCTCAATTACGTAAGTCACTGATAAACATTCATAACTTTTATTTACTTCATACACATACTCACTATACGCTAACTAAACGGCAGAAGAAAAAGCTTGATGGCAATTACACAAGAATTTTGTGAGCAATATTGAACAAGTCCTGGCGGCAACACCCCACAAGGCACCAACTGTACGGCCACCTGCCTCCCGTCTCAAAAACTATACAAGTTAGACGAACCAGACATGCAGGACACTGCTGGAGAAGCAAGGATGAACTCATCAGTGATGTACTCCTATGGACCCCCACATATGGCCAAGCAAAAGCAGGAAGACCAGCTCGACCATACATACAGCAGCTATGTGAGGACACGGGATGTAGCCTTGAAGACCTGCCAGAAGCGATGAACGATGGGGAGACGTGGCGAGAGAGGGTCAGGGATATCCGTGCTAGCGGCACGACATGATGATGATGATGATTCTGGTTTACATTTGTTTATGTATCTTTTCTGTTTATTTAGTAACAACAATAAAACTTGTTGAGTTGTATGAATTGTTTTTATATTCATTACTAATATCAAAATAGTACACCATAATCCCAGCACTCTCTCATACACACACACACACACACACACATATATATATTGCAATATATGTCTGATGGCATCTGATGGCATGAGACGGACAATAAACAAATTTATTTATCATCATCATCATCATCTCGCGCTGGTAGCACGGATATCCCTGACCCTCTCTCGCCACTCCTCCCTATCGTTCATGCCCTAGGTAGGTCTTCAGGACAACATCCCGTATCCTCACATAGCTGCTGAATGTACGTTCGTGCTGGTCGTCCTGCTTTTGCGCGGCCATGTGTGGGGATCCATAAGAGTACATCTCTTATGAGTTCATCTCTGCTTCTCCAGCAGTGTCCTGCATGTCTGGTTCATCTAACTTGAATAGTTTTCGTGATAGGGGGCAGGTGGCCGTACAGTTGGTGTCTTGTGGGGTGTTGCTGCCAGGACTTACCCTTATTTACTTAACTTTCTGCCAATTTCGTATATCAAATGCTATAAAACAAGTGAAAAGCACTAAATAGTGTTTGTTTACTTACTTGATAAAATATGGTTTATCATTTTTATCAAGAGCCTCTTCCCATCCGTATGGGAGGCCATTTTGTGGGTACCAGTTCTCACGTGGAGGAATCCAAGATGTGACCTGGTTGAGGTGGCTGAAAATTAAAAAAGAGAAAAAAAAGGTTAGTGAGTAAAACAGAGGCAGGTGCAATGGCTTTAATTAACTGTTTATTCATCTACCAGGAGAATTAATAGCATTTCTTTCTTCTTTCTTTTCAAATATATTCACTTGTTTAGGAAGATAACTGTTTTTACTTGTATGTTTTAATGAAAGGCAAAATGTTAGTTATCTTCAGCAAACTTCAAGTTGTTAAGTGCACATCATTAATATTCAAACAAAGACTTCTGTACGGTCAGTATCATTAATTTAGCATTTTTTAAAACTCTACACATTAGAGAGTTATACTTTATCTTTAAAAGGTAATGGCTAAATTTCAAAGGTCATAAACTTCAATGCTGACTTTAGAACTTATAAAATCATCGAGCAATTTAAAAAAAAAAGAATATCATGATAATTTATATAATGAGAAAATAACTATTTCATAATCTTTAATCTTGGCCTCAAGATTATTAGTATTTTCATTTTATTACTGAATAAGAAATTCAATGCTGAAGAATTTTGCAGTAAACTTATTTTGCCACACAACTATATGGTGTAATGATAATTGTCATCAGAAATGAAATCAGAAACTTCAGTTGAAATTAAACATTTTTTGTGACGACTATGCAGGGCTCCCTCATCAAAATAACTTTGTGTCAAATTTGGCCAGGTGTAATGTCGGATAAATCTTTGGGCTGCCAATCACTGATTTTTTAAGGTCACCACTTGACATTAGCGCTAAATAGGTATTATTGAATTGATCGTCTTTTAAGAAAAACAAAAAGTTAAACATTGGCATATCGTTTTTATATAAATAAATAAATATGTTCTCGGAATATTTTTTTTTCATACTTTAGATTTACATAATATTGGATTTATTTCCTCCTTTCTCTGATATATATATATATATATATATATATATAGTAAGTAAGTTAGCTGACCATTGTCGAGGATGACCAAAAAACTCCCTTTTTAATAGCTACCACACCGAGGTGTAGGGGAGGGCTTTCCCTGGATTGCTCCACTTACCCTTGATCTATACATTAAAATTCTGTGTGTTAAGCAAGAAGGCATCAAGTACCATTTTTTGAGTGTTTGGAATGACTCAAATGGGGATTGAACGCCAGTCTCTCAGGCTATTGGTGAACACTAACCATTATACCAATCAACAATAATATTAAAAACAAAAAAGAAGAAAATCCCCCGACTCAAACATTAAGTTTCAAAATTTCTTGATCATCAAATAAGATCACTTACTTGTTGATTGAACGATTTTCTTCTACATTTTAATATTATTGTTATATTGACTTCATAATAGATTTGTAATGAGTACGATTTTATTCACTTCTGTTGGTACTACTGTTTTAGTTTTTAAACTGATGTCACAGTTTTTAGTTTTGATAAGAATCATAATTATATATATATATATATATATATATATATATATATATATATATATATATATATTCACACATGTATGTGGTTAAAGTTCAAAGATATTGCTTACACATTCAAATTAGCTGCTGCTGTTGCATTTAAGCTAAACATGCCTCAAAGATGCCCACACCTTAAATTCCCTACCAAAATTCCTCCAAAATATTACCAACCTTGAAAATATTCAGTTAAAACCCCATCTTTTACATGTTTTATATACAAAAATCACAGCATTTCTGTCAGAAAAAAAAAAAAAGAAGAAATTTACGAAATGAGAAAAGAATTACCGATCAAACTTCAAATTACTTGGTTTCCTTCAAAATAATTGTTAAATCTTTGGATTTTTTTAATCTTAAATATGACTTGTTGAGTAATGATCCTATAACAAAAGGCTATAGAGGTAACAACACAATGATCATATGAACAAAAACTTATTTGATTTTGTTTTTTTATATGACCAATGAATATTAGTATTTGGTTGGAGTCAGAATGCTGATAGTTTAGATAAATGTTTGTATCAAAAATGGATTTTGGAATTATTTTGACCTCTGAGGTGAAATATTACTTTGTGTATCTCAACATTTACGAGGTCAAAAAACATTTCTGTCCCTTATGTAAAAGTGTCTATCTCACTCTGTTTGGCTAGAAATGGTGTATTTTACTATCAGATGAACCCTAGTGACCATAAATAACTTCAGAGGTCAGACTTTTATGTTGGAACCTGGGGTCAAGTCAATATACATGCAAAAAATCAGAGCTCTTGAAATTTGTTTGGCTATCCGCCTCAGACAGACAATCAAACACAAACTTCAGAATGGTTTTACTACTAGAAACTTATATGAATCATTCAAGATTTCCAGAAAAATAAAAATATAATTCTCTTTCATTGCATTTCAATCAAAATGTCCCATTTTTGAAAATGATCTCTTCTCCTTTTGGGAATAAAACATTTTTACATGAAATCAATAATTCAATAAAATAAATTCTTATAATGTGAGATATAATGCATAAATGTACTTACAAAAGTATGTATAGACAAATATATATATATATATATATATATATATATATATTGTCATCGACAGACTGTTTCATTCAATCGGTATATATATATATATATATATATATATATATATATATTGTCATCGACAGACTGTTTCATTCAATCGGTATATATATATATATATATATATATATATATATATTTTCATCCACAGATAGCCTGTTTCATTCTATCGGTACATATATATATATATATATATATATATATATATATATATATATATATATACATATTGTCATCCACAGATAAACTGTTTCATTCTATCGGTATATATATATATATATATATATATATATATATATATATATATATATTTTCATCCACAGATAGCCTGTTTCATTCTATCGGTACATATATATATATATATATTGTCATCCACAGATAGACTGTTTCATTCTATCGGTATACATATAAATATATATATATATATATATTGTCATCCACTGATAAACTGTTTCATTCTATCGGTATATATATATATATATATATATATATATTTTCATCCACAGATAGCCTGTTTCATTCTATTGGTACATATATATATATATATATATATATATATATATATATATTGTCATCCACAGATATATATGTATATATATATATGTACCGATAGAATGAAACAGGCTATCTGTGGATGAATATATATATATATATATATATATATATATATATACCGATACAATGAAACAGTTTATCTGTGGATGACAATATATATATATATATATATATACCGATAGAATGAAACAGTCATCCACAGATAGACTGTTTCATTCTATCGGTATACATATATATATATATATATATATATATTGTCATCCACAGATAAACTGTTTCATTCTATCAGTATATATATATATATATACATATATATATGTATATATTGTCATCCACAGATAGACTGTTTCATTCTATCGGTATATATATATATATATATATGCACACAAAGACACACACACACACATACACACACACACATATATATATATATACATATATATGCATGCACACATAAACACCCATATATATGCATACGCATGCTTATATTATGCATTCACGCATACACAAACACACATACACATATATATATATAGATTCATGCACACACAGAAATATATATGTATATATACATATATATGTGCCCATATATATGCATTCATGCACACATACACACATATACGTGCATACATATGGACTCGTATATATATATATATATATATATATGTGTATGTGTGTGTGTGTGTGTGCAAAAAAACCCATTCTCTTACCTGTACACACACACACACACACATATGCACATGCATACACACAAACACATACATTGTAATATTTCATCATTTTTCCATATTAAAAATACTTTTCACTTTAAATTACAGTTGCCTCTTCACTTTATCCTCCTATCCATCTAATGATCATGTATAAAACAAGAAACTTTGATGAATGGACTTAGATAAGCAGATAAATAATCTTAATAGTTTTGGTTTGATTTCATTATTTAGTTTAAGGGCATATTGAGTAAAGTAAAGTTGGTGGACATAGTCGAGGGTGACCCAAAGGCTCCCTTTCTGATAGCTACTACACAAAGGTGTAGGAGAGGATGCAACTCCTTTCCCTGGATTGCTCCACTTTACCCTTGATCCTTACCTTATAATGCTGAGTGTTAAGCAAGGCCGCATCAAATACCATTTTTTTGAGTCTTTGGTATGACTCAACCAGGGATTGAACCCAGGTCTCCCGGGCCATTGGCGAACACTCTAACCATGATGCCAATGTCTGGTATTAATCCTTTGTTATTTAATGCCAAATCTTCTCTCTCTCTCGCTCTCTTGATATATATATATATATATATATACGGTTTGTAAGGGAATTGTTGATTGGTAATTTTTGAGGAGTTTATTTGTTAGCATACGGTTGAAAGGTTTCATCACCCAATCAAATGGGCTGTAGAATACACCAACTGCTTCTCTGCAGAGGGGTAATACCACCTCCAACAAGTGTCCAGGATATGACACTAAACAATCTGATGGGGAGATTCCAGTAGTGCTGGAGCTTTGGGGAATGCAGAGTACTCCATTATTGCCATCGCTCCCAGGTCTACTCTGGCCTGGAGTGGTAGCACCTGATAGGGTCCTGTCTATGGGTCAAATAGAACTAAACTGTGTACTTTTGTTAAACTGAATTGTTTTAAATAGGACTGTTTTGAGATTTAAACTGCATACTAATTCCAAACAGCATTGCTTGAAATAGAACTTTTTATTTGTATAAAAATGGATTTGGCATTAAATAACCCACAAAGGTTGATATGCCATAAACCCAAACAAACTGAATGGTTTCAAGTATCACTAACACTAATTTAATATTCCAGTCAAAGTAGCCCCAAACCATGGCACAAGTATATATCTCCCTTGACCTATCCAGAAAAGAAAGTAACTGTTGAGTCATAAGCAAAACAGCGGCACTTGTAAATAATGTAAATAAAGTATATAACTGGGGAATCAGTCAGTTCTACCTCCGGCAGCGAGCTGTTAACATCTCTTTGTATTCCGTTTTTTCCTTTGTTACTTGCGAGCCAGGCTTTAGACATTACAACAAATAATTCTATTTATTTATGAGCACACAGTTAAATAGTTTCAAATGTTGTTATCTAACACTAATAATTCTAATTGATATTACTCATTAATTTGCACACAGTTTAAATGGTTTCAAGTATTGTCATCTCAGCGCAATTAACTCTGGGCTATCATCTTTTATCATCTTTAAGATAAAATAGGGTTGAGTACTTGTCTGTCACAAGAGCGATTTGAAGAATTTGGTTGGGATAATCATTTAGGTACTAGGGCTTGGCATGACCCATCAATTAGTCAAATCAAGCCTCTCCAGTCACTTATGAAGCCCAGTAAGGACCAAAATGGAGTGTTGCAAGTCATGTGACCAATTCAGTAGCCAGATCACAGACTGCTCAACCAACATGATCCAATCTTCAAGCATTACAGGTCACTACCCACAGCAAACAGGTGGCCTTCTTTGGGAAGGGTTTCTTACCCCTTTGTAGAGATGCATTTGGTATATTCTACAACCCAAACGGACAGTGCAGAAAATATTAAATGTCTTTTTTTATTATTGGTGTTAGAGATGTAATCCTCATAATGAGGCTGATAATTCATGAATAATATCGATTTTATATAAAATGTTTATTAGTTTAGTTGTTCTGTGTTATTATTAATAGTTTTGAATATAATGTAGATGATAAATATTTGGCATTTGTTACTATTGGTAGGTAATATATAGTTGGAGACCTTGTCGAGGGTGACCTGAAGGCTCCCTTTTCAATAGCTACTACACCAAGGTGTAGATGTGGGCACTACTCCATTCCCTGGATTGCTCCACTTTACCCTTGTTCTGTACCTTATAATGCTGAGTGTTAAGCAAGGCTGCACCAAGTACCATTTTTTGAGTCTTTGGTATGACTTGATCTGGGATTGAACCCCAGTCTCCCTGACCATTGGCAAACACTCTACTTATTAGGTCAATGGCCCAGTTGAGGTACTTATAGTGAAATGGTTATCATGGTAGGAAATGTGTAATATAATCAGGGATGTTGGGTGATTGTTTTATTAATAAGTTGTTTCCTAGCCAGACTTAGAGGTTCTCCAAGTCTTGGTCAGTGTAGCAGCAGATACCTGGGTTAAAAATAGAAATGTATCAGCAGCAAATCAGCAACAGATTTTGATTGGTTGAAAGAAGCTCAAGTGGAATGGATGCAAGATAGAAAACTGGAAAAGAAAGTCAGTAAGACACTAGACGGGATGACGTGAAGATGGCTGAAAATTACAGCTCCCATTTTGGGTGAGCTTTACAAAGGGGAAACACTCCTGCAGCAAAAATATGTAGACAGAACTCCGAGCAGGCACGTGTTAGAACTACCACTAAAAACTAGAAATATAATATCAAGGTCTGTGTCTCATCTCTCTCTTTTCATGATGGTTTGTTTCTATCTGCCAAAATAATGCAGTCGACTCACTTTTACTACTGTTTCTCTCTTCTCGATGACTACAAAGAGTTCTAGTAGTGAATAAACTTTTGTATTAGTGAACCAAGGTTTTTTTGTGTGTTCATCACTTTTTCTCACAGCAAGGTTACAACAGAGGTCCTACTGACATTTAAGGTTTAGTGCTACATTCATAGACCTGTTAGAACTGATGGAAGTGTCTATGTGGTGTAGTTGTATTCTAAATGCCAATTTAAGTAATGGTACTGTTACAAATCGACATAGTAATCATAGAGTTCAAATCCTGAAAAAAGCTGTTTGCATTTCACATAGTGCAAATACCTATCAGAAAAGTATGAATCCAACTGTATCATTAACAATTCAATTAATCATTAGTTATTTGTTTGTACTCAGTTTATGTCATACAGTTCTATTTGACCCATAGATAGGACCCTATCAGATGCTACCACTCCAGGCCAGAGTGAAACTGGGAGTAATGGCAATGAAAGTACTCCACATTCCTCAAATCTCAAAGGCTGGAGCCTCACCATCAGATTGTTTAATGTCATATCCAAGACACTTATTAGGGCGTGGGTTCTTACTGATCTGCTGAGATCCAGTTGGTGTATTCTACAGCCCCAGTCAACTGGGCTGAAGCAAAAAGAGATATAGGTCTCAGACAAAACAGCATTCATGCATTTTGATCGAAGTGGTTCCATCTCCTCATTAAATGGCAAGCAAGTTGGATTCATAATTTTCCCAATGGTATCAGCATTATAGAAAATGTAAAAAAGCCTTGTCTGGGATTTGAACCCAGGTTATCATGTTCTTTTTGTACAATGATGACTATTACTCCATAATTGCCTCCCATGTAAGTATGTATGTATGTATGTGTGTGTGTATATGGGTGAATGTATGTGTGTATTTTTGTGTTAAATAATTTTCCGCCTGGTAAAAGTCAAAAAGATTTTGATCTGTGAATCACTCTCAGTCACAAATAGTTAATGGAATTGGTATGTACTCATGCAATAAAAATACAAGTTTAATTTGACTGTTTGATGATCCTCTGACTAATCTGGTGCCAGAAAAAGTTTCCAACCAGATGACTTGGCAACTAATCCCTCAAATCATCTCAACTTTTAAGAGTTTGGTTCCATAAATTTGGATCCTAGAAGATTAATTCTGGCTGTTTCTAAACTGAAAGACTTGAAGATATCTGACCTAATATGGATAGTCTGAAAATAAGTCACGAAGAATATAGGAATGAAATGATCGATTTATAGCTGGCTCAGGTCACCGACCAATAAGAAAATAAAAACAATTCTGCTTCATAGACCAAATTAGATTAAGGGGATTCTTCGCCAGGAGGCATGTTAGAGGTTTCATATGGTTAGAAATGGCATATTCTATTAGTTACATCTTGAGAAAATAGAAAAATCTCTGATATCTTATCAGTCTGTCTGTAAATTTGGCCAGAGGAGGAACCAGAGTGGAGCTGAGTGGCAAAATCAATCTATTGCAGTATTCTTCTTCATCGTATTTATCCTTCTGAAAAAATGTTCTGTACATTTTCTACAATAATGGTCTCAAGGGAATATGAGTAAATATTTCTGATTATTTTAAACTAAGTCTCATTTTTATTTAGAATAAAGTACTACACACACACACACACACACATACAAATATATATATATACATTGGCCTAATGGGTAGAGTGTTTGCCAATGGTCCTAGAGACCTGGATTCAGTCCCTGGGCGCTTCATACCAAAGACTTAAAAAATGGTACTTGATACCTCCTTGCTTAACACTCAGCAATATAAGGTGCATATCAAGGGTAAAGTGGAGTAATCCTGGGAAAGGAGTAGTGCTCTCCCCTATACCTTGGAGTAGTAGCTATTGAAAAAGGGACAATTCTGATCACCCACGACTATGATCGCCAACTTACTAATATATATATATATATATAATTAAAATGGAATTAAAAACAAACCCAAAACATTTATTTTAAGGACTAATTGGTATTTAAATTTCATGTAAGTTTTGTGATGATCATCAGACATCTCAGGTTTCTATTACTTACTTTTACTTTATTTTGTCAGCTGATATATATATATATATATATATAGGCTGGCTAAATAAAATAAAAGTAAGTAGGAAGCACCTGTGGTATAATGGTTATCACCATAAGAAAATGGTGGATGATATTGTTTACATTTCAGATTGCACTAATACCCTTGGGAAAGGTATGCATCCAACTATTCTCCCTCTAGCTAGTAGGGCGGACTGTCTCTTTAACCTTAGTATGGAAACAGGTCAAGGTGAAAAGAAACTCTGAATTCAAATCCGTTTAACTCCACTCCTTATCCATCATCATTAGTTTTCTTGTTCTCGAGTCCATTTGTTGAAGTTCTTTCCTCATCCACGTCAAGAATGGTCCTGACTATCTTACAAGGAGGACTGCCCAGGTATTTATTCCTTGATGAGACTTCTGCTAAGTAGTTTGGTTTCAAGTAGTTTTCTCATTCTCCTGAGATATTCTTTTTTGATCTTTTCTTTTATCTTCACTTGTTTGATGGTGTCCACTTCATATTATTACTATTATTATTACTATTATTTTTTCTATTCCTTGCTAGTTTTTCACACCATCATTAGCTGATGGTCTTTCACTGGAGTTTGAGTGACAGCAAGTCTCCTCATGTCTCCAGGACTTTTCTCTGGCTGATCTTAATAATGCGGTAGTTTGGATGGTTTCCACTTGTTCTCTTATTTCCAAATCTTCCAGTCCCTTCACCAAGCCTTTGGGGAATGTTATAAGTGCACCAATCACAACTGGTATCGCCGTCACCTTCATTTACCATTATTTTTTTTATAACTATTATTATTACTTTTACTATTATTTGGTAGACAATCCATGAATCCACTGAATTCTTCTTATAACAGATATCTATGATGATATTGATGCTTCTATTCAGGAAGAAAGAAAGAATTCTAATTAAAATTTCAATATTATCAGCACTATATCAACAATTTGGACTATGAAAAAAAGGATGTTCAGTATTTAAGCAGACCCCACAAAATAGATATTTAAATGGAAATTAGACTGGAAATTGCTTTACTCTCTAAATTAGAGCATTTTAGATATATTGCTATAAAAATCTCACCATAATATGTGTTTTTTTTGCTGGATTACAGTTTTTTACATATATACTACAATAAGGAAATGTTCAGTGAGAATTTTTTATTAGTATTCTATTTCATCTTTTTAAGATTTTAGTTGCTTTTTATAGAAAATCTCTCTTTACAACAAAAAGGATTAACAAAAAGGATTAACACAAGACAACTACAAAAGATATGGCCCAGTTGGCTTAATGAGTAAAGTGTTCACCACTGGTCTGGAAGACCAGAGTTCAATCCCAGGTCAAGTCATACCAAAGACTCAAAAAATGGTACTTGACGATGCCTTGCTTTGCATGGATCATGGGTAAAGTGGAGTAATCCAGGGAATGGAGTCATGCCCTCCCTTATGCCTCAGTGTGGTAGCAATAGAAAAGGGACCCTTTAGGTCACCCTTGATTAAGGTCGCCAACTTCACTTTACTTATAAAAGATATGCTCTCATCCCTTCATATTTAGATGATATTTAATAATAATGATGATTTTCAGTGCTTCATCAAAGAAATTAGTAAATAAAATGAAATATTGACATTGATTGATCAGGATTGAAATAGATATGTGTTATAAAATAGCCGAGGGATTTCGGTTCATGCATTTGAGTTTAGTTAGGCTGAGAACCTTTCGGCTCAGCACATGGGTTAGTTAGAGGCAATTGAGGCAGGTGTTAACGCGGGTGCGCGCGGGCGGATGGAGGTGTCACTCAGATGTCATAATAGTCCGAGACAATACTGGGTGACAAGGTGCGGGTGACATCACGCACCGGAAGCACGCGGAAGTTTGTGTGAGAATTTGAAGAAAATAAGAGTCGGGTACTAGACACCAAACGAGAAGGATCGATTTTGGAGCTCGCAGGCGTGAGGCGAACTTGCGCCCTATGGGGGGGGCGCTCAAGTTGGGGGCCAAATGAATAAGATAGCATAGAAGATTGTGTCTCTCCTCCTTACGTCGAGAAGGTAAACCTTTAACTCAAAGTTAATAAAAAGGTTTCGTACCTGAACAAGAAGTCATTACGTGTTTTCGAATTCTGAGATTCTTATGTTCTTTCTAAATTTATTGTTATGAACATTATATGTCCATTTTGCACATACGGTTAATTGTGAATATGGAACATATGTTGTTGGTTTGATTTAAACAGAAGCAATACAAATTGATCCTGTATCATATTTGGTGAAAGAAAGGAAGAGAGAAGTAAGTAAGTAAAGTTGGCGACCGTAGTCGAGGGTGACCAAGAAGGCTTCCTTTTCAATTGCTACTACACCGAGGTGTAAGGGAGGGTGCTACTCCTTTCCCTGGATTGCTACGCTTTACCCTTGATACCTACCTTATATTGCTGAGTGTTAAGCAAGTAGGTATCAAGTACCATTTTTAAAGTCTTTGGTATGACGCGACCTGGAATTAAACCCAGGTCTTCCAGACCATTGGCAAAAAAGGAAGGGAAAGAAAGGAAGAAAGAAAGAAAGAAAAGGTAAATGAAGAGTGAAGAAGAGTGGACAAAAAAAGAAAGGAAGAGAGAAAGGAAGAAAAGAGAAAATGAAAGAAAGGAAGAGAGAAAGTAAAGGAATATAAAGGAAGAAGAGAGAAGGTAAGTAAAGAGTGAAAGACAGGGAGAACTGAGAAGGTAAAAGAAAAGAAGATAGAAAGGAAGAAAAGAGAAAATGAAAGAAAGGAAGAGAGAAAGTAAAAAAAGAAAGAAAAGAAGAGAGAAGGTAAATAAAGAAGTGAGAAGGTAAAGAAAGGAAGACAGAAAGAAAGAAAAGAGAAAATGAAAGAAAGGAAGAGAGAAAGTAAAAAAAGAAAGAAAAAAAGAAGAGAGAAGGTAAATAAACAAGTGAGAAGGTAAAAGAAAGGAAGATAGAAAGAAAGAAAAGAGAAAATGAAAAAATGAAAGAAAGAAAGTAATGGAAGAGTGAAAGATAAAAAAAAAAAAGAACTGATTGTGAAAATAATCAAAAAATTTAAAAACAAAGCCTATCAATGGAAGATGGAAATATAAAACAGTTGATGAATGAAATAAGAATAAGTAAAATATTATAAAAAAGAAATAAAATATATCAAGAAAAAATCAGATAAATTAATTAAAAAAGAAATAAAATTATAAAGCATTTAATTGAAGGATATAAAATACCAAAATATTTTGATTTGTGGAATGAAATAAAAAATAAAATAAAATAAGATTTTTTAGATTGATTTAATAATTGTTAAAAATTGATTTGATAAATAAAATGCAGTGACTATAAAATAGAAATAAAATTAAAATAAATTGCTAAAAATATTTTATGAATAAATGATTTTTTAAAAATTGGTGTTATGAAAAAATTGAAATAAATAAAAAAACAAATGTGTAGACAAATAAAATAAAAATTCATAAAATGAACAAAAATTGAATGAAAATTTTGTTTTCATGTCCATTTTAAAAAAAAATGAATCAAATTTTTTTTTCTATTTTCTATTTTACAAATTTAAAGAAATTAAATCTTTCTTTTATCATTTTTGTTTTAATCTTTCTGACTGCTAAGATTTAAATTTTTTCTGTCTTTTTAGATGTCACACATTCAAAAATTATAAAAACAACATACTGAGATTATTTGATCTTTCAATCACAAAAAAGGAAAATCATTTCTCTAAAATAATATTCTCAGAGTCATCTTTTTATAGATTTAATTTCATAAAAATTAATATATACATTGGCCAAGTTGACTGGGGCTGGAGAATACACAGACTGCTTCTCTGCAGAGGGGTAAGCACCCCCCCCCAAAAAAAATGAGTGTCCTGTATATAACACTAAACAATCTGATGGTGAGGTTCCAGTAACGCTGGAGCTTTGGAGAATCTGGAATACTCCTTCCTTGCCATTGCTCCCTGGTCCACTCTGGCCTGGCATAGTAGCATCTGATCAGGTCATATCCATGTGTTGAGTAGAACTAAACTGTGTGATTTATGCTAAACTGAATGACTTGAAATAGAACTGTTTTGATAATTAAACTGCATACTTATGCTAAATTGAATTGTTTGAAATGGAACTGTTTTTGTATGTTCAACTAAATTGTTTAAAATGGAACTGTTTTTGACATTGAAACTGTACTTACATTAAACTGAATTTTTTGACATAGAACTGTTTTGACACTTAACTGTGTGTAAACAAAATCTATTCTTATACTAAACTGAATTGGTTGAATTAGAACTGTTTAAATAGAAATGTTTTTGACAATCAAACTGTGTACTAATGCTAAACTGAATTGTTTGAAATAGAACTGATTATTTGTATGACAATAGATTTGGCATTGAATAACCTACAAAGGTTGATATGTTATAAAATCCAAACAACCAACAAACCAACTATATATATATATATATATATATATATATATATATATATATATAGTCATCCACAGACAGATCTGTTTCGTTCTATCAAAACTCATCAGTGTGGCTAGACAGTATCTTCCCGTAGCTGGGATCGAAACCCGGTTGACTCAAACGCCAAACCAAAGCTTCTAACCATTCAGCCACGAGGAGATATTAGCTGTGAAGTAGATTTTAAATGGTTATGAATCACAATTACTATTGTTTACATACATCTGTTCAATGGTTGCTGAAACGTCAATTCATCTACGAAGAGGCTTGCAATAGACGCTAATGGCAACACGATTACTTCTTTGCCAGAGAACTCAACCCCACAGGGGTAGGGGGGTATATATCTCTCTCTCTCTCGCCCCCTCTCTCTCTTTCTCTCTCTCTCTCTCTCTCTCTATATATATATATATATATATATATATATATTATTTAATTGATAATTTACAAATCTCTTTATAAGAATAATGTAATGTTTTAAAAATCCTTCACTCCAAATGTTATTTTGCAATTTGGTTGAAAAATGAAAACCAACATGTTGAAATTTTCATTTTATTCAGTAACTTAATTTTCATTTTTCAATCATAGCTCTTAATCATTATTCAAATGATTCAAAATTTGTATCACTTTTAATCTATATATGATAGCATTAATCTGTAAAGAATGTTTAAAACCTTTTGTCTACTTATATAAAATAATCTCCAAAACTGTAAGTAAACTATGATGTATTGGAATAATTTTTAAAAAGAATTATTCACTGATGTACTCAGACAAATGTCCTTATTTTGGTTATTAGTAGAATGAATCAAAAGTTTTGCAATATTTTAGTACTATGTGAAGCACAATTTGGCAGTGCCACATGCTTTTACCAAAGTCATGAAGGTTACAAATTACACTGGATTATGAGATGCTAAGCTTGCCGGATAATTTTTTCTTTTACCCAATCATTGTAACAATTTTTTCTGTTTCTATACCGTAAATTGTGGTATACGAGTCGACTTTTTAATCCTGAAAATATCTCTTCAAAACAAGGGGTCAACTAATACATCAAGACTA
>OY757925.1:86159827-86264827 GCA_963585895.1 Sepioteuthis lessoniana
AATACCTACGACACCAAGGAATAGGAGAGAGTTCTACTCCTTTCCATGGATTGCTCCACTTACCCTTGATTCGTATCTTATAATGCTGAGCGGTAAGCAAGGAAGCATCAAGTACCACTTTTTGAGTCTTTCGTATGACTCGACCTGGGCTTGAACCCAGGTCTCCTGGGACATTGATGAACACTAACTATAATGCCAATTTACCGATGGATAAAATATCTAACAGAATGGATAAAATAATTTATTATGATGTTTCACCAAAAATGGTCTTCATCAGATAATGATTTTAAAAAAATCAATTTTAGGAAAAAATATTAAGAAATATCAAAACTCTCTTCAGGTTAAAAGTTAAAATGTTTGTAAATGAAATCCATACAGGGTTAAATGCTATAAAAAATATATAAACATTCCATCAAAATGCTTTGCACATCTTATTTCTCTTCCATTTTATATAAAATGATAAATAAGAAAGTAAAAACTGGAGAATCCTTCTGAAAATCTGATATATCAAGCAACTCTAAAATGTGGACAGGATCTATTTTAAAACTACAGAAGGCCCTTAGAAACAAAAGTCTTATAATCATAAATTTTTGTTAAAAATAAATGCTACATGATTAATAATATTCTGTCTAAATATACATGAGAATTAAAAGATGTGAGTGGAATAAAACCTTTAGTCAAATAGAAAATTATAAAAAGAATGCCTGCATGCAATGAGGGGTTGAAATCAAGTAGATTTGGTTTAGAGGAGAAATTGTACAGAACCAAATAAGTAGCTGAATTACCACTCAGAGTTGGTATTCAAATGCAGACATAAAACCATGTCTCCTAGTAAATTTACTGCCTGACTAGTTTAAATTAAGTGATAAACATTTTATATAATTTAAATCTAAGGAGAATAAAAAATGTGTTTATTGCATGACTAGATTAGATTACATGATATATTTTAAGACTACAAGGATTCTAAAACACTCATGCCACATGACTATTTATATTACATGACACACAGTAAAATATTCAAATGAAAATATTTGAAAATGGGAAAATGATTAATTCCTTATTTACACCATTTTGCTATCTTGGCAGTCAGGAAACTTAAATAATAAAAAAACTTTGTGAGTATTTATGTATTCCATATCAATCATATACATATATATATATATATATATATATATATATATATATATATATTGTCATCCACAGACAGACTGTTTTGTTCTATCAGAACTCTTCAGTGTGGCTAGAAACGTAGGACGCTCGAAGCCGGGATCGAAACCCATCCAACTTTACGTTAGACTAAATCTCAGCCCTCTCGGCCGACAAGCAGACCACGTTGGCTAAGGGAATTTTAAGGTATTTATTTAGCAACAACAGCAACAGCCGTATTTTTTTTTTTCAAATGAAACTGAAATAGGATTTCATATACAAACACATTTTTCATATTGCTGTTAGTTTTGTGTGTTCTACCCAATCATCAGATGAACAATATACTTCCTTCAAAGTCACCTTATAATTAAATCCAACAAGCATTAACCGTTCCATCAATAAAGTTCGAGGCAGCACAATAGTTCTTCAATTGGTTTTAATGTCTTAAATTGGTTTTCACAGCTCTATCTCTTGAGCAAGAAAAACCCATGAGTTGTCTTTTAATTCTATCTATCTATCTATCTATCTATCTATCGTTGCCTCTTTAACTCTATTTCAGTTCATCTATCTATCTATCAATCTATCTATCTATCTATCTATCTATCTTAACCTCTTTATCTCTATTTCACTTCATCTATCTATCTATCTATCTATCTATCTATCTATCTTAACCTCTTTATCTCTATTTCACTTCATCTATCTATCTATCTATCTATCTGGAGAAAATTGAAAAACAAAGTCATCTAGAAGTGGTGAATTTACTATAAAAGAAAGTTGATGTTAAGACATTTTGTTTTAATGAACCTTCATCGGGACTTTAAAATGGTGAAATATTATTGTATTTTATTAAACATCCACCATTGTTTTATCAACACTTGTTTCACCATTTCAAAGCCCTGATGAAGGTTCATCGAGACCAAAACATTTTAATGTCAACTTTCCTTCAAAATAAATTCATCACTTTTGGATAACTTTGTTTTTCAATTTTCTTCATACTGTCAGATTCTTTTCCATCATCTACTTCCATATACACAGATATATATATATATATATATATATATATATATATATATATATATACAATGAAAATGATTCCTACATGGACAAGAGCGAGTCTGACTAGGTTACACCTAAATGGCTATTCAGGATCGCACTGGCAAAGTGGGTTAGGATAAAATACATTTTATTGATTAAAAAGACCTCTTACCAATTCACAAAGTAGCATATAGAAAAAAAACAAAAAAAAACACTTTATTTAAGAAACCGACAAAAAGAAAAAAGAATATATATATATATATATATATATATATGATATTGTCAAAATATTAGGCAATGATTAAAGACAATAAAATGACTTTCAATTATCTGATGATCAACTTAGATTGTGATACTGGAAGTTGTTGCAAATACTTGTGATGACTGATTTTAATAGTTTTTTTAGGTTTTAAATAATTGTTGTTCAATATTTTGACTGTTGTATGACTCTATTTTGAATATTGAACACTATTACTAAAATAATGTATTTTGATTTAAATACTACTAATAAGATGTGTGTGCGTGTGTGTGTGTGTGTGTGTGTGTGTGTGTGTATGTGTACGTGTTTCGGTGGTGAAAATGAATTAAAAACAAAGAAATTTTTGGACATTTTTTTTTAAAACTCTCTGAGATTAAAAAAAAAAAACATAAAAAAAAAAATGAATATTTAATGACATATGTTTAAAAGATTTATATTTGTGTGCCTCAATATTTTTAATTTTCTTCCCTCAATATCAATCATATTCAATACCATGTAAAACCCTAACGCCAACATTTCAGTTGTGTTAGGAACGTTGGATCATTGTCATTGGAATTTCAACTACATTGTCAATTTGATTCAGTTTATAATGTTTCTTTTCTTGGATTTATTAGAAATTCATGAAATTATTTGTTAAAAAAGTCATTCTTCAAAGTATATCACTTGATGATTGATTGATTAACAACTTTGAAGGTTATTAACTTAATAAAATATTTTAATGTTGATTCATATTGTATATTACTAATCAACTTGTTGATAAATCATAATTTATTATTCCTATTAGTAATTAGGAAATCTGAAATGTTGCATATAATAAAAATCACTAAAGGTTTCCTTTCTAGTTTTCATGCTGAAAATTTTAAACAAAAACAAATCAAGTCAAACGGGGTAACTAAAATGAATGGGACAAATGGAATAAAAATTTCGATTAAAAATCATAATTTAATAGATTTTTATATCACAGGAATTCTAAAAGAAAAGTCATAACTTCATTTAATTTTTGTTACCCTTTTTATGTCATAAATACATTTTCTGTGTTTATTTCTAATTTTTAAAATAATCATCTTTTTAAAAAATGAGGAAAATGTATTTATGATAAAAAAAAAAAAAAGCTTAAAAGATTTGAATGAATTATAAGTGAAATGACGACTTTGTCAAATTAAGTATATCCTTGTTGTAACCAGTTAGACCCCAGCATTTATTCACACATATATATCTCTTCTACAAAAACTACTATTTAGTACATTGTAAGATTTAGTACATAGTAAGATTTACATATTGTTTGCTTGTTTTTTTGGGTTTTATGGCATATCAACTTGTGTAGGTTGTTTAATGCCAAATCCATTTTTATACAAATGTTATATTTCAAACAATTTAGTTTGGTGTAAGTACAGTTTAATTGTCAAAAACATTTCTATTTCAAGCTATTCAGTTAAGTCAAACAGTTCTAATTCAAACAATCCAGTTTAGCATAAGTACAGTTTCAATGTCAAAAACAGTTCTATTTCAAACAACTCAGCTTAGCATACAAAATTGTTCTAGTTCAAAAGATTCAGTTTAGCATAAGTACACAGTTTAGTTCTATTTAACCCATGGATAGGACCCTATCAGGTGCCACAACTCCGGGCCAGAGTGGACCTGGGAGCAATAGAAATGATGGGGTGTTTTGTATTCCCTAAAGCTCCAGCATTATTGGAACCTCACCATCATATTGTTTAGTGTCATATCCAGGACACTTGTTAGTGGTGGTGGGGAGGTTTTACCTGCAGAGAAGCAGTCAGAGTATTCTACAGCCCCAGCCAACTGGGCAAAATATTTACATAGTGAGATTGAGTACATCGTAAGATTTACATTGGATAAATGTAGAGGTACTAACAGGTACAACCACTTTAGGTCAGAGTGGACCAGGGAGTAATGACAATGGAAAGATTATCAATCTCCAGAATCGGAACCTTATCATCAGATGCAGTTTAGTGTCATACCCAAGACAGCCTTTTTTTTTTAGGGCAAGGGAAGGACTCTTACAATTCTGCTGGAGATAAAGTTAATGTATACTCAATCCTATCAACAAGGTGTAGAGTAATATAGAGTTTGGTTGCATGCAATTACAAGTAATCCATGATATCTAGATAAACATTAGTCTAAAAGATACCTCAGCTTTGTATATAAGACCAAGGAAATATTTTTCAACCATTTTGTGGGGAAAAAGCGACATTTTATATGATATCAAAGAAAGTATACAGCAATGCCTTGAATAGTGTGATTTTGATTTGTGAGGTATTGATGTAAAAAACTATAAAAGCCGTTGATGGCAGAGACAATTTATTGAAGACAAAAAGAAGAACATTACAAACTATGCTGAATGATTATTTCTCCAGGAAATAAAGATAATGCATTTTTTCCTTTTCTGAATTTGTTTTTTATGTTTGGTATAGATTATAAATGGTTTTACTTATGTGTATCAATTATGAAAAGTAAGATTTTTTTTTCAATATTTCTGTTTTATATTATACTTTTTTTTTAAGTTGGAAAGAATTACATTGAGACGCATTATAATAAGACCTTGAAGAGTGCAGTTTTAAACAGTAAAAACAAAATTATGCATTTTCTCAAATTGGGTACATGTATTTTGTGCCAATAAAGGAATAAAAAATTACTTTAACTATTCAAGTTCTTTTCTATTATTGAATAGGAACAGTTATTTGAAATCATATTGTACATAAATTATTGGTATTAGATATTGAAATCATATAACTGTGTGCAAACTATTTGCATAAAGAATTTTTACTTGAAACTATAATTATTTATAATAATTATTTTCATTATTACTTGAAACCAAATAATTACTTGCAAAAAAAGACTTACTTTGGCTTTAAATACCCCAATAAGAGAAATCCAACCAACCAACCAACCAACCATAAATGATATTTCAGACTGAGTACCATTTCATTGTTCAATCATAAGTTCAATATTTCACGCTTAGCAAAATCTTACCAGATATTAATAATAAGAAATTAAATATAAAAGACATTTTTTAATAGAATGATTTTATCGGGGATCTATAAGTGAATTTCTACTGCACGACAATACCAGTGGAAATATTTCCTGATCATTTGGTTTTGTCTGTTTAACAGCCAATCAACTCATTATGGGTTATTTAATGCCAAAGTTTGATTAGTTTGTAAACGTTTAATTGTATAGCATTATATTGTATTGTTGTATTGTGGAAATAAATAATGGAAATGAATTGGACAGTATGGAGAAAATAGAAAAACAAAGTAATTCAAATGTGATGAATTTGTTCCAAAAGAGAGTCAACATTAAAATGTTTCGGTTTTAGTAAACCTTCATCCGGACTTTAAGATGTTGAAACACGTGTTTCGAGAACGATGGATGTTTAAATGAAATCCAATAACTGAGGAAAAGAAAATATATATATATATATATATATATATATATATATATATACATATATATATATATATTGTAATTGTATTTTTATTGTATTTTATCAAAACATCCATCATTGTTCTATTAACACTTGCTTCACCATCTTAAAGGTTTACTGAAACCAGAACATTTTAATATCAACTCTCCTTCATAATAAATTCATAACTTTTGAATAACTCTCCATTGTTGAATTTTATAATTATATTCTAAATGTTAAATTGCATTTTTTATTGCATTTTCTGTTCTTTTCCTTTTGTCTATAACTATTTGTTTTCACAAAGTTAAGATATCAAGTATTCCTATTTGCTTAAACTTGTATGGTTTCAAGTATTCCTCTCAAATACAAATAATTTATACACAATTATATGGTTTAAAGTAACTAGTCCTATTTAATGACCGGCTCATTGGCTTAGTGAGTAGAGTGTTCGCCAATGGTCCGAGAGACCTGATTGCATCATACCAAAGACTATAAAAATGGTACATGATACCTCCTTGCTTGACACTTAGCAATATAAGGTACATATCAAGGTTAAAGTGGAGTCATCCAGGGAAAGTAGTAGCAACCTCCCCAACACCTTGGTGTAGTAGCTATTGAAAAGGGAGCTTTCTGGTCACCCTCGACTACAGTTGCCAAATTTTTTTTTTAGTCCTATTTAATGATAATCATTTGTCGGCATGCAATTATATGGTATCAATCATTGGTAAGTTTTCTATCCCCATAATCATAGCCAAAGTTCATACTTTCAGAATAATTAGTAAAGTTTGTACTTTAATAATCATTGGCAAAGTTCATATCTCTATAACAAAGTAAAAAGTGTACCTCTATAATCATAGGAAAAAATTTGTATCTCTATAATCATAAGTAAAAATCATATCTCTGTAATATCAGCAAAAATCATCTTGATAACCATAGGCAAAGTTCATCTCTATTATACGCAAAGTTTGAATCGATGATCATCGGCAAAAACAAACTTCATTAATCATAGGGAATGTTTAGATTATAAAATATAATCCCATTCATTTAGATCCACTAACAAAGAAATCATTAAATTATTCTTTGAAATTTCAAAGCACAACTGATTACAACTGATTTAGTTGAAATATTTTATGAGTGGTTCAGATGGTTTTTAAATCCCCACATCATTAAACATTATTCAGAAGGGACATGTCACCAGAAAGAAAAAGTTTCAATAACTCACATGGTGAAATGAAGGATCTCAATCAGTTTATATGATTTGATTAACATCAGACTTGAACACCATGTCATAATTATGTATTCAAGATTGTCACAGAGAAAGAGCAACCAGAAAAGCAGCTGCTGAAAGCAACTAATGAGATGTCATTGAAAAAGATTTGAATTTTATTCAAAGACTCAAAATGTATTAATAATTGAATTTTTGTTTTTGTTTTAGGTGAAAGTAATCTGATTGAATGTTTGTAAGAAAAGACTGAATAAAAATGTGAAGAATAAAAGCAAATGAACTCATTAAATGAAGACAATTAAGGTATATTACAGTAATTAGCACTAATTGAGATTGAAATGAAAAATCTAATTTTGTTCAAATTAAGTGAATACAAATAGGGATACTAATAAATTAATTGATTTAATTGTCTTTTTTGATATTATTTAGTCATTACAAATGTGAAAAAAGTGAATGAATTGATGTTTGTAAATTAAAGAAATATCAATTAGGAGCTCATTTTTTTTCAAATATTAATCTGAAAATTGTTGATAATATATATGAAACAGTAGATAGAAATATTCAAATTCTTTAATTGATAAAATGCCACAAATTAGTTATTTCCATTCTTAAGTTATTATGGTTTTAGTAAATTACTTGTGTGCATACAAAAGTTAACAGATAGACCTTTAGTATTATTGGTTTGGCTTACTTTATTTATTTAATGGAATCATCATCATCATCATCAAACGGTGCTAATTCGGCAGAGTTCCATAACTTTCTCTCGCTATCTGTCCTTATCATCCATCATTCCCAGAAAACCGAATCAAGTGTCAGTATAAATGTTCTAGCTGGTCACCCAACACTGGTGCATCCAAAACCCAATGTCCCTTATGAGTTTTCCCTTACTATAATGTCATACATAGTATCACATGATAAAATTATATATTTGCCCCAACTAGAATGTCACTTATGAGTTTGCCCTTACTATAATGTCATACATAGTATCACATGATAAAATTATATATTTGCCCCTACTAGAATGTCACTTATGAGTTTGCCCTTACTATAATGTCATACATCATGTCACATGATAAAATTATATATTTGTCCTTACTAGAATGTTGCTTATGAGTTTGTCCTTTTTGCTGAATTTTTTTTTATCCATTTTCTATTTTGATATTATTTTTAAGTAAAATAAGGGGAAGCAGGAAGCCTTATACCTGCTGTTTTGTAGGGTGTTGCTTCAAGGATTTGTTTAAAAAGCATGTAGCAAGCATTCTTGCATAATTTTCATTCAGCTTTTTCTCCATGCATTTCATTAGCATTGAAGTTGTGCATCCATACAGTAGCATTGATACAGTCATGGCTTAGAAGAGATCATGTTTTATTTTATCAGAGAGATCAGATTCGCATATGGTTGATTACCTGGTAATAGCAGTCCATACTTTCCCAATGCATATATATATATATATATATAGCATTATGTGAGGTATATTGAATATCTATTATTTCTTGTCATCCAATATATTTGCATGTTTAATCAGTCGACTGTATTTTCTTATAAATATATGAAACTTATTATCATGAGATTCACATGAAGAGGTGAGAAAACATTTATATATTATATGTTTTATCTTGCTCTACTGGCCAGTATTTGAGTCCTTTTCTAATTTCAGAAAAAATGTATATATATATATATATATATATATAAAGAATAGTTAAACATAGTGCATCAGTCAGAAAGTCATATATTAGTTCGAAGACAGTTGAGAGTCGAAAGGGAAATTAATCTTGAGCTCTGTTGAAGAAAAATATCTTTGTGTCATTCTATATCTTCACAAAGATTCAAAAGCAAAGAAAACAAGAAATAAAAATTTTAAACCCGTAAAGAGATTTATTTCATTTGATTTCTGACTTTCTATTCACAGATAATCACACCTTAGGAGAAGGCACCAGCATGGATTGTCTCTTCACCAATTGGTGCGATATCTAGATAATCTCTTTGATTATTTTACCAAACGCCCATGCTAAGCCATCTGTCTCAAGTGTCCAAGTCAAAGTTTCAATTATATTATGTTCAGTCCCCAAAGTTAAATTCCAGAATTCTTTTCCAAATCTTCAGCCACTTATAATGGTATGCAAGTTAAATATGCAGATAAACAAACAAGGATTCTGATTCAAATTGCAAAAACAATAGAAAACCTTTACTATAATTACAATTCAGTCAATGTGTTGGCTATATAAACATTCATGTATACAAACTAATCAATTACTTATAAGTGAGTGGTGTCACATACTCTGTATTAATTCTTTGGACAAAGTGGAACGAAATTGTCACACTGGTTCTGAAACTGTTGTTCACTTGTGCAACACGCAGTATAGTCACTCAAAACCTCTGGCAGTGATGGACTTAGTGGTAAGCAGTCATGTGAAGAAGGATTAAGTCTTTTTGGACCAACTGAAAAGAACCACAGACTGATGCTGCAGATGTTTCATGAGGCCATTGAAAGCATAAAGAAAACTCTGTTTTCCATGTTTGGCCAGTTCTCATTCTTGTAGAGTCTCGTGAATCTTCTACATGGAGCATAATGGTTATCATTACAGGAAATGGAATCAGAGACCTGAGTTTAAATCTTGGAATCAGCTGTTTACATTTCCTTTCTCACCAATGACTTTTGGAAACGTATGAAACCAGCTATGGTTAAATTGTAGAACAGACTGAGTTCTTTAGCCATGGTTGGGCTGGTTAGTCTGCGAGAAGAAAAACTCTGAATTTAAACCAGCTTTACTTTGCTTAAAAATTGACCTGATGTCTCATCCTACTTATGGCAGAGGGGTTGGGTAAATACAGACAGGGTTCTTTAGCCTAGGTCAGACAACCAGTCTTGGAAAAGGAAAACTGAATTTCTCTACTTAAAAACTGACCTTGAGTCTCATCCTGCCCATGGCAAAGAGGTTGGGCAAATACAGATTGGGTTCTTTAGCCTTGGTTAGGCAAACAGCCAAGAAGGAAAACTCTGAATTTAGAGTAGCTTTACTCTGCTTAAAAAATTTGACCTTGTGTCAAATTCTGCTTATGACAGAGGTGTGAGATAAATACAAACATTTAATAGTTTTCTCACTTATCTCATTATCTTGGTACAGTTGGTCAGAACGTATCCTTTTGAATCCAAACCATTTCATCTCACAGACATACTTAAAGGATAGCACACAAGTAAGTTAATTTTTAAATACTTCCTGAGTACACAAACATTGCAAAATGAACATTCGACAACTTAACTTCGTTGCAAGCCTTGTTCCCACCCTTCTTCCCAAAAAAGATAAAGAAAACAAAGTCCTGTATATTTCTGTATATAAAATTCACCCCATTTGTTAATTCTATTATTGTTACTTGCCATTTCTTTCAAATCTTATCATCCAGCAGACAATGCAATATTCCTGGTCAAGTCAATCTCTACTCTTCCTTGCCCAGTCAGCTGGGACTGTAGAATTCACTGCTTCTCTGCAGTGGGGTAAGACCCCTAAATAAGTGCCCTGGATATGATACTAAACAATCTGATGGTGAAGTTCCAGGGATGCTGGAGGTCTGGGGAATGCAGAGCCCCACTTCATTACCATTGCTCCCAATTCCACTCTGGCCTGAAGTGGTAGCACCCGATAAGGTCCTATCTATGAGCCAAATAGAACTAACCTATACTTATGCTAAACTAAATAGTTTAAAATAGAACTGTCTTGTTTATAAACAAAACCTATACTTATCCTAAACTGAATTGTTTGAATTAGATCTGTTTGACTGAACTGAATAGCTGAATAGAACTGTTTATTTGTTTAAAAATGTATTTGGCATTAAATAACCTACAAGGGTTGATATGCCATAAACCAAAACAACCAACCAACCAACCACTTCATGAATATAATAGTGCAACATTACACCTTTTCAACCTCGCTCTCTCTCTCTCTCTCTCTCTCTCTCTCTCTCTCTCTCTCTCTCTCTCTCTCTCTCTCTCTCTCTCTCTCTCTCTTGCAATACTTCCTACATTTTAGGATATTTGGAAATATTTTTCATTTACCATGTCTGAAATGAGATTACCTGATATCCAGTTTTCCTTTTCAAAATGTTCATATATATATATATATATATATATATATATATATATTATTTTGTTAAATGTATCCTATGAGTTACATACATGTCAATTTTTCTTTTCATTTATTGAATTATATTATTCTTTCATATGTTTGTGCTGTGTACACTTTATGTTGTTCTTCATCAAGCTATCTTTTTTCGCCTGATGCATTCTAGACCAACATGTTAACAAATAAAAAAAAGAATCTACAAGCAACTCATATGAGTATAATATTAAATGGCTATCACAACCAAATTTAATAGATACTTCTTTCAAACTAGCCATCCTTTTTATCCCCAGACTAGGGACCTCACAGAGTTACACTAAATAATATTTTAAGAGAGAATTACTACTGTAGAAAGAATTTCTTCTCATACAACAACTTTATATTCCACACAGGTAACCATCTGCTATTTATAGAGAAAAGCATATTACCGCTTCAGGGAAAATAAACCTATCTGTGGGTTGCCTAGTCAGCAGGAGCTTTAGAATACACCGACTCCACCTCTGCAGAGGGGTAAGACCCCCCCACCACCAACGAGTGTCCTTGATATGACACCAAACAATATGATGGTGAGGTTCCAGTGAAGCTGGGGCTTTGGGAAATGCAGAGCACCACTTTATTGACATTGCTCCCAGGTCCACTCTGGCCAGGAATGGTAGCATCTGATAGGGCCCTATCTATGAGTTTAATAGAATTAAACTGCATACTTATGCTAAACTGAATTGTTTGAATTAGAACTGTTTGACTAAACTGAATAGCTTGAAATAGAAATATTTTTGACAATTAAACTGTGTAATTATGTTAAACTGAACTGCTTGAAATAGAACTGTTTTGATATTGAAACTGTCTTCTTAAGCTGAACTGAATTGTTTGGAATAGAACTGTTTGACTAAACTGAATAGCTTGAAATAGAAATATTCTTGAAAATTATACTATATACCCATGTTAAACTGAATTGTTTGAAAAAGAACTGAATATTTGCATAAAGATGGTTCTGGCATTTAATAACCTAAAAAGGTTGACCTGCCATAAAACCCAACCACCCTGTCTGTGGAGCTTAGAATACACTGACTGTATCCGCTCAAAAAGAGTATCCTGTGTATGTCACTCAACTAGATCTGATATTGAGGCTGTACTTCTGGAGAGCAGGGGAGTGTGGAGTACCTTTTTATTGCCATTACTCCCAGGTCCACTCTGAACCAGAGTGATAGTACCTGTTATCATCCCATCTATGGGTCAAATAGACCCATTTAAAAATTATTTGTATTTGATAAGACCATGCACAAAAAAATTCTTTAAAAATAGGGGGAAATCCTTATGGTATGGTGGCTAGTGGGCTTGACTGTTTCATTTTGATAAGTGAGTTCAAACTCCAATAGAACAATTTCATTCATTTTTTGAAAAATATTTTTGGGAAGGGTATTACCCTCTTATCCCCCCAACTATGAGTCCCTGTTTTTCTATAAGGATGGCTTTGGTATTAGATAATCCACAAAGGTTGAAATGTCATTAAATGTAGATATAAATGTATCATGAACACAAATAATCTTCTAGCAAAAATTAATTTAAGATATAAATATTTTGAATTTTAAAGTTTAAAAAAGCAGAACATTTATTTTGAATTATTACAAATGAAAAAATTTTCATGCCTTGTGTTATGATAACAACTGACTTTCTCATTTCTCAATTTGCCCATCTCTTTGTAATATAATATTCCGGTGTCTCTTTAACTGAAGGTAATTAAGGTAATTAGTATGAATTGGGATTCCAAGGAAAAATCATTTTCTGTTAAATCTAAGTGAAGTGAAATAATTGAAATTACTTAATTGCCTTTTTGATTCCTTCAGATTCATTGGCTTAGTGGTAGAGTGTTCGCCAATACTCTGGGAGATCAGGGTTCAATCTCATGTCGTGTCATACCAAAGACTTAAAAAGTGGTACTTGATACCTCCATGCTTAACACTCAGCATTATAAGGTATGTATCAAGGGTAAAGTGAAGCAATCCAGGGAAAGGAGTAGCGCCCTCCCCTACACACCGTTGTAGTAGCTATTGAAAAGGAAGCTTTTGGGTAGCCCTCAACTATGGTCACCAACTTTACTTTTTACTTTACTCTTTAAAAATGTGAAAAATGAAATAAATCTGATGTTTAGTAAATTAGGAGCCAATACTCTGGGAGATCAGGGTTCAATCTCATGTCGTGTCATACCAAAGACTTAAAAAGTGGTACTTGATACCTCCTTGCTTAACACTCAGCATTATAAGGTATGTATCAAGGGTAAAGTGAAGCAATCCAGGGAAAGGAGTAGCGCCCTCCCCTACACACCGTTGTAGTAGCTATTGAAAAGGAAGCTTTTGGGTAGCCCTCAACTATGGTCACCAACTTTACTTTTTACTTTACTCTTTAAAAATGTGAAAAATGAAATAAATTTGATGTTTAGTAAATTAGGAGCTCATCTTTTAAAATAATCAGTTAAATTCACCTATCTCTCTTTAACTGAATATTTTGATAACACACATATATATATGTATAAGTAAAAAGTAATGTTAACAAGCGTAGTCGAGGGTGACCCAAATCCTCCCTTTTCAATAGCTATTATACTCACTGAGGTATAGAGGGAGGTGCTCCTCCTTTCCCTGGATTGCTCCACTTTACCCTTGATCCCTACCTTATAGTTCTGACTATTAAGAAAGGAGGAAATTTTTGGAGTCTTTGTTATGACTCAACCGAGGATTAAATCCTGGTCTCTCAGGTCATTGGCAAACACTCAAACCACTAGGCCAATAATCGAGGATATTGTAGTCACTGAGTCAATGGTGCTTGGTGACTGTCATTTTCTTGTCTCTTTGATCATCAAAACAAATCTCTCTCTCTCACTCTCTCTCTCTCTCTCACTCTCTCTCTCTCTCTCTCTCTCTCAATATACATATATATATATATATATATATATATATATATATATATATATATATATATATTATTATTATTATTAAAAAGAAAAAGAAAATCTCCAGCTATAGGTTAAATAGTATCAGTTTTGTTCTTCTACAAGGTTGGTTTTAGCATTAAATAACCTGCATAAGTTGATATGCCTTTAAAAACATAAAAATAAAACCAAAACTCAATCACCTCACAGTTTAAGTTTTACAATTTCTTGATCATTATGTTTGTGTAAGACATCATATGTTTCCTGTGAACCTCTTGGAAGTAAAATTTTTTCTTAGAAGAGACTTTCATAATAAAATTTTGTGAGCTTCCAGTTTTATGTACCATTATGAACAATGATTAATGAAAGCCATTCTACAAGATAATACCAATGAAGGTTTTTATAATTCAGAAACACTCAAGATCTTAGAATCTACCTAAATGTCCTCCATTTTTAGGGATTTAAATATCTCTACTTCCTTTTATTTTGTTGATAAAAGCTATCCACACTTCCACTTTGATATTTAATGTCACTCTGTTTAAAACTCCAGATGTGGCCAGACATATTGAACCATTTATAAAATAAAGCTATTGGTCAGGTTTTCCTTCAGTTGTGAGAATTTAGGCAATTGTACATGAATAATTTTAGCTGCTGCCATGGCTTGCAGAGTTGATTGAAACAAGACTACATATGTTAGACATGTACTGCTCAAGGTCTTTCTTTTGCTATATTACAGCATTCATTCAAAACCATGAAACTACTTTAAGCCTTGGTTCCTTCTGCTTGTTCATTATTCAGAAACTAAAGTAGATAAATTACAAACTTAGTAAGCAAAATGCCAAGAGGAGTTTCTGGTTTTGTCTGGGACAAAAATTTTGGTTTGATTAGTTTGCTTTAGTTTTATGACATATCAACCATTGTTAGTAATTTATTGCCAGATCCTGTTCATATATATATATATATATATATTAACTCTATGATTTGTAAACACATTATGTAGATATTCATAGTTAAATGATCAAACAGTTCTATTTCTAACAATTCAATTTAGCGTAAGACTTTAAAGTTAAATGGTTCCAAGTATTGCTATGAATCACTAACTATTCGAATAAACATCAGTCACTTGTTTTCACACAGTTAAATCATCAAAAAGTTCTATATCAAACAATTCAATTTAGTATAAATCATTTGTTTGCACTCAATTTAAATGTCAAAGAGTTCTATTTGACCCATAGATAGGACCCTATCAGCCCTCTCAGGTGCTACCCTCTGAGCCAGAGTGGACCTTGGAGCAATGGCAATCAAGGGTTACTCTACATTACTCAAAGCACCAGCAATAATGGCGCCTCACCATCCAATTGTTTAATGTTATATCCAGGACACTTGTTGGGGAGTCTTACCCCTCTGCAGAGATACTGTCAGTGTATTCTACAGCCCCAGTCAACGGGGCTAATAAATTTAGGAGTTACCATTAAGGGGAGGGAATACAATGGTCATATAATGTATAATGTATCAAAACTGATGTTTTAAAATGTCTTAATTCTAAAATTTAGAATTCAAATGAAGACATATGCACAGCTGAGCAACTTATATAATAAAGTGATGACGTGTGGATGTCTAGACTGTTGTCTAAACCTATTTAGATGAGTCAGTGCCAATTTGAAAATGATTATAAAGCCACTCTTCATACTTTTTGAATGAATTGTTTTTGGCAAAACACATGATTCTGCAAGGGTATAAGCAACCATCCATCATCTTCTTTTGTTTCCTAAACTAAAAATTCAACACAAGGGTGAGTTTTAAGGATTTCAATGACATTAAATTAGATATGACCTATCAGTTTGCCACTATATCAAAAGAGAACCAAATCCCCTGCAGAGGGATCAGACCCCTCACCACTACTAATATCCTGAGTATGACATGAGGTTCCAGTTTTGGAGATCTTGGGAGTGTGGAGTATCCCTTCATTGTAATTATTCCCAATTGCACTCTGTCTGACCCAGAGTGATAGTACTTGTCAGGGTCTCATCTATGGGTCAAATAAACTTGTTTAAAAATAATTCATATTCAACAGGAATATTTGGTGCCATATACCAATAGAATAATTATATTAAGAATAGTTACTTGAAGACATAATTGCTTACAAAGGATTATTGTTAGTTATTTGAAATCATATAACTATGTGTAAACAAATAACAATTATAAAACAGAAATGATTACTTGAAACCAAATAATTATTTGTTTTAAGTAAGAATACTTGAAACCATAGAAACTATGTGCAAATTATTTGTATTAGATAGGAATACGTGAAACCATACAACTATCCAAATTATTTGTATAAGATAAGAATACAATATATCATAGAACTGTGTGCAAATTATTTGTATTTGATTGGAATACTTGATATCATATAATTGTGTGCAAATTATTTGTATTTGATAGGTATACTTGAAATCATATAACTGTGTGCAAATTATTTGTATTAGATGAGAATACTTGATATCATAGAACTGTGGGCAAATTATTTGTATTACATAGGAATACTTGATATCATATAATTGTGTGAAAATTATTTGTATTAGAAACTTGTATTAGGAATACTTGTTATCATATGATTGTGTGCCAATTATTTGTATTTGATAGGAATACTTGATATTATGTAATTGTGTGCCTAAAAATTGAAGACACAATTATACCAAAAAATGTAAACATAAATGTTTATTGAATGCAGTTTTCTAACCACTAGGCATAAAATAACCCTAGACAGATTGACATGACATTTAAATTAATTAATCACTCAATCAATTAAAAGAGAAATTTTGTTGAGGGTGCTTTGATTCATAGAAAGACTGAATTGAATTAGTGCAGTGAATGCAAAAGAGATAATTTTCAAGAAAATTAATGTATCATTCATTGTTTTTTTTTCTGTTTTGGTAACTACAGTTTCTATCACAATACTTTTTAATATTGCATGTATTAACACAAACTAATCTGATTTTTCTGCCAAGCCAATGAAGGTAAATAAAACTTTAAATATTTTAGTCTTTCAAATTATACAGGGTGTTTCAGAAAAATTGATATAATTTTGGTTTAAATGGTTTCAAATTTTAACAGAATATCTAGAAAGAACACAAAATTATAAATTTAATATTTTATGTAAATTTTTTGGTTAACGTCTAGAAATGCCATTCACTGGAAAAGAAAAGGTGTTTAAATATTAAACATAAAACTTTTTTGTTGTTTCTACAAATGCTGTTAAAATTCAAGATCATTTGAAAGAGAACTGATCAAATTATTAGATTATCAAATGGTATCTATTTTTTTGAAACGGTTTATCTCAAATGATATCAAATTTTTTGAAACAGTTTATCTCAAATGATATCAAATTTTTTGAAACATCCTGTAGTAATAAAAATACTTCAGCCAAGATCATAAAAAGGTCAAAGGCTTTTTTTTCCAGTTTCAGAACCAAAAGTCAGTTTGTTTTAATAACTAAGCTATTTCATCATAAAAGCAATCTGTGAAATAATTGATTATTCATAAAAGTCATAAATAACCAAATTGGTAATGAATAGGAAAACAGTCATGGATTTTTGTAGGTGAATGTACAAATTATTAATCCTTATTCAGCAAGATAAGTCAGTCAAGATATAAACAAGTGGAATCCTGTGTGCCAGACTAAATAAAGCTTAGTAATTAACGAGGCATAAGATGGGTTTGGTTAGGTTTCTTTGTTTAATGGCATATCAACCTTTGTTGGTTATTTAATGCCAAAGCCATTCTCCTAGAAGAACAGTAGTGGTACTATTTAACCCATAGCTGGGAGGATAAGGAGGTTCATACCTTTCTCAAGGGTATTTGCCCAGAAGTGAACATAATAGCACGACTGGAGTTCGAACTCGCTTACTACGATTCTACAGTCCATCGCTTTAACCATTACACCACAAGGACACCTCCCAAGGCATAAGAGGCATATTGCTAAACATTAATGTTTAAGTCATGTGAAAATTGACAGCTAACTGATGCAAATGGTAGTTATTTTGATGTAGCTATTTCATTTTCATATACAAGAACACTGACAACAAAC
The DNA here is from genome assembly GCA_963585895.1 of Sepioteuthis lessoniana. Taxonomy (NCBI): domain Eukaryota; kingdom Metazoa; phylum Mollusca; class Cephalopoda; order Myopsida; family Loliginidae; genus Sepioteuthis; species Sepioteuthis lessoniana. The sequence goes on from OY757925.1 coordinate 86,178,046, forward strand.
AAATATATATATCATCATCATCATCATCATCATCAAGTTGCACTGGTAGCATAGATTTCCATGTCTTATTTCTTGCTATTGATCCCTATAATTCATCACTCCTGGCTGGTCTTCTAGACTACATCCTGTGTCCATACAGAACTGTTGTAGGTAAGTTCTTGTTGGTCAGTCAACACTGACACATCAATGTTAAGGGGTCCATATGAGAACATCACTTATGAGTTTGTATTTGGTTCTCTTATTTGGATTTTTTTAGTGATAGGAGGTAGATGGCCCTACAGCAGCTGTCTTATGGGATGTTGCTTCCAGGATTTGTTCAAAATAGCTCATAGCATTCTTGCGCAGTTCCCATCTTGCTTTTTCTCTCTATGCTTTGTTCAAAGAATCCAGTGTTGGTAATGCAAAAGATATGTCTCACTGATAGAAACTGTTTCCAACAATTGAGTATCTGAAGAAAGTTGCAACTGATTTTAAATACTTTCAGTCCTTATCTCTGATTGGCCAATTTTTACCAGAAGTACCTGCTGCTGGCAGGAAAGTTCAAAAATAGGAACGGCCATCCTCAGAACAGATTATACTCAAAACAGTCCGGCATATTTACTATAATTACATTATTGAGTGAGTTTAATTCTTATGATGGCTTTACCATTATTCATAGGTGGGCTGTGAATAAAAGATACAAAAAATATGCATTCATTGTAGATTTTAATCAAAAGGCTGTGGGACATTTTAAAAAGCCCAATTCTAATTAAAAACACAGGAGAGGTAAAAGATATTTCTTGATCAAATTTTTGAAAAAGAACTTTAATACTATGACAAACTAATTTCCTCATTTTTGTGGTTTTTATTTCCACCATGCACACAAGCTTTCTTTAGGTGTCTGCAGACTTAGAATATGCTGACTGCCTCCTCTACTGAGGGGTAAGACTCTCCCTAAAAAGAATGTCTTGGGTATGACTCTAAATTGCATCCAATGGTTTAGCTCCAGTTCTGGAGCTCAGGAAAGTGTAAAGTATCCCCACATTGCCATTACTCCCAGGTCCACTCTGACCCACAGTGGTAGTATCTGTTAGGGTTCTACCAATCTATTCATCTAATAGATCTGTTTAAAAATTATTTGTATCTGAAAAAAATACTTCATATCTTATATAACTGTGTGCAAAAAAAAAACTGTTCAGAAAGAACAGCGCAAAAGGTAAATATAAATGTGAAATGAATGCAATCCCTAATGTCAAAGTAGATATGCCGTTAAAATCAATGAATCAATCAATAAAACCAAGTTCAAATCCTGCTATTTGTATTTCACTTTGTGCCAATGACCTTCAGAAAAGTAGGAATCCATTTCTTCTTCCCGAAGCCATGGGGAAATATTAGTGTATACTGAGCTATTTAGTCATGGTAAAGTAACTCATTTAAATGAAAGATAACTCTGAATTGAAAACAGGTATGACTGTTTTCAATTAACAATTTCCACTTAACAATTGACCTTGTACTTGTTAGGGTCCAATTATGGGTTAAATAGATTTGTTTGAAAATTATTATTATTAGATTGGTAAAATTGAAACCATGTTACTATGAGCAAATTATTTGCATTTGATAGGAATACTTGATATCATAGAACCGTGTGTGAATTATTTGTATTACATAGGAATACTTGATATCATAGAACTGTGTGCAAATTATTTGTATTAGATTGGAATACTTGATATCATAGAACTGTGTGCAAATTATTTGTATTAAATAGGAATACTTGATTCCATAGCACTGTGTGCAAATTATTTGTATTTGATAGGAATACTTGATATTATAAAACTGTGTGCAAATTATTTGTATTACATAGGAATACTTGATACCATAGAACTGAGTGCAAATTATTTGTATTTGATAGGAATACTTGATATTATATATCTGTGTGCAAATTATTTGTATTTGATAGGAATACTTGATATCATATAACTGTGTATGAACAAATTATTATTATTAGATAGGAATATTTAGTTGAAAACATTAAATCAGAATATCTAAAACAATGAGAGAACATGCAAAGTTCAACTAGAAATCTCAAAGTTAAGACGAGGGTTTCAATGAGGGAATTCCAAGAAAAGTAATCAAGATCGTCAATATTCCAGAACACAAGAGACTCCTGGGTGAAAGACTCGCAATGAGTAAAATAATAATCACTTAAAAAAAGTGAATGCAGCAAACTGGCGCAAAAGGAATACAAGAGTAGGCATGGCTGGGTGGGAAAGGTGATCCACAGGAAATTATGCAAGAGATGAAAATGCTTACAAATGATGCATGCATAAACCAGAATCCAACTAAGAAAATGAGATGCATAAAATTCTCTGGAACTTTAAGATATAAACAGATCATCCAATCCTGGCCAGAAGACCAGACCTAATAGTTTGAGATACAAACAGATCACCTTATCCCAGCCAGAAGACTTGACCAAATGTTAGTCAACAAGAAAAAAAGAACTTGTCATGAAGTGGATTTTGCTATTCCAATGAAAGACAGAGTGAAAATAAAAGAAAGCAAAAGAATAAACAAATACTTGGATCTTGCCAGAGAGTTGAAGAAGTGGTTCCTAAAGGCCTGGAAAAGAGACTGTGGAAACTGAAGATGATAGGAAGTATCAAGATAATCCAGACCACAGCAGTGTTAAGATCAGTGAGAATATTCATGCCCTGGGGACCTAAGGAGACTTGCTGTCATTTTAAACACAGTGAAAAATCACCAATAAAATATGATGTGAAAAATTCGTATAGAGTGAAAAAAATAATTATAATTTTTAAGAAAATTTTACATGAGATGACCTGAATATGGCAATGAAGGGAAAACCGGAAGAGAGAAAATGAATCTCTATTAATAGCAACACAAAATAATGCCATAAAGACAAATCAGGCCAAAGTAAAAATTGATAATATCTAGAACCTTGCTTGAGAGCTGAAAAGGCTGTGGAATATGAAGATAATGATGACTCTAATAGTTGGGTATCACCCACCTTTTTCTACACAATGAGCTAGTTCATCTGCCATATATAGCAGGAGCTACTAATACCAGGGCAGACTAGAAGATGAAGAGCAGCTTCTTATAGGAATAGTATTAGAGCATTGGAGACTGGAGATCACACTAGATCACCTTACTTGCTACCATAATAACGGAAGCCAATACTATCATTGGACTATATCTTTATTCTGTATTCACTAATCCTATGTTCTTGTCTACTAATAGTCTCTCTATTGTATATACTTTTTCCTGAGAATATATCTCTATTTCCTCTCATATCGTGGTTTGTACTTTATTTAATATTACAAGTGTTCACTAACCAGAACGCAACACTAATCCAAGTTGGAATCATTGAAACAATTTCAAGAAATTCTTATCTAGTAAATTTTACCATTTCTGCAGACCACAAAGTGATTTTGAAAGAAAATGAAAAGCAGGAAAAATACCTGGACTTTGTCCTAGAGCTAAAAAAAGTTGTAGAACATAAAAGTGACAGTTATACCAATTGAGGTTAATGCCTTTGGAATATTCTCCAAAAGTCTTGTAAAGAGATAAAAAGAACTTGAGATAGAGGAAGAATTGAGACTCTCCAGGTCATAACAATTATAATATTAGATAGAATACTTAGGAGGGTCCTGAAGACCTAACGAGACTTGTTGTCTCTCAAACTTCTCTGAAAAACCAACAGTTAAAATGTGTAAAAACTCACGATAAGGTGTAGAATAATAAAAACTATGGAAATTGCTTGTGGTATGACCTGGATATAGCTAAGAAGGGGAAACCGGAAGAAGAGAAACTGAATCTCTATTAAGAACAGCAGAAAATAATCCCATAAGGACTGATTATGACAAAGCAAAAACTAGAGATATTTAGAACCTTGCAGAGATCTGAAAAAGTTGTGGAAAATGAAGGGGATGAACATACCAGTTGTTGTTGGTGCCTTTGGAATGATTGACAAGGACTTGTAAAAGAGATTGGAGAACTGGAGATCTGGGGCAGAATCAAGGCAATCCAGACCAGAGCACTGCTAAGATCAACTAGGATACTTAGGAGAGTCCTGGAGATTTGAGGAGACTTACAGTCACTTAGACCTCGGATTAAAACAATCTGTTTGAGTTGAAATGAAAAACTCACAACAACGATAATCTGCAAAATTGTCAACTTTGCTGTTCCGACTAACCACAGAATAAAACTGAAAGAATGTTAAAAGAGAGATAAGTACCTCGACCTTGCTAGGGAAGTAAAAAAACTATGGAACATGAAGGTGACAATTATACCAATTGTGATTGGTGCTTTTGGCACGGTAACTAAAGGATTATTAAAGATTTGGAAGTTGACAGCCGAGTGGAGATCATCCAAACAACAGCATTATTGAAAACAGCCAGAATACTGAGAAGAGTTCTGGAGACTTGAGGAAACTTGCTGTCACTCAATCTCCAGGGAAAGACCATCAGCTTACGCTGATGTGAAAAACTCTAATGAGTAATAATAATAACAATAATAATAAAAACTATGGAACATGTGGGTGACAAGTGTACCAATTGTAATTGGTGCTTTTGGCACAGTAACTAAAGGATTATTAAAGAGATGGGCAGACTTGGAAGTTGGCGGACAAGTAGAGATCATCCAAATGACAGCATTATTGAAAATGGCCAGAATACTGAGAAGAGTCCTGGAGACGTGAGGAGACTTGCTGTCACTCATCTCCAGTGAAAGACCATCAGCTTACGCTGATGTGAAAAACTCTAATAATAATAATAATGGAATGATAAATTAAATAAAATAAATAAAAGCTAAAAAGATACATGGCAGAAGAATAAAGGAAAGCAAAAAAACAACATAAAACAAAGATGAAAATGTTTGTTCAAACAAACCAAATATAATAATTGAAAAGAAAAGAGGTTAGAAATAAATGTCATCAAGCTTTTTTAACTGAACAAAACAAGCTATTTATGCTCAAGATTTTTTCATGATAACTAAAATAGATGTATGCCTGATGAAAAGATTATTATTATCAATAAAGAATGTTTCTTATATTCTCACAGTCAGCAAATATCCTTTGTAAGTAATTTTGTGTGGACCACACAGATGATATCTTTTGTTTGGTCAATGAATTATACTTTTTTCTTCTTTTGGAGTATCACGGTTTCAAAACTTTCCAAAGTTTTATAAGTAAATGAATTGTCTCTTCTATTAAAAACTGTTGCCTATTGGCTAGATACAACTAAGTGGGGAATCTTCTTCTAATGTATATCTATCTGTAATCTACAAGTCTATGATAAAAACAGACAAATGAAAATTAGAGGCACCTCAAAATAACTTTTTGTTGTTCCATATGATTTAAAGAGAATTCAATGGGTAATTCTGGATTGTGTGAGCAAAGTGGAAAATATTTCTTTTATCAGAAATTCTTTAGAAAATTAATTCTCTTATACATATTTTTCAGTTCTTGTCAAATGTAAAATCCATGAAAGAAAAAAAAAGAATTGTGCCTATTATTAATTGGATGAGTCAAAAGTTTTACAATTTCTTATTAATTTGAAGCACAGTTTGGCTGCTGCAAATGCTTTTGCTGAGGTTGTGAAGGTGACAAACCACACTCAACAGTGAAATACTAATTTCATCAAAAACTCTCTGAGTGCTACTCACTGGATTTGCTTAAAGTGGAGTTTGGAATCCATGGTTTTAGCCTACCTGACCTTGCCTAATTGATGAGGTTCTTGCAATCCAAACAAAATTTCTTGAACCGTCTGGATACTGTAATGTTATCAACTATGCAATTACCTTTTGTATAACAAATGTTTTTAGTTGTTTCCACAGCATTATGGCCCAGTTCAAACTAGTAAGGCATATGTTTCCAAATTAGACTAGATTGCACATTTATCTGCATGACTTCCAAATCACATGTGGAGTGAAGCCATTTACAATGTGTCAGTGCCCCAACTACCGTAATACAACCAACCTCGGTGGGTACCTTTCATAGCTTGAACTACTTTGATCATGTGATATACAAACCGCAGACTAGCACATAACAAAATATTCCACATTTGATTCACTATATTAACAAAATATTGCACTATATTGCTATTACAATCATAATAATAATATACTAAACATATTTTACATTATTAATCAGAAAAATAAGAATTAACTGCTATGGATTTTAGAAGAATAAAGCCAGTAAATTATAAAAATGAATATTAACAGAAATGGATTTTTAAAAATATATTGAGGATATTTTTTTAATCTTTTGATGAGATCAAAACAGTCAAACACATGTTATTTGATGAAAAACGAAATTTAAAAAAAAAACATTGTTTTTTTTTTTGACTGAAAGAACTGGAGGAAATATTCAGGCGAGATTGTTTTGTCTTCAGAAATTGTTAGAGAATTATTATTTTGATTGTCCTTAGATGACAAGGTGAAATCAATAGAGGCTTTGACCTTGTTGGTCAAGGCCTGGCAATCGCAATATCCAGTTGAGGAATGAAAAGACCTACTCCCTTTCTTAGGTGGAGGTGGAAGGAGCAGAATCAATTAATAGATCCCAAGTAGGAATAAGGACCAGCTCTTTGGGTAGCAGTAAGAGGAAATCAAATATTCTGGAAGGGGTGGAAGTAATTATTGAAATCCAAATTAGGAGAAAATTGATGTTATAAATAGCTTTGTCAGCCTCCATCCCTCAGATGAGGGAAAATACGTATATGCAAGAGGGTTCATTCCTTGACAGAGACCAGTAGAAGGCAGCTACTAGACTTCATGTTGCTCTGGGATCTGGCCTTGTGCTAGAAAGCAACAGAAAAAGCCTGGGATAATACGATACTTCAAGATGGTTTTGCACCAGACTGCTCTGGGTGAAGAAAAGCAAAGAGAAATTGAAATAACATGACACTTTGAAATGCTCTTATACCAGACTCATGAAAGTAAAGAAGCAAGAAGAAACTGAAATTATGTGATACTTTGAGATGACTCTGAACCAAACACAAGGAGATAAAGAAGTGAAGAGAAATCAAGATAATAGGATACTTTAGAGACCAGGACAAACTAGCTAACAGACTCCATGATACTCTAATTCTCAACCTTTGACCCAATTCACAGAGGTAAAGAAGTGAATAGAAAACCTAAGATAATACAACACTTTGAGAGAGATAGAGAAAAGCGACTATTATACGTTACGTGTAATCATCTCGTACCAGACTATCAAGGACCCAAGAGAAGCTGAGAAAGACTGAGAGAGGAAAACATAATGACCACTTGAGATTGTCTTGTGCCAGACTATAGAAAACAAGAAGAGAAAATCCTAAAATGTATATGATAATTTGAGGGGCCTTGTGCCTGACTTAGAATACCGAGAAATTGACTGACTGTTTGGTCTCCATCTATCACTACTGACCCCTGAGAAGGGTGAATGTATGTACCATTTTTTAAGACTTTTTAAAAAATAAATATCATTATTACAAAGCTGTGTTCTATTCTCTGTTGGTGTTCAACTATTTTTTACATTCTTAATTGTGCGGTCTCATCCGTCTGCTCATCAACTGGCAACTCCAATCAGCGATTGATCTGCTGTCTGGATCAAAAACACAAAATAGGCAGATAAGCAGATCAATCATGCCAGCTGATGACCTAACTAGCCAAGCAGAATTGTCAGCGGATTAAAAGTGAAGTCACCCAAGCGTTTGAGAAAGGCAGGTGTAAAGCCACAAGGAAATAAAATTGCTACTTTATAGATATGTGCTTCAATTTACAAAAGATTAAATTTACAGTTAATGTATCTAGATTACAGTAAATAATCATATATACAGATATCTATGCACCGGTTTTAAAATAAGGAGTGTAACAACAGTACCCAAATCTTATTTACTGGTCTCAGGTCAAAAGCAGAAAGATCTTTGTGTATATTGCAAATATAATCAATCATACATATGCATGTGATCGATATTTACATTCAACCCTACCCCCATCTAATCAATTCTTGGTCAACAGCAACACTCAGACTATTCTCAAGGTACACCTGGAATGGATTGATCAAGTTCATTTATTAGTAACCATTTTCTGTTACTATTTTTTATTCTTTTTTTTAATAATGACCATCTTAATGAAAAGAAATCATATTTCAATGGGGAACAAAAAAATATAACCTCAGTCCATTATGTATTAACCCAGCCTTTCCAATATGAGAAAGATGTGAAAAGGTTGATATGCCATTAAACAAAGAAACCAAACCAAACCAAAGATGTGAAATGAGATCAGTTTTTAAGCAAAGTGTCTGATCCCCTCCATCACAAGCAGGATGTGACACTAGGACAATTTTTAAGCAGAGTATTTCTGGTTTAAATTGGCCTAATGAGAAGCGTGTTTGCCAGTGTTCCAGAAGCCCGGGGTTCAATCCCAGGTCATCATACCAAAGACTCGAAAAATGGTACTTGATGCTGCCTTGCTTAGCACTCAGCATTTTAAGGCTAAGATCAAGGGTAAAGTGGAGCAATCCAGGAAAAGGAGCAGTACCCTCCCCAACACCTTGGTGTAGTAGCTATTGAAAAGGGAGCCTTCAGGTTGCCCTGGACTAAGGTCATCAACTTTATTTTTAAATTGCTGATTTGAATTTAAAATTTTCCTTCTAGACTGATTGCCTTACCAAAACTAGAGAAACCAGTCTGCCTTGCTATTTACCCATAGTCGAGAAAAGAGATAAATTCATCCCTTTCTCAATGATTTTAAGTGTGAAGTGAAATATAAAAAGCTTTATCCTGGATTTGACCTTGAGTCACTGATTCCATTTCCAACTACAATAACCATTATGCAAAGTTTGCAATCTGGATGAGAAAAGACAAACAAATTCTTCTGAATTATTAATATAGATATAAAAGATATTGACATTTGATATTTTAGTTTATACAATCTTAGTTTATATAACTGATGCACTGTGAATAGACTGAAAATATTTTTTGTCATGGCACTTCTATCTGCCAAGTCACATATCAGGAATTTCTAAACAAAAAGACATTCAAGAATAAATGGTTGAGGTGAATTAATTAAAATTAAGAAAGGAAATGGGAATATAACAGGCAAATAGTGCACAAAGATCAGGTTGGGTTGAATACCCCATAGTGGCTTATATTTAAACAAATAAACTCCAGTCATAAACAATACCCCAAAGTGGCTTATATTTAAACAAATAAACTCCAGTCATAAACAATACCCCAAAGTGGCTTATATTTAAACAAGTAAACTCCAGTCATAAACAATACCCCAAAGTGGCTTATATTTAAACAAATAATCTCCAGTCATAAACAATATCCCAAAGTGGTTTATATTTAAACAAGTAAACTCTAGTCATAAACAATACCCCAAAGTTGCTTATATTTAAACAAGTAAACTCCAGTCATAAACAATACCCCAAAGTGGCTTATATTTAAACAAGTAAACTCCAGTCATAAACAATACCCCAAAGTGGCTTATATTTAAACAAATAAACTCCAGTCATAAACAATACCCCAAAGTGGCTTATATTTAAACAAGTAAACTCCAGTCATAAACAATACCCCAAAGTGGCTTATATTTAAACAAATAAACTCCAGTCATAAACAATACCCCAAAGTGGCTTATATTTAAACAAGTAAACTCCAGTCATAAACAATACCCCAAAGTGGCTTATATTTAAACAAGTAAACTCCAGTCATAAACAATATCCCAAAGTGGCTTATATTTAAACAAGTAAACTCCAGTCATAAACAATACCCCATAGTGGCTTATATTTAAACAAGTAAACTCCAGTCATAAACAATACCCCAAAGTGGCTTATATTTAAACAAGTAAACTCCAGTCATAAACAATACCCCATAGTGGCTTATATTTAAACAAATAATCTCCAGTCATAAACAATATCCCAAAGTGGTTTATATTTAAACAAGTAAACTCTAGTCATAAACAATACCCCAAAGTTGCTTATATTTAAACAAGTAAACTCCAGTCATAAACAATACCCCAAAGTGGCTTATATTTAAACAAGTAAACTCCAGTCATAAACAATACCCCAAAGTGGCTTATATTTAAACAAATAAACTCCAGTCATAAACAATACCCCAAAGTGGCTTATATTTAAACAAGTAAACTCCAGTCATAAACAATACCCCAAAGTGGCTTATATTTAAACAAATAAACTCCAGTCATAAACAATACCCCAAAGTGGCTTATATTTAAACAAGTAAACTCCAGTCATAAACAATACCCCAAAGTGGCTTATATTTAAACAAGTAAACTCCAGTCATAAACAATATCCCAAAGTGGCTTATATTTAAACAAGTAAACTCCAGTCATAAACAATACCCCAAAGTGGCTTATATTTAAACAAATAAACTCCAGTCATAAACAATACCCCAAAGTGGCTTATATTTAAACAAGTAAACTCCAGTCATAAACAATACCCCAAAGTGGCTTATATTTAAACAAATAAACTCCAGTCATAAACAATACCCCAAAGTGGCTTATATTTAAACAAGTAAACTCCAGTCATAAACAATACCCCAAAGTGGCTTATATTTAAACAAGTAAACTCCAGTCATAAACAATATCCCAAAGTGGCTTATATTTAAACAAGTAAACTCCAGTCATAAACAATACCCCAAAGTGGCTTATATTTAAACAAGTAAACTCCAGTCATAAACAATACCCCAAAGTGGCTTATATTTAAACAAGTAAACTCCAGTCATAAACAATACCCCATAGTGGCTTATATTTAAACAAATAAACTCCAGTCATAAACAATACCCGATAGTGGCTTATATTTAAACAAGTAAACTCCAGTCATAAATTGCCCAGTCGACTGGGGCTGTAGAATACACCGACTGCTTCTCTGCAGAGGGGTAAGACCCACCCCCCTAACAAGGGCCCTATCTATGGGTTAAATAGAAGTAACAGCATACTTATGCTAAAATGAATTGAGTAAACTGAATAGCTTTAAATAGAAATGTTTTTGACAATTAAACCGTACTTACACTTAAACAGCGTGCTTATGCTTAACTGAATTATTTCAAATAGAACTGTTTTTCGACATTAAAACTGTATTTACACTTAACTGAATTATTACATATAACTGCTTGAATAGTTAGAAATGGAAATGTTTTTGACAATTAAACTGTGTACTTATGCTAAACTGAATTGTTTTCAATAGAACAGATTATTTACATAAAAATGGATTTGGCATTAAATAAACTACAATGGTTGATATGCCAGAAAACCCAACCAAACCAAACCAAATCTAGCCATAAGACAATCCATGCACAAAGTAGCAGCTTGAATTATAATTAAGATTTAAACCTCAAAAAAATTTTTTTTAAATGACCATTGAACTCAGTTCAAACTTGGTAAATCTTAACTCAGAGTTTGTCTTTTTTTCATTTTTTTGTGACCCACTAAAGTGTTCTATTTCTTGAGTACCAAGTCATATTTCTGATTGGAGCGCAGATAATAATCAACCCTTGGGTTTGGTAGAACAACAGTATACTAACCATAAAAAATGATAAATCCAAATCTAAAATTGGGACCCAGAAACTGGTCTGAGTGTCATGATTGGCAGGTGCTCCCTTGATAGCCATCATGGGGGACCTAATTGGCATTCTGCTACTTTTGGCAAGAACAAAGAACAAAACAACAATGCATCTGAGAAGACATCAAAGGTAAAATAGACTTGAAGGGACAACAAAAAGTAAACAACTATTGTTTTGAAAGCAATCCTACACAAAGAGGATATAAGAAATGGATGATTGAGATCCAAACAGAATCCATGAAATTTAATACAAGTCAAAGATTTGCCCACTAAGCCTGGATGGCTTTAAAGAAAGGCTGCTTGTGTGACCAAGAGATACAAAAATATGACAGGTAAATTGTGAAGAACATACTCAAAATGAATTGGGACACAAAATAGTAAAAACCAAACAAACACTGAACCCAGAAACACATCAATATTATCTCAATTAGACAGGACAAATAAATAATGAATGATATAATTCATGAGTGAACAGAAGACATTACCAGCCCTGAGAAATGAAGACTGGAAAAAGTCAAGATAGAGACTTAAAGAGTTAATAAAGTATTACAACACATCCCAACAGACAACATTACTGAATTGAATGAGTTAATCTATAGAGGAGCAGAACTAACCAGTAATAAAATAGATATTCATGAAAGGAATCTGAAGAGAAATACAAAACCTGGATGAGAAAATGAGTGCTGGAAAGACAAATTAATAAACTGCGACAACAAGCAAAACTATTAAGGAAGAAAACGCTTACAGGAACTGAATGGAAACAATTGACAGTAAAAAGACAACCACAGACAAATCTGATAACAAAACTGGAAGAAATAAATCAAAAGAAGGAAGACTGTAAAGGTACCAATTCAGTGTCAAACAATACAGACAAAACAGGACATTCCAAAATGACAAAAAAAGAATTTGTGAAGAGTGAAGAAAGTCAAATCAACAATCCGAGGCAAAAAGAAACAAAACAATTTTGGTGTAAAATATGGAGAAGGAAAGAACGTAATGGAAATGTTAGAGGGGAAAATGACATAAAAAAGAACTAAAACCCCCAAAAAGACTTTGTAGTGAACATACATCCAGACTCACTTAGAGCAACACTCAAGAAAATTCCAAATTGAAAAATGTCTGACCATTATGACATACATGTATTCTGATTTTAAAAATTCCCATCTATCCATGACAAACTAGCTCTGCAATTGAGTAAATGCCAACAAGAGGTAAGCATACCTGAATGGATGATGAAAGGAAAAACTATGCTGATTCAGAAGGACCCAAAAAAAGGGACCATCCCCAGTAACTATAGACCAATAATGTGTTTGGTTTGGTTTGGTTTCTTTGTTTAATGGCATATCAACCTTTGTTGGTTATCGAATACCTAAGCTATTGTTCTAGAAGAACAGTAGTGGTACTATTTAACCCATAACTAGGAAAATAAGGTGGTTCATACCTTTCCCAAGGGTATTTGTCCGAAAGTGAACGTTATTGCACATCTGGAGTACGAACTCACTTACTACGATTCCACAGTCCATCGCTTTAACCATTACACCACGAGAACACCCCCAATAATGTGTTTATAATATCAGAAACTCTGCAAAAGTAAAAGAAGAAATCTATTACTCACTTTAATGCCATAGATTATTTCTGGAAGAAGAAAAATGATGCCTCAGGGGACAAGAGAAACAAATGACCTTCTATAAATAGACCAGCACTTCCTTAAAGAAACCAAATCAAGGTGGAAAAATATAGTTATAGAATCAGTTGACTACAAGAAGGCCTATGATATGGTCCTGCATATATGGATGATAGTTTAAAATCCAACAAAATCATAAAATTCATCACAAATATCATGGAAAATTGGAAAGTGGAACTGATCGCAGGAGGTCAAATCCTGGCAGAGGCAAAAATCCAAAGAATCATCTTTCAGGGACACTCACACTCACCACTTCTATAGCAAGGATGCCACTCTATTACAAACTTAGGAAATGCTCTAGGGCCTACAAATTATCCAAATTGTAAGAAAAGATTAATTCCCTTATATACATGGACAACATCAAGCTATTTGCAAAAAATAAAAAAGAACCGAAGACCCGAAAACAAACAATAAGAACATACAGCCAGAATATAGGAATGGAATTTGGCATAGAAAAATGTTCAGTGCTTATAATGAAAAAAAAAAAGTAGAAAACGAAAAACAACAGAAGGAATAGAACTGCCAAATCAAAAGAGAATCTGAATGCTTGGAGAGAAAGAAAACTACAAGTACTTGGGAAAGCCTGACAAGGCTGGTATTTTGAAATACTGACAGAAGACCAGAGCTAATTTTGATTAACAAAAAAAGAGAATTTGCCATCTTGTGGATTTAGCCATTCTGGTGGACCACAGAGTGAAAATAAAGGAAAGCTAAAAGAGAGACAAATATTTGGACCTATCCAGAGAACTGAAAAAACTGTGGAACTATGATACCAGAAGGTGACTATGATACCAGTTGCAGTTGATGCACTTGAAACAGTCTCATAAGGCTCAGAAAAAAGACTGCAGGAATTAGAAATTAGAGGAAGAATTGGCATCATCCCAACACTGCATGGCTAAGATCAGCAAGAATACTCTTATGAGTCCTGGAAACCTGAGGGATTTGCTGTCACTCAGACTCCAGTGAAAGACTACCAGCTAATGCTGGTCTGAAAAACTTGCAAAAAAAGATATAATAATCATCAACACCACAATAGTGTTAAAATCACCGAGCATTCTTAAAAGAGTCCTAGAAATATGAAATGACTTGCTGTCACTTGGATTTCCAAGTAAACTACCACTGGTATGAAAAAACTTGAAAAGAGCAAAAAATAATAAACAATAAAAATAATGTCACTTTTACTTTTTGTTCTTATAAAGAGTAAAGATATTTGAGTGCATAGATATATAAAAGTATATGGAGATAAAATATACAGTTATACAAACACACACACACAGATATATGCATACACACATATTGTGTTTTAGATATATTCACCAGTAATTAATCCTTTAGGAAGAAAATTTATTTTCTATTCAGCTGTGAGGAGAATAATTGTTTTTAGCCTAAGTTTATTTGCCACCCACTCAGTAAAGGAAAAATAGATAATAATTTAATTCTATGCAATTGGAAACAGCTTTTGCTTAGAGTCTTATGCAATGGAAATAATGAAAAATTATAAAGAAAAAGAAAACAATAGAATATCAAATCAATACTCGTGCTGAGAATGGGGTAGAAAATGAAAAGTATTCCCAGATCAGTAGAAGAAAATAAAAGTGGAAGCAAATATTCAGATAACTCAAATATTTCAAGCATGTTGGTTAAGATATAAAAGCTTCAAGCACGGTCATCCACTGACACTTTTCTAGGGTAGGAGTGGCATATATGCCAGGCTCAGGAGAGTGATCTCTTGGGTTTGGAACATAAATATAAAAGACAACATCGACTCCTTCAAAATTTGATTTTATTAGAATAAGGAATAATATTTGTGAATTTGTATTGTTATTGTCATCACTTTGTTTTAAAGATTGCCATAATCATTTGTATATAAGACGGACAATTTTTCAGGATTTTTACCCCAGAAGTTAGATATGCGTATTATACACAAGAACGATATGATCAACTTTTTTCAGCTACATGTCACACCCAATTAGGACAAGATGACCAAAAGCAAGTTAGTACTATAGTCCAAAATAATGAGGCTTATGCCTTTATAGAAAAATATTCACGGGAATGTGTGTTTGTTTATGATATTGTTTCTCCTAATGTTTGTTTATTTTCATGCAAACTCCTTACATTTTTGAATAAACATGTCCATGTGTTTGATATAAATACTGCACAAAATTTTGTGTTTCAAGACAAAAAGTAAACTATTCAAATTATTATTTTTACTCAATACAAACAAAAAAAAAAATTGAACCAATGCAACAAATTCTAAAATGTATATGTGTATTATACACAAGAATTTTTTCTTGAATTTTGTAGAAATACATGTTATACACAAATAATTAAGATATGTTATTTCTCTCAGGAGTTATAGCCAACTAAAGATGCAACCAGAAGTTTTGCAGCACTCACCAAGTCGTTGCCTCTTAATATTGCTGCAATTTCAGGATGAATAAATTTTTCTGTTCGTCAGCTGTGTGTTGCCTAATATTTAAGGATTTGGCTCTTCAGGTATCTCCAGAGGAACTAATCCCAAGGGGACAGATCCGGTAAGTGATCCAGCCACAGAATGTCAGCATGTTACATCCTGGAAAAGTTTCTCTCAAAAGTACATGGATGCCCCTGCCATGTGCAAGTAGCATCATGGTAACTGAAGTAGAATGACTGCTGCTGCTCAAAGATGTTCCGCAACTAGTACCTGTGCAGTAACTATTTTAAATTCAGAATTTATATATATATATATATATATCATAGCATAAACATAATCAATGGTGCTTAGTTATTGTCAGGTTCTTACTTACGCAATCATTGAATGAAGTCTGACGAGTGGTCTGTTACAAAGGTGAGAGACTGACAGTTATCAAAAGCAACAAACTCTATGTCTACACTATTCTAATTTACATAGTTAATGTTGTATCAGTGATATAGAACACTCTTTATTTATAAATGTTATTGTAAAATACATCAAATCTTTTCTGATTCACCCACTTAACTCTTCACACACCTAACTACTAAAACACACAAAACACAGACCCACAGATATCGACACTGTAGAAGAAAATAACAGCTACCGGATGTTGACCCATCAACGGCCAGTGTCAAACTGAGAAAATGATGGCTTCTGCACATAGGCTCTGCACATAGTCTATCCAAAATCCCCAGAAAATTCTCAGTTATAAAAAAAAGGTTTATTTTTCAACCAATCATTTTTTTTTCCACAAGTAGTATTTTCTGGAGCCGGTGTTTGAAGTTGGGAAGATACAAATAGGCCAAGCAGAGGTTACACGCCAGTTGAATCACAGGCTGTCCTAAGAGCATCACATGACAACACTTGTCCCCGCATAGACGCCCCCCCTGTCAGTCAGCCAGATATTTCATCTGCTTGTTTATTGTATTTATTCAATAAACAAAATAAACTAAATCTTCTCATCAGTCTTATTTTTCTTGCAACCACATACTTGTATATAACATAAATATCATCAAGTATATGATCAATATGGAATATATATATATATATTTGTGGAGTTTAGGTTTCAGTTAACTTTGTCTAATCTGAGCCTCGATGATATGGTTATTATCATAAGAATTGGAATCGACAACCCAATTCCATGTAGGTGTGTTTTATTTTGCACTAATGTCCTTATAAAAACATGAATCCATCTGTTACCACCCCCCCAGCTATGGGTAAATAGTAAGGCAGAATGGTTTTTTTAGCCTTGGTTAGTGTTGTGGCCTTGAAGGGTCAAAAATGAATAACACAAAGAGATGTAAGGTTTACTGCAGTATATATTTATGGAAATACACGCAGTAATAGTTACCGGTAAGTTGACTTGACTCACTTGAGTCGTTTAATGAGTCAGCCACTCTTTATAGTGTTGGGGAGGGTCCATGTAGTACTGTCATGGAGTATATCATCCTTGAGTCGTTTAATGAGTCAGCCACTCTTTATAGTGTTGGGGAGGGTCCATGTAGTACTGTCATGGAGTATATCATCATAACAGTTAGACAACCTGTGTTAGCATAAAGTCAAACACAAACATTCTTGTTCAGGTTTTGATCTTGGTTTGCTGAGTACATTTTCTAGAATTATTACTGTCACTCAATGCCTTCAGAAGAAGAAGAAGAAGAAGAAGAAATGGGCAAAGAAGAAGAAGAAGAAGAAGAAGAAGAAGAAGAAGAAGAAGAAGAAGAAGAAGAAGAAGAAGAAGAAATGGGCAAAGAAGAAGAAGAAATGGGCAAAGAAGAAGAAGAAGAAGAAATGGGCAAAGAAGAAGAAGAAGAAGAAGAAGAAGAAGAAGAAGAAGAAGAAGAAGAAGAAGAAGAAGAAGAAGAAGAAGAAGAAGAAGAAGAAGAAGAAGAAGAAATATAGGTATTATATTCTGCAATAGCTTAATAATTGAATTAGAGTTTATATATCATATTAGAAGTAGATTCAGATCATTTGGTCATTTTGATCGTTTTTGTTTACTGCCATATCAACCCATATTGGTTATTTAAAGCACAGTCTTGAGTGCATGTATATATGTGTGTGTCTGACTACCAAATACATGTAAAAGCAAAGCTCTTCTCATTAATTGAGTACTCCAGTAGCCAATAAGCGTATATGTAAATAAATGTATACGTAAAAAATTCCTTCGCTTATGCCAAGAGGGATGATAGTTTGAAATTAACTGACATAAAGTCTGCTGTGTTTCGATCCCAGCTTGAAGTATCTTACGTATCTAGCCACACTGAAGAGTTGTGATACAACGAAACTGTCTCTCTGTGGATGACAATATATATATTTATAGTATTTTGTAATTTTCTTGAAGCATTGCATTACAAGGAAGGGCTAGATATACAACTGGCCCACTTCAGACCCACATTACCCCAATACTTGATGAAGAAAAATAACAATACTATTGCAACATGCACTTTAGCCAACTGCCCAAAAGAAATCCAAATATATGCCAAAAAAAAAATTACACTATTCATCATTTAATTTGCTTAAAATGCCATAATTTTTATATAAAAGGTACAATCTGACCCCTCCACATCAGAATTAAAGAACACCTCAACACACATGCATCCTCATTCCATAAACATTTAATTAAATGCAAAAATAATGATAATAATTTTCCCATTAAAATAGAAGCAATTGTATGTAATGTTGGTAATCTCAGAATTATGGAAGCTTTATTAATAACTAAGTTACACCTTCAGATTAACAGAAGGTTGGAATTTAATACTGAATATATCATTAATTAACATGTACATTTTAAATACATATTTAAGTTTTAAAAAATAACAAAAATAAAATTAAAATAAAATTAAATTGATTTGGACAACTGAAATCATGTCTTTTCTGCATGGTATGTAAACACCTCATGTGGCACCATGGTTACAATGCCCAAAATGGCATTCTAACACCCCATGTGAAGCCATGTTTATAACATACAATAAGAATTTTGAACATCCAACTTCGTGTTCATTTAAAAAAAAGCCTCTGATAATGAATGTTTTACTTCGAAATTAATTAGGCTCAAATAATCATTATTTCACATTGCAACAGCTCTCTAAATTAATAGAACACAATAATATATATATATATATGCTAGATTGAGGTGATGATGTCAATATCTATATGCAACAATATGATCTATTTAGGTTTTGTGCTTTGATCCTTGAGGGTTACATTGTTTTTGCTTCTATGGTCATATGTAATATTGGATTTCTCAGTTTGTTTATTTTTTGTTCTTGATCTGGGAAGTTTGGTGGTTCCTTTGTCAAAGGATTTGAAGAATTTAATTCAGTTTTCGTCTATTTCTCATTTCTGCTGTCACACAATGAGTCTGATTGTTGTAAGGACATTGTTCTGGATGAGACACAAAACCCTAGTGACATTGGTGCCTTGCTTAAAGAATATCTCGGTGACCTTCTTGAACTACTGTTAACAAGAGAACTCTATTCACCATTTGATGCTACAAAATGTAAGTTAATGAAATCATTTAATACAAACGGTTATTTCATTTCATCATTCAGGGATTTTGGACTCTTGTCTTTATCTTTATATAATTGGGTACAAGTGTTAAATATTCCAGTATTGTTACTCGTCTGGACCTAGCTATGGTTAAAGGAATCAGAGCAAGCGACCCCATAGATTAAATAAAGAACATGATTCAAAGTTCCATATAGGCTCCCGAGTTCAACTAGAAACACTGGAAGAAGGCTGGAGCACATGTCGGCCAAAACATTGTGAATATAACAATAAAAATAAAGACAAAAATCCTGAAGGATAAAAATCTTCAAGCCTTGTCTCAGAAATTCAGATAACTAATATATCATTTCATTTATATACTTGTATTTACCAAGTATTGTCAACATCTCTGCTTCCCAATGTTTGTCTGTTAACAACTTTCAAGATATTAATGTATATTAATCAGTGATAGTTTTACTGTTTTCTCAACTAGATTCATTTTACAAGCATGTCAACCCATCTAAACTTATTTTATGTCTTAAGGTTAGGGAATACATTTATCTTTTGGTATTAGATCTGTTTAAAAATTAGGAAGTCTTCCTATACTTGACCCATACAAGGT
The DNA here is from genome assembly GCA_963585895.1 of Sepioteuthis lessoniana. Lineage (NCBI taxonomy): Eukaryota > Metazoa > Mollusca > Cephalopoda > Myopsida > Loliginidae > Sepioteuthis > Sepioteuthis lessoniana. The sequence goes on from OY757925.1 coordinate 86,197,850, forward strand.
ACTACCATTCCAGGTCAGAATGAGCCTGAGAGTAATGGCAAAGAAAGAGTACTCAGTACTCCCCAGAGCACCAGAATTAGAGCCTCACAATTAGATGCAGTTTAGTATCATGCCCAGAATACCCATTTTTGGAGGTGTTTTTTACTCCCTCTTGAGGGAAATACAATCAGTATATTCTAAGCTACACCGACAGGGTGTATAGCCAGAATAATAAGCAGAAAGGCAATCTGTATCACATAGGTTCTTTGGCAGGTTTTAAAATTTATAAATTTAACGTGTTTTCTAAATATGGAAACATTTGCAAACTCGTCTCACTACTCTACAATTGGCCTGTAAGAGACTCATTGGAGATTCATACTTGATGCCAAATCGCACAAATTTTGGTTAGTTGGATTTTTTTGGCATATCCGCCCTTGTAGGTTATTTATTGTTGAATCTTGTTTATACACATATAAATATATTGAATATATATGATTTCTAAATGAATGGTTTCAAGGTAAGATTTTAAACAAACCAGACTCATTTTTTTTCCATACAGTTAAATGGTTTCAAGTATTCCTATCAAACAGAAATAATTCTATATAGTATTAATCATTTTTTTGTTCACAGTGAAACGGTTTCTAGTATTGCTATGCAATACTAATAATTCAATTTAATGTCAGCCATTTGTTTGCACACAATTAAATATTTAGACAGTTCTATTGGACCAATTGATTGGAACTTAAAACGTACTACCACTCCAGGTCAGTGGACCTGTGAGTAATGGCAATGAAGGGGTACTCCACGTTCTCAAAAGCTCCAGGACTGAAGCGTCACCATAAGATGGTTTTGTGTCATATCCAGGACACTCGTTGGAGGTGGGGCCTTACCCCTGTGTAGAGATGCAGCTGACTGGCCTGATAGATTTAGGTCTTTCCCAGGAAAGAAAACAGACATGAAATTTAAAATGGATCACCAATCCCATTTTCAATGAGAGTGACAATTATACCACCAACTCTTAACTTTTAAAGTGTATCTTATATGTTTGGTGATGTACTAATTTTGAATTATTAAATCTCATGAATTGTACATTATCTATACTTCTTGACATGGTAATTGTATGGTGTCAAATCTCATGTAAATTTATATACGTATGTCTGGAACCGTATTATTTTTGATTTACCATTGTTGTCGGATGAGAAGTTTGGTCTCTGTTAGACTGGGTGGGTGAAGAGGTCACCAATTCAAAGTCTGCTCTGTTAGTGGGACTTAGAATATGCTTACTGTATCCCCTGTAGTGTGGTACCCCAGCAAAAAATAGGTATCCTGGGTATGATACTAAACAGCATCTGATGGTGAGGATCCAATTTTGGAGATCTGGGGAGTGTGGAGTATCACTTCATTGCTATTACTCCCAGGTGCACTCTGTCTGACCCAGAGTGATAGTACTTGTCAGGGTCTCATCTAAATTTGTTTTAAAATTATTCATATTCAATTGGAATTCTTGGTGTCATATATCTGTAAATTATTTGTATTAGGAATTGTTACTTGAAGCTGTAATTATTTATTAAGAATTATTATTTGTTAGTTGAAACAATGCAACTGTGAACAAACAAATGATTAATCTTAAATAGAAATAGTTACTTGAAACCATATAGTTATTTGTATTAGGCAGGAATACTTGAGACCATACAACTGTATGCAAATTATTTGTATTAGATAGGAATACTTGATATCATAGAACTGTGGACAAAAACTCTCTTAAGAAACAACTACGCAAAAAGACGTAAATACAAATGTACAATGAATGTAATTTCTCAAGGCATAGAAAGACCCTGATTGGTTTACATGCCATTAAAATCAATCAGTCAGTTCAGAGTATTATTGGATGTTGATCAGGTTTCAAATATTCTGACAGGTGCCCAGTGCTGTGACACCCAGGATAGTCCAGTCAGCTTGTTATATTACAGTCTGGAAATAGGCTAATTTTTTAATAAGAAATCTCATTTTCTTTTTGAACTTTTCTAATTTCTTTGAAGAGTCAAAAGTTCCGCAATATTTTAATACATGTTAGTTTGCATCACATATATCACATGACAGAAGTGGTTTGAGCTGTGGAAGGAACCTGCTGTGATTGGTTTTATTGTAATAGTCTAACTTAGGAATTTATTCTTTATGAGTTCAAACTTGGAAGCAACCAAAGATATTAATCGTGTGAAAGGTGAAAGTGTAGTTGATTCAAATATAGTAATCATGGTTCAAGAAATTTTGTTTGGGTTGTAAGAACTTAGACGATCCGGTAAGGTCAGGTATGGCTAAAACAATGGATTCAAGGCTGTGCTTGAAGCCATAGAGGCAAATCAATTAATTATCACTTGGAGGGAATCAGATGAGCTCAGCATCTCACAGTCAAGTGCATTTTGTCACCTTCACTACCTCAGCAAAAGTATCTGGAGTTGCCAAATTGTGCTTCCTGTTACCAAAATATTACAAAACTTTTGATTCACCCGAGCATTTAGACAAATTAGCACATGCCACCAAAATATTGCAAAACCTTTGACTCACCCAAGTATTTAGACAAACTAGCACATGCCACCAAAATATTGCAAAACCTTTGACTCACCCAAGTACTTTTTTGATATTAAATACTTTTGAAGCAATATTCAACAATCGATATCAATTTGTTAGTTTTTTCTATTTACATCATTCCTGATAGTCTAAATAAATTCAGTTTGAATAACAAGATTTCCAATTTATGTTTTACACAAGATCAAATCAGTGAATGAAATGTTATTTTTAATTACTCCAAACTCTCAATGTACAAAAAAAAAAACAAACTTGCATTGATTTCACCTTTAGGCAATGAAAGAGACAAATAAGCTCATTTAAAATGCAAAATTGTTTTATTTAAAATATTATTTTATTTATTAAAATCTCTCTTTCAACATGACCTGAATTTTTTTTTTAAGAAAATAATTAACACCTAAAAGGCAAATAGTTTAAATAATCATTGAGTTTTGTATTGGCTTTCAGGTATTTTTGAGAACAGAATTGAATGTGAAAAGCGAGACAGACAAAAGAGTGGAAAATTCAGTAAGTGCTAAGTGAATTCTTCAGGAAACAGCTGGTCTAATTTGAAGGCTTCACACTTCCTGTAGTATCAACAGAATGAAACTATCTCATTTCTACTCCCACCACTTATTCACTATTCCTATGCATACTTGAAATTACAATATAACAGCTCGTGGATTGAAGGCTCACTGCACAATCTTTTACATAGTGCTAGAGAAATCTTATGATATGAAATTTTCTCAGCCCTTTTCTGCTTGTAAATATCAGGAATCCTTTTTTAATATTAATTCCTTGGATCAGTAGAATAGTTTGCCAAAGTATGTGGTGTGTAATAGTCTGCAAAAATATGTGATTATCTCACATAATGTGAACACTTCTAAAAAGAATTATGATATAACCGTGAGTGATTAATCCTTATTTAATTAAAGTTAAATTTATTTGCATTTGATTTGTGTATATACGATGTGTGTTCAAAATCAAATAGAGACTGAAGATGTATTTACCAAGATTGAAATGAACAATGAATGAAACATTAATTTTCTACAAAATATGAAGAGTGTTTAAAAAGGATAGAGAATGAAGTTGTATTTACAAAGACAGTAATAGATAATTGTTATATACCTACCTATGAACATTAATGGGTATATCCCATTTCTCATAAATACGTTGGACACTATGGTGAGGGGATGAAAATATACGAAGTAGTCACCACTAGCAGTGGTTGCCTTCTTCATGCCACTGGCAAGTATTGTATTTTGTTAATGTTATAAAGATTTCCATTTCATCTCCAACCTCCATTTTGGTTATATCTCATTCAGTAACCTTTTTGTTAGGTTGTAACAATAATGAAGGAAATATTCACTTTCTTTGATATAGTCCCCCTTGAAATTCAACACACCTATTCCAGCAGGGTTTCCATTGGTCAAAGCACCTCTGAAACTATTCATTTGATATAATATGAAGCTGTACATTTGTATTTCTTTTGGTATCTTCCACATCCCCATTTCTTATTCTTTAAATTTCGGAAAGAATAAAATGTCATTTTTGGCTACACATGTACAATCCCATGTTCCCCTAAAATCTGCTGATTAAAAAGTATTGAGACTGCTGACTGAAAATGATCAAGAATTACCACTAATTCATCTAGATGCATAGACTGCCATCTAGACATCTAGGCATCATCCCTTTATTATATTAGTTGCTCAGCAGTACATCTGCTTTCATTCAAATTTGAAATCTTGAATTTTAAATTGAAAAAAATTTAAGTTCCACAATCAATACTTTTTCATCACAGCTCGTATACTGTTCAACAACTATTTAGTAAACAGGATTAAAATTATCTTAGTTTGGTACTGGATCAAATGGCATGTTGGAAGATCATCTTGCACCAGATTCCTAAGTGTTCTGTCTACCTTGAAGTTCTGGGCTATACCAGCTTTCTTTCATTCCCTTACTTATACTATATATGATGGCCTAAAAGACCTCACAATGGTTTATTTAGATTTGATATCCTTATAATATGGAGTTATGCCATGTACAAGTATCGTGTCAATGGTGTCTGGAGTAAACTTTAATCTACCAGATTCTCTTTTGATCTTCTTTTTCCTCAGAAAGTGCGATCTTATATATCATCAAATACCTAAATAAGCACACGTACATATGAGTGGGGGGTGCACGTTTATGCATGTGTCTGTGTGTATCTGCGTGTATCTATGTGTATGCAATGAAACCCAAATAAATTGGATAGATAAGTAATGCCTCATAATTTTTTTTAAAAATTTTCTCAATTCTTTACAAGAGAATATATATAAAGATTGTGTGTGTACAAGAATCCTTCATAATCTTTTCCTATGGGTCCAAGAACTTTCAGACCCAGAGAAAAAGACCTTGAACAGGTCTTACACTACTTTGATCCTCATATATATGAGAGGAAGGTGATTAGAATATGTGTACTTTTTAACAAGATTCAGGGGTTTTATGGTTGGTTGGTTGGTTGGCTGGTTTTGTGGTATATCAACCTTTGTAGGTTATTTAACGCCAAATCCATTTTTATAAATATAATCAGTTCTATTTCAAACAATTCAGTTTAGTATAAGTACACAGTTTAATTGTCAAAAATATTTTTATTTCAAACTATTCAGTTTATTCAGACAATTCTAATTTAAACAATTCAGTTTAGTATAAGTATAGATTTTGTTTACACACAATTAAATGTCAAAACAGTTCTATATTAAACAATTCAGTTTAGCGTAAGTACAATTTCAATGTCAAAAACAGTTCCATTTCAAACAATTCAGTTTAGCATAAATGCACTGTTTAAAAGTAAGTATACAGTCAAAAATATTTCTATTTCAAGCTATTCATTTTTGTCAAACAGTTCAGTTTAGCATAAGTATGCAGTTAGTTCTATTTAACCCATAGATAGGGCCCTATTAGGTGCTACAATTCAGCTAGAGAAGCAGCTGATGTATTCTACTGCCCCAGCCGCAGAGTTAATGTCAAAACAGTTTTATTTCAGATAATTCAGTTTAGCCTAAGCACATGGTTTACATGTCAAAACAGTTCTATTTCAAGCAATTCAGCTTAGCATAAGTACGCAGTTTAAATGTCAAAGCAGTTCAATTTTAAACAATTCAGTTTAAATGCAAAAAACAGTAAACTCAAGAAACCATGATTTAGTTCTATTTGACCCATAGATAGCACCCTTAAAAAGTGTTACCACTTGAGGCCAGAGTGGACTTAGGAGCAATGGCAATGAAGGGATGCTCCACATTTGAGTTTTATGATTTGTACATTTTTTTTTCTTCAGTCTTTTTCCTTCTTTCTTTCTTTCTTTCTTTCTTTCTTTCTTTCTCATTGTATATTTCTTCTTTAAGTTGATTTACATTCTTTCTTATACAGTCAGGTTTTGTTTGTTATTTCTTTAGTTTATATCATCTTTTTCTTCCTTTCTCTTTCCCTGCTTTTGTTTACCCATTTGGATTCGTATGTTCGTTTGTTCGCTTGTTTAGTTCTTTCTCTCAGTGAATTTTTGAATGAGGACATTTTGGTTAGTATAAAAATATAGCGATAGAAATCATAGGTTTTACTACTCTCCCCACCTCTCTCTCTCTCTCTCTATATATATATATATATATATATATATATATATATACACACATGCAAACATACATACATGCGTACATACATACATACATAGACACACACACACACACACACACACACACGTGTAGGTGCAATCATAAAAATGTATACACACATAGATAATAATCATGTAGAGAATATAAAAAGGATAAATATCATAAAATGAATATTTTAAAATATATATATATATATATATATATATATATATATATATATATATATATATGTTTTAATATTTATCATTTAATTATTGTTATTTAAAAAAAAAAATATATATATATATATATATATATATATATATATTGTTTACATTTTTATGATTGCACCTACACGTGTGTGTGTGTGTGTGTGTGTGTGTGTGTGTGTGTGTGTATGCATGTTTGCATGTGTGTGTATGTACGTTATGTATGTATCTTATGTATGTGTGTGTGTTTGTGTGTGTGCATATGTGTATGTGTATGCATATGTCTACTTGTGTATATGTATGTCTATGTATGTATGTATGTGTTTGTGTTTGTATGTGTGCATGTATGTATATGTGTATGTATGTGTGTGTATATGTATATGTGTGTGTGTGTGTGTGTTGATACTATGTAAAAAATTATCACAATCCAGTCATGAGATCACTACATCATTACTTTTTTTTATCGCTACAATTTGTCATAAAAGGCACCTGTGACTTGAGGGTCATCATCAAATTTGTGACTTGAGTTCAAATCCTGGATAAGGCTGTTAACTAGCTCATTGCCCTAGAGGGTAGAGTGTTTGCTAATGGTCTGGGAGACCTGGGTTCAATCCCAGGTCGCGTCATACCAAAGACTTTAAAAATGGTACTTGATACCTCCTTGCTTAACACTCAGCAATATAAGGTACATATCAAGGGTAAAGTGGAGCAATCCCGGGAAAGGAGTAGTGCCCTCCTGTACACCTTGGTGTAGTAGCTATTGAAAAGGAAGCTTTCTGGTTGCCCTTGACAACAGTCGCCATCTTTACTTACTTACATGACACTAATACCCTTGTGAAAAGTATGAACCCTTTTCCCCTCTTTTCCCCTCTTTTCCCCTCCAGCCATAGGGAAATAGTAGGGCAGACTGGGCTCTTTATCCATTGCATAGTCTAGAGGAAAGAAAACTAAATTCAAACCAGTTGTACACTATTTAAAAATTGACCTTGCATCACATCCTGCTTTTCAGTGGAGGTGTTGGGTAAATACATACAATTAATCATAATGTAATCTTATTTGAAATTACTTACAACAAAAGAAAGACAAACGAAACAGTCTAGAAAAATCATGAAAATTAAAACTTTTTCTAATTTTCACTAATGAATTAAACTGAGTAAATGTATTTATGAATTATGAATTATTCAAATGAATGAGACAAAATGGGTCAAATGAATGAGACAAAATGGGTCAAATGAACGAGACAAAATGGGTTAAATGAACGAGACAAGATGGGTCAAATGAAGGAGACAAAATGGGTCAAATGAATGAGACAAAATGGATCAAATGAAGGAGACAAAATGGGTCAAATGAACGAGACAAAATGGGTTAAATGAACGAGACAAGATGGGTCAAATGAAGGAGACAAAATGGGTCAAATGAATGAGACAAAATGGATCAAATGAAGGAGACAAAATGGGTCAAATAAATGAGACAAAATGGATCAAATGAAGGAGACAAAATGGATCAAATGAACGAGACAAGATGGGTCAAATGAATGAGACAAAATGGATCAAATGAAGGAGACAAAATGGGTCAAATGAACAAGACAAAATTAACCAAAGTTAATGAGGATCTCTCATCCCCCTACTTACCCGCCCCACACACACACACACATACACTTTCTGAGTTATATGTTCAAATATGACTGTTATTCATTTATGTTTAAATAAAATTTACAAACTGAATTGAGAAAATGTTAAATATCAATAAGAACGAAGCAAATTGAGATTTAATAAAAAAAAAAAAAGAAATCTAAATATTCCAGACAATTTATCGATGAACAATAAATACTTAAAAGGTTTTCATAATAAAAACATCTACATTGAAATCTATCAAATATCATATGAGAAAATGAAAGAAAAATTAGTATTTCAGGAATTATTTGACAAAAATAGATGATTTATTGTATTTTTTGTTAAAACATTAATCTTTCACTTATCTTTATTAAATAGGAAATTGTTTTGGAAACTCTAATTGTATTTCCTATGGTAAGTTGATATTTTTGAGGAAAATAATGAAGTCTATTACCAGAACAGAATAAATCAACACAAACGTGCACACATACACACACACATACATATGTACACACACGTATATGTACTCACACACACACACACATATGTGTGTACACACATATATGCGCACACACATACGTGCATACAAACAGACACATATGCAAACACACAAACAAATACGTACACACACACGCAAACAAAAGCACAAACAAGCAAAGGAACTAAAACACGCACACATAAACTAACAAGCAAAGAAACAACCACATACACATGCTAACACACACACAAACAAACATACAAGCAAACAGACAAATACACATGCACACACATACACACACGTGCAAGCACACAGGTATACAAACTAGCAAAGAAACAAAACACACGCACACAGAAACACATACATGTGCACATAAATATACACTCACATACAAACACACACACACACACACACACACACACACACACACGCATGTATAGATACACATTCAAACAAACAAATAAATCAATAAAAACATACTCACTCACATATAAATACACTCACATGTATACATACACACACAAACAAGCAAGCAAATCAATAAAAACATACCCAATAACATACATTTTGACTGTATAATTCTCCAGTGGAAATGATAAAATCCTGGCATCAAAATTTGTATTCACATTAAATAAGCATAAAGTCAATTTTGTCTTCCATGACAATTGAAATAATGCAGAAGTGAAAGTAAGCAAAAAAAAAAAAAAAAAAAGCGATGCTGTGAAGAACTAAAAAAAAAACAAAGCAAAACAAGCAAGCTATTTCTTCAACAAGCTGTCTTCATGTATGAAGAGGTGCCGAGAATTTCTTGGCTACACCAAAAGGTTAAGACCTACAGTCATGAAACCTACATGTGATTCAATATATTCAACTGAAGTTTAGCTCACTCGGCACTTTAATTGATTGATTTTAACGACATGTAAACCAGTCCAGGGTTAATGTATGTTTACAGTTTAGGCGATTTTTAAGAGATTCTTTTTTTGCACATCGTCCTATCAAATACTAATGATTTTTAAACAAATCTATTTGATGCATAGACGAGATCTTAACAGTACAACCACTTCAGGTCAAGGTTGGCCTGGGAGTAATGACAATAAAGATGTACCCCACACATCCCAGATTTCCAGAACTGGAGACTCATTATCAGAAGTAGTTAAGAGTTAAACTCAGGACATCTTTTTTTTTTTGTGTTTAGCGGGGTCTTAACCCACTGTAGGGGATATAGTCAGCCTCATCTGTTTAAAACTTATTAGAATTTGATAGAACTGTGAAAAAAAAATCTCTTGAGGAACAACTACACAAAGAATATAAATATATGTGCAATCCTCTCTAAACATGCATTTGGGGCATCCTTTCTGAAGGTGCTTTAACACTTTCAAAAAAGTTAAAAAGAAAACATCATTCTGTTTTTGCTTGGTCCGATATTTTTTCAGTACCAATTAAAGTCTACAATTCCTCTCTTCACAGACCAAATTTTGCAAATACTTCAATGTCTATTAACATCATTGTCAAAATATTACAAATGTAAGCAATTTTCTCTCTTGTAAATATATTGGTTCATTTTTGAACTAGCAGAGAAATGTTATGTAGTAGTTGAAAAAGAAGATAAATTTGGAGTTGTCCACTGGCTATTTCTCTTTTACTCTTCTCTCTCATTTTCCCCACAGTGCACTGTCAATTTAAAATGATTAATAAAATCACTCCTTCCATAAAACACTTTTATGGGTATTTGTGTCAGCACAAATGGGTTTTGGGAGGTCCAATCAATGTTTATTAGATATTGGTCGACAAGAGCCACAGCATACCTATGCATGCCAACGAATGACAGATCTATCCCTCTAATTCTACTTCTCTCTTTGGCCAGCAATAAACATGAATTATCTATTTACTGTGTGAGATTTCTCACTTCTATTTCACTATAAATTTAAGCCAGGTGAATTTTGAAAGTACCATAATTAGTTGTGTATAACATGCATTCATATATAATATGCAATTCTAACTTTTGACTATGAAATTCTAGAAAAAACATCTTATGCGTTGATTTTGGAGGAATTTGTAGCTGCAAGATTTAAACTAATTTAAATATTTGTTCAAATTTTTATCCAGTTTATTTCAACTAAAAATAATATCAGATCTTAGAATAAACTTTTATTCCTGAATGAATTAAATTTAACAGTATTTTAATCAGTCAAAATCTGATTCCTGAAGATCAATGCATTTTTGTAAATTTTGTGTTTTGAAAAATTATATAACTGTATATTAGATTGTCCAGAAAATACTGAAGACCAACCAACAGTGATGGTCAGTAGGGAAAAAAGGCAAGAGAAAGTCATAGGAATCCATGCTGTCTGCATGTCTTAATGATGATGATATAATTTCTGTGTTCATATAATCTTTCTGAACTATATATCAGGATTTTGTTGTGAAAATATTTTGTCATATATTTTTTCTCTACCAGAGTGTGCTAAAACTGACTCAGCTACTCAGGTTTAAATTCAGGATGATTTCATTCACTTCAAATGGATCTCCTTGCAAAAAGGCCTGAATGCATTTTTCCCTGCTTATTGTTAATCAACAAAAAATCATAATCGTAATTGATCATATCTAAAAAAAAATGTTAAGCTATTATCTCGATGAAGCTACGATGACCACTTGCCTAAATTCACCTACATTGCATAAGTGACAGTTGAAAATGTGAGAGGTATTTCTAACAGACCCTGTATATATATATATATATATATGCATAAAGAGAGAGAGAGAGAGAGAGAGAGAGAGAGATAGAGATAGAGTGAGGAAGAGAGGATAAATTGATAATGTTGGAGGTGCCTGTGGTGTAATGGTTATCGTCGTAGGAAATGGACACGGCAACACGTGTTCAAATCCTGGACGAGACTGATTACATTTCACATAGCACTAATATCCTTGGGAAAGGTATGAATCCAATTATTCTCCCTCCAGCTATGGGTAAATAGTAAGGCAGACTAGGTTCTTCAGTCTTGGTGAGGCAACTAGTCTAGGAGAAGGAAAACTCTGAATTCAAAACCAGTAAAACTCCGCTTAAAAATTGACCTTGTGTCATATCCTGCCCGAGCGGAGGGGTTGGTAAATATAATAAATTGATAATGTTTCAAAAGTTCCTCACCACAAGAAAATATCTATTGAATAACAATCAATGTTTAAACTGTTGATATTTAATTTCTAAGCCCTTCAGAATTTGTTTAATACATGAACTTTGAACTCTTCTGAAGGCATCAATAATATTTGCTTGTATCGATATGAATTTTTTTTGAGTGTGAATTGATCTCTGACAACTTTTGTAAATAACTAATTTTAGATGACTCCTCAGAGAAAAAAGCAATGACTCTAGTTCTACATACATGACAATTTTCATGTATGTTCTGAATTCTTAATAAGGCTGAAAAAATTGCAAGATTACATTAAATAAATATAAAAGGAAAATAGCTTATAATATAAGATTTTTAAACAACCTTTATATCTATAAAAAAAATGTTATAAATGTTTTATCATTAACATCTTATCTCTGAAATAAGAATTCTATTTGTCAAAGATATATATTGTTGTACTCCCTACATAATGGACTCGCCCTTCTCCATAAATACACATCAATGAGAGTGTCAGACAGAGTTCACTAATCAGCAAGACACAATCACATGTGATACCATTTGCGTAGTGGACAGATAGTCACTACCCCCTGGACTCTCAGCTTCCTATCAACTAACTTCTGTTTAACCCGGTTCACTTGTATCTTGTTTCTTGTTTTCTTGAATGTATATGTTTTTCTATCAACCCTTTTTGTGTTCCCCGTGTCTTTTTTTTTCAGTATCACAACATATATATCTATGTGTATGTGTGTGTGTGTGTGTGTGTGTGCATGTGCATGTTAAACGATAAATTGACTGAATCTTTTATTTGGCATGTACGAGGATCATTAAATAAGTTTCCAGACTTTTTTCATATGGACACTTTTATTGATAGTACACACATGAAACTCTAGTCCCCTTCGAAGTATTCTCCTCTGGCTGCAATGCACTTGTTGTACCATTCCAACAACTTCTGGAAGGCCCCATGGAAGTCTTCTTGTGTGAGTGTGTCAATGACCTTCGTTACAGCCTCTTTCATCTCCTCAATTGTCTCATAATGAGAGCCTCTGAGCTTAGGAGATAACCAAAAGTCACAGTGAGCAAGGTCTGGACTATAGGGAGGGTTTGGAACTGTCTTGATGCCCATCTTGGTAAAAAAAAAATCTGTATATGAGCACAGGTAAAAAATCATACATAATAGTATTAATTCTAGCCAAAGTAAGAACATTAAGTTTATAATACCCAAAAATTCACTCTGAATTGTCCAGCGGGACTCATGGTATAACGGTTATAGGCGTTTGTTCCCTGAGCTTCTAAGGAGGCAATCATCTGAAGGTTGCAGGTTCAATCCTCACTACAGCAGAGTAACAATACAGGAATACTTAACACTTGTACCTGGTTGTGGCTAACAGAATCAGAACAGGCGACCCCCATGGTTTCAATAAAGTTCCAGAAGGTTCCCGAGTTCGACAAACACCTGAAGAAGGCCGGAGGACATATTAGCCGAAACGTTGTGGAAATAACAATTATGATGAAGACAATAGTCTGAAAAATGTGTAGCCAGTAAAAGAATAAGGTTATGTGAGCTCACAAAAGAAGCATCTGCATTGTTATTCATCCCAGCAAAGAGACAAGAAGACAAGATGGCATGAGGATTATAGAACATGTGTGTTTGTTTATATATATATATACTATATTACCAGTTTCTTCTGACAATGACCAAAGGTCCTAACCAGTTAAGAAGAATCAAAAACTAAATAAATACAAAGAAATATTCCTATTTTGTCTAATCAAACAGTATTGGCCATAAAAAGTACACCAATTTTTTATAAATTGTAAATTTCTTTCCAAATAAAAGATAATAGTAAAAACTTATATTAATCAAGTGCAATGGCCCATAGAGATGGATGGCAAAAGAGAGTGAATCCATGCTTAGAGGCATGCCTTGATGATGATAATGATGATGAGTATTGATAAATATGAAGATATTTATTGCATATTTTATTAAATGGATGGTAAATGATGTTTATGCTAGCCTTTTCACTTTCAGACTATCACTTGTTTCACTGCATGAAACACTTTTTATTTGATCAACAACACCAACAAATTCAAGATAAGGGAAATCTTTGAAGGAATTTGCACTGAAATTTAGAGTTTGATTGAATGACACATTGAAAAAAAATTTCGTTTCTTGGGCCAAGAAATCAAGTAGTGATTTTAACACATCACGATGTCTGTCCTTCTGTTGCAAAAGCAATCCAGCTATATTTATAGAGCTGGAATGTGAAATTCTAGGAATGGCTTATTTTTACTAAACCTGTCAATTTCAGACAATCACTTGTTTCACTCTAGCCCAGTTGGCTGGTGCTGTTGAATACTCCTACTGCATCTCTGCAGAGGGGTAGCACCCCAACCTACCAACGATATATAACATGAAACAGTCTGATGAATGCAGAGTACCCCATCATTGCCATAGCTTCCTGGTCTATTCTAGCCCTGGGTGCTAGCACCTGATAGGGTCCAATCTGTAGGTCATATAGAACTGATAGTTATTCTGTGTGGAAACAATGACTTATGCTAAATTGAATTGATAGAAATAGAACTATTGGATGATTCGACTGTGTGTAAACAAATGACTTTTGTTTAATTGAAATTTTTGAGATATATAGTACCATTTAACTGTGTGCAAACACATGATTAATAGTACATAGAATTATTCATGTTAGATGGAAATACTTGAAGCCATTTAACTGTGTGCAAACAAATGATTAATAGTACATAGAATTATTCCTGTTAGATGGAAATACTTGAACCCATTTAACTGTGTGCAAACAAATGAGCTCAAGCTCATTTAAAAATGTAGTCAACAAAATGTGTTTACAAATCATATTTACTGTATATGTATTAACAGGTTGTGGCATTAAATAACCTATAAGGGTTGAAAATGTTTTTGCAATAAAAAAGGCAAGAAGCAGATGATGCCCCACACAAACTATTATGGATGTTAACTATGTAGATGACATTACGCTTCTGGCAAGTACACCTACCCAAGCCAAATCCTTGCTGCATTGTCTGGAGCAAGCAGCAGGTGTAACTGACCACCATATCAATGCAGATAAAACAGAGTACATGCGTTTTAATCAAAAAGGAGACATCTCCACACTAAATGGTGGCTCTCTGAAATTTGTGAACAAGTTCACCTACTTTAGAAGCAGCGTCTCCTCTACTGAAAATGACATCAATATGCAACTACTGAAGACATGGACTGCTATTGATTGGTTATCAATCATATGGAAGTCAAACTGATCTGATAAAATGAAACGCAATTTTTTCTAAGCGGTGGTCATGCCAATTCTACTATATGGATGCACCATGTTGACACAAGCTAACCACATAGAGAAAAAACTAGACAGGAATTGCACAAGAATGCTATGAGTCAAACTGAACAAATCTTGGAAGAAACATCCCACAAAGAAGCAGCTGTATGGCCGCCTACCTCCTATCTCTAAAACCATCCAAATAAGATGGACAAGACATGTGGGACACTGCTGGAGAAGCAAGAACAAACTCATAAGAGACATTCTCTGATGGACCCCTTCACGCGGATCTGCAAGTGTGTGATGACCAAGTAAAACCTATCTATAACAATTCTGAACAGACTCAGGATGTAGTCTGGAGGACCTGCTGAAAGCGGTGGATGATAGAGACAAATGGCAAGAAAGAGTCAAGGAAATCTGTGCTAGCAGCATGACATGATGATGAGGATGATGATGATGGTGGTGCCATAAAACCCAACCAAACCAATTGTTTCCCTCTAAATCTGTCCAACAGTTTTGATGAATTCAAGATACTGAAAAATTCTTCAAGAAGTCATCGATTCAAAGCTGAAATCATCCATTTATATAAAAAGTGTGTCAAGGTTGTATCAAAAGAAAAGAAAATATTTTGATAATAGAAAAATATGTCATGAATTTATATAGATAAAATATTTTATCAAAAATACTGGAAATATTTGGAGCAGCCAAATTCAAAGAAGCACACTAATACTTATGCAGACACTGGTCCATTGGCCTAGTGGTTAGAGTGTTTGCCAAAGGCCCGGCAGACTGGGGTTCAATCCCAGGTAAGTCATACCAAAGACCAAAAAAATGGCTGAACATTGGTGAGAATCAAAGAAATAAGGTGGTAAAAAAGTATTCAGACTTTGGACAGATGGTGAATATGAGCTGAGACATTGATATTTAAATCTCACAGAGAATAAGATCAGAGCAGAAGGTATTTACTATGATAAAAGATGTGCTCAGGTTAAAGCTAGATATGAAACCACATGCCAATCTTTTCAATATTACTGTAAAATTGAATATAAATTTACTCAAGTGGATCTTTTAGGGCATCAAATACAGTCAAAAGAGACAGAAGCCAAAGGCACAGTCCAGAATATCACTGTCGGTAGAACACTTAGGAATCTGCTACAAAACAATATTTCTATTTGTTCCAGTATCACATATAGATAATCTGAATCTTGTTTATAAAATAATTGAAGTTGTTGGAAGGTATATGAATTGTGATCAATAAGAATTGAGATTGAAACTTTAATTTTTTTATTCTTTAATTTGAATGGAAACATATGTGTAGGTGAGCACTTATATGATAAAGAGATAATGTCTAGATGTCTAGACAGCAGTCTTGACATCTACAAGAGTTAGTGATAATTTTTAACATTTTTTGATCAGCTGTCTTTGTAATTTTGATCAACAATTTTTGGTCAAACAAAGGATTATTCAAGTAACATACCTACCATACTCTCAAGGCCTCCTAGCTCTATGCAGAAGGTAATTTTGAATCTATGAGCCCAATATTTCAGGCTGAGGGAGATTTTGCTATACATCGTAAGCCTCATATTTTAAGCTCAGGGAGATTACGTCAGATATTAATGAAAATGTAACAACCATTCTCAACCTTTCTTTTAATAAAGTGATGAGATAGTTTGCACTCTAAGGCAAATTTTTAATGTGTTCAGTGGTTGATTTCAACGCCGTGCTCCAAGCCACAAAGGCAAATCTGGTAAGTATCACTCAGAGAGTATCAGGTGAGCTTGCCATCTCACAGTCCAATGTGGTTCATCACCTTCACGACCTTGACAAGAGTATCTTGAGCTGCTGAATTGTGCTTCATGTTTCTAAGATATTGCAAAATATTTTTATTCATCCTAGTATTGAAAATCAGAACTCTTTGGACTAAATTTACCCTTTGCCATTTGAACATGATCACCAGACCGGCAAACTGATTCTGTGGTGTGGGGGGAAAATAAAAGTGCCAATAGTATACTTGTTTAGCAGGCTCAAAGGGTTAAAAGATCTAAAATTTTATGCAAATAGTTACAGAGAAAAAGGTGAAAAAAAATCAAAGAAAATCAAAACTGGATCTTAATTTTGGTAAGAGAATAAGGATTAGTTGTTAAAAGAGAAATTATGGAAAAAGGAATAAAAAATATGAACAGAGATTTAAGTCTTCAGCTGTCAGTTTTATTTATTTATTTATTTTATTTTATTATATTATTAATTTATGTATTCATTTTATTATTTTTTTGTTGAGGAAATACTGGATTAATGTCTAAAAAAATGGCTGAATAGGAATATGGAAAATGGTATTCAGCAGATTAATATTGTTTATAAAAAAGAATGAATCATGGGAGAAATTAGAGTTTTTATTTATTATCGAAGTAACAAAAAGAAAGGAAATGATTTCTGAAAACAAAATTATTACCGAATTAAAGAAAAAAGTAATGAAGAAGAATAAATGCAGATCCAAAGAAATAAATAAGAATCTAAAAATGATTGGAACAACAAAAAAAAATGAATAAAAGAGATTTATGAATATATGCATAGTGAATGAGGGAAAATTTTTTTTCAAGATTTATTTGATGCACATACAGATGGAACACAGAAATTTATATATATATATATATATATATATATATATATATATATATATTTCTTTCATTTAATTTTACATTTGAAAAATAGTAGAAGAGATATAATGAATAGGTAAAATGGAAAATAAGACAGGTTGAAAAGTATAATGTACATAGAGGAAACAGAAGAAAAATTGGCATACAACAAATAAGAGATTAATTTGAATACAAAAGAAGAACCATTGAAATTTAAAAAAAGAAAATAAGTTGTATTCAAAGAAAGATTTTGTGAGAAGAGAATGTCCCAAAAAATTCATGATAAATAATGATGCAGATGAATTGTGTGCATTATTTCTGTAAAGATGCAAAACAAAATGTAATAGTGAAATTGAAAAATTGAAGCTTTTAATCTTATCAAAAACTATATTATTAACATTGTAAACTGCAATAAATATTGATATTATAAGAGATTTTTTAGACCATATTGTGAAAATGGCGGACAATTAACTAGATAAAAATCAAATATTATTCATGATTTTTATATCCACCCAGTCAGCTCTTCAAAGGGATAATACCTACCCTCCTCCACCAAGTTTCCTAAATACGACACTAAACCATCTGGTAGTGAGATTCCAGTCCTGGAGCTTTGGGGAATGTGGAGTATCTGTTGTCCTTATTCCCAGGTCCACTCTGACCTGGGATGGTGGAACCTGTTAGTATCTCATCTATGAGTCAAATAAAAATAATTAATCATTTAACTGTGAGTAAATAAATAGCTGCCATTAAATTGAGTTCATCTTTTTTATTCCTTCTTCCATAATTTCTATTTAAACAACTTGCAATATTTAATCATTTATTCTACTTGAAACCATTCAACTGCGTGTAAATAAATAACTGATAATGAATTGAATTATAGTATTTCTTAGCAATTCTTGAAATCATTGAACTGTGTGCAAACAAATGAGCTCTGGCTCATTGAAAAATAATATTACCAACAAATTATTCATTTACAAATCATATGTATATATATATATATATATATATATATATACATATATATGTGTGTGTGTGTGTGTGTGTGTGTGTGTGTGTGTGTGTGTGTAAATGGTATTTGGCTTTGAATAATCTACAAGGGTTTATATGCCATAAAGCAAAACAAACCCACCAAATGAGTCTTATATTTACTAGATTTAGCTTAGTACAGCATATGGTTAAAACAAGCATCATTTGAGGGAATAATCACACACACACACACACACACACACACACACACACATATATATATATATATATATATATATGATTACTATTCAAAAAGTTCTATGCATCATTTGGAAAGAAGAGCAAAGCTGGATATTTTTGTGATGGCAACACACTACCACTTTTTATAAAACTAGGAATACTAGAAAAAAATTTTTTCTAGTTTTATATATATATATATATGTGTGTGTGTGTGTGTGTGTGTGTAATTAAGTTTAATTGATATAAAAAAAGCTAGGAATAAAAATCAGAATAATATACACACACACACACACACACACACACACACACACACACACACACACTCATGCATACACACACACACACACTCACACACACACACAATCACGCACACACTCACATACACTCATAACTCATATACTCACACACTCAAATACACACACACTCACACCCACACTCACATACACTCATAACTCACACACACACACACACACACACACACACATACATGCGTATTTCCATGTTGATCAAGTCAGTGTTGACTAAGTAAAAGTGTAACCAACATATCTGAAAGAATGTTAAAAGCATATCATTAAGTTATTTTGATTTTTCAGTTTCATGTTCTAATTCAACAATAAGTCAGAATTCAAATATATACTTATGTATGGGTGTGTGGGTGGGTGATGTATTTTCATATTCTCAGTCAATATTAATTTAAAAAGTCAATGAAATGAAACAGACAGACCACAAATGTAGTATTAATCTTTAAAAAGCCAACAAAATTTCAACTTACAGAAAGACAGATTAATTCTTATGACAATTATTCAAGAAATTTTACAAGGAGTATTTTCTCAATGATTTTTTTTTAGATTTACTCCAACTTATTGTTACCTTTTAGATGAAGCATTTTCACTATGATTATTTTATTGCAAGTTTTGCTCCATCTTATTATTGTTTCTTTTTAAGTATTTTTATTTTATTACTAGTTTTATTCTATTTTATTATTGTTCTGGAAGCAACATCCCACAAAACAGCAGCTGCATAAATATTGCACTGCTGGACAAACAACAAAAAACTCGTAGATATATAAACATATAATTTATATTTTTATTCTTCAACAGCAACGTGTGTGAAGTAGGAGTACAGTCAGAGAGAGTTCGTACATATCTTTCTTCTGTGGTGGGGACCCTTTGTGTGTATTACAGCTACAGCCGGAGAACACACATGACATGTTTGCTTGAGGGACCAGCAGGTCTCTCCCTTCACTTGAGAGACCAGCGGACCTCTCCCCTTTGCTTGAGCGGCCAGCAGATCTCTTAAGTTCATTGTCACTAGCTAAGCTAGTATATTACAGCTGTACAGCTACCAACATCCCATCTCTAAAACCATTGGGGACACTGTTGGAGAAGTAAGAACAAACTCATAAGTAATGTTCTCCTCTGGACTCCTTCACATGAACAAGCAAGAACTTATTTACAACAGCTCTGTACAGAAACAGGGTGTAGTCTAGAAGACCTGCTGGAAGCGATGGATGAGAAGAACGAATGGTGAGAAAGAGTCAGGGAAATCCATGCTAGCTGTACGACATGATGATGATAATGATATGTTATTATTTATCTTCATTATCCGTGAGTCACACATAGCTTAGCCAAGTCAGCTCAGGCTGCAGAATATACTGACTGAATCTCTGCAGAGGAGTAAGACTCCTCCGAGTGTCCTGCATATGACAATAAACAGTCTGATGGTGAGGCTCCAGTAATGCTGGAGCTTTGGGGAATGCAAAGTACCCCTTCATTGCAATCACTCCCAATTCCACTCTGGCCCTGAGTGGTATCACCTAATAAGGTCCTATCTATGGGTCAAATAGAACTAAATGGTGTTTTTATGTTAAACTGAATTGTATCAAATAGAACTGTTTTGACATTTAAACTGTGTACTTATGCTAAACTAAAATTTTTGAAATAGAACTGTTTGTAGGTATAAAAACGGATTTGGCATTAAATAACCCACAATGGTTGATATGCCATAAAACCAAACCAAACCAAACCTAAATCACATATAGCTTAATTATTATGACTGCTGTCGGATATGGACTCAAGTTAAATTCCTGGACAGGGTGCTTGCATTTCATTTCATACTAATGTTCTTGGGAAAGGCATGAATCCTTCTCTTCTATCTACATGCTATAGATGAATAGCTGGGCAGATTAAGCTATTTGGTAAGGCAACCACTTTAAATGAAGGAAAAGCTCTAAGTTTTGCTTGGAGAATCTGTGACATAGTGGTATATCATTATTCTGTGATCAACTCATTCAAAAAATGTGGCTGGTTCGGCATATGCCTTCACCAAAATGACCTCTGTATATATTTACCAACCTTTTCACCTGGGCAGAATGTAACACTGGGTCAATTTTTAAGCAGAGTTTAACAGGTTTGAATTCAGAGTTTTTCTTCTCCTAGACTGGCTGCCTAACCAAGGCTAAAGAGCCCTTTGTGCTCTACTATTTTACTCACCTGGCCATTGGCCAAATGAGTAGAGTGTTCGCCAATGGTCCAGGAGATCGGGGTTCAATCCTTGGTCTAGTTGTACCAAAGACTCAAAAAATTTACTTGATGCCGCCTTGCTTAGCACTCAGCATTATAAGGTAAGGATCAAGAGTAAAGTGAAGCAATATAGGGAATGGAGTAGCGCCCTCCCCTACACCTTGGTGTAGTAGCTATTGTAAAGAGAAACTTTGGTCCACCCTCAACTAAGGTCACCAACTACTACTATTTTACCCATAACTGGGGCAAGAATATGAGGATTCATACCTTTCCCAAGGGTATTAGTACTTTGTGAAATGCATAAATTTGCCCAGGAATTGAACTTATGTCGCCACGTCCATTTCCTACGACAATAACATACAAAAGGCATCTGTGTAAGCAGTCAAGCAGTTCACATCTTTAATTGAACTGTTGAGCGCTCATATCTTATCCACAATTGGTAAACCTTCGATTGTATAATTAGTTTTACAATTGGTAATAAATCTAACAAACAAAATCCATTAAAAAGTTAATCATGATAAAATAGAGTAAAACAAATAATAAAATAAAAATTGTGAAAATATAAAAAGTGAAGATACAAAAAAATCAATGGACATTTTGAAGATTAACTTAATTGAATTCAAATTAGTAATTCCTGATTTTATTAAGTTTTGCTATTCTTTTAATACTGGGCCATTGATCTTATAAGTAGAGTGTTTGCCAATGGTCCAGTAGATTGGGGTTCAATCCCAGGTTGAGTCATACCAAAGTCTAAAAAAATCATACTTGATGCTGCCTTGCTTAACACTCAGCATTATTATGTAAGGATCAAGGGTAGAGTGGAGCAGGGAAAGGAGTAGTACCCTCCCCTACACCTCAGTGTAGTAGCTACTGAAAAGGGAGCCTTTAGGTCACCCTCAACAATGGTCACCAACTCTACTTATTCTTTTAATCCTTAATTCCTTTATTGGTCTTGATGTCTGATGTTTTTCTCATAACAAGCCACAATGCACTTCCATTTTGGTCTTATTCTTGCCCCTCTTCTCCATGTTAGTCTGAATCATTTGAGAACTTCATCTTCCTATCATCATGGAGGTCTTCCGGTTGGTTGTTTCAAGTTTCTTCGATACCACTCAACAACTGCATGGGTCATATCAATATAATTCACTGAAAGCCAAAGGAGATCTATCATATGTGCAGCAGACTTCAAAGAGTATTTTCATGTCTCCAAGAAATGGACTTGCAAGCCAACTTCAGAATTCATAAACTGTGATGATTGATATGTGATCATCTTTTTATTTGGAGTAAAAGTAAATAACAACTGTAACAATAGCAATAACAACAAAATATTCACTATATCCATGAGTACTTCCAGCAATAATCACTTTTTTATTTCAATTCTTCCTGCTAATTTTTAATGCAGCTACAAGGAACTGATCAAGTTTACAATATAATCGACTATTTTTAACTACCTTCTCATTCTTCGGATAATAAATTACACCAATAATTTTTTTGTATTGATTTCTTTTATATTAATATCAGACTAATAAATGTTATTTCATCTATGAAGGTTTTAACAGCTTCTGAATGTGACAGCAGAGTATCAAAAGCAGAAGTTCTACTGGGCTGGACACATCACTACGCTCACAGACAACAGATGTATCCGTGCAGTAGCTAAGTGGTATCTGAGAGACCAGAAATGGCCACTTGGAAAACGGCCATGATGATGGGAAGATGAAATCATCAAGTGATTCAGGTTAACAAAGAGAAGGGCGAGGTCGAGAAAGAAATTGAAGTGCATGGTGGCAAGCAAAGTGGAAATCAGTTGACAACCTGTTCAATAAAGGTAAATAAGGTTTTTAAACTACTACAGAATTCATACAATTTATTTAACAGTGCAACTTATTTTTTAAATAGATCATATATTTCTCTTTTTGAACTTAAAATAAGACTTATATGCATGGTATTTACATTTAAAACTTCAATATTTAAATTTCTAATCAATACCAGCCATTTGTAGGATCAGTTGATATTACTGAAATTAAATCTCAATACATTGATTCGGGAATGTATTAAGTGGCTGCACTTATAGAATAAGATTTAAAGCTGAAGGTTTTTAACCTTTATCGTCATATTAATGAATAATATTATTATAACTGGTTAATCAAATTGTATACAAATGTAGTATCAATAAGATGAATTCATTTATTAATGAATGTGGTTGATTTTTACAAGTTGAGATTATTGGCGTCTTTTTGCAGAATTTGAGACATAGATTAAAAAGGCTATAATAAAACTTGTGACATTCAAAAATTTGTTGCAGAAACGAGGTTTAAAAATACTCCTGACTTAGTGCTATTTATATTAAATTTTGAGGAAATTTTTTAAGTTGAGATTATAATTGTCTCTTGTAGAATTTGAGGCAAAGATATTTGGTTTATCATTGTATTAATAACTAATTGATGATATATATATATATGGGCAGGTAAGTTACAATTCAAATTTATCTTATATATTTATTACATTATTACATATTTTTCTTTATTATTTTATTTTATTTATTTATTTATTATTTATGTTTATTCTATTCTTTTTAGTGGTCTTTTAATCAATAAAATGTAGTTTTGGTTCAACCCTTCTTTTATGAGAATTATCCTGATTATTCATTTAGGCGTACTGAGATAGACTTTTTCTGATTCTGTGGGCATTTATATATATATATATATATATATATATATATATATATATATATTGAATGAGAGAAGTGTGTGTGTGTGTGTGTGTGTGTGTGTGTGTGTGTGTGTGTGTGTGACCAAAGCCTCTAATCAGAAAGGACTCGCAGTTGAAATATCCTGATTTTTATTTAAGCTGCCTTGAGATGGACTTCAACAAGAAAGGAAAGCAGATCAGATCACTTGGCAGACGACAGTGAGGATGTAACTGAAAGAGTTGAGATCACCTCTGGGGATGAAGCATAAAGTTAAGCTCGACTCTGAGTCCGGTGGAAGAGAATGATTGCAGTTTTATAACCGAGCAAAGATGAAGAGGATAATTTTAAAAGAAAAAGAATTTTTACAAATTTCATCTCAACTTCTGGAGCATCTATTGTATTGTACTTTGAACATCAGTAGTTCAAAGGGAAAAAAAATGGTCTCACATTAAAAAAGACTCTATTCTGCAGAAACTATTATTGATGCTTCTTACCATCAATTTATTAAATAGCAAGCCTCGAAAATTAGTAAATCAGGTAACTTACCTTGGTAACAATATCTTATCAACCAAAAGCAATGTCTATATATGCATAGAATGGTTTGGTTTGGTTTGGTTTGGTTTGGTTTTATGGTACATCAGACATTGTAGATTATTAATGCCAAATCCATTTTTATGCATATAAACAGTTCTATTTCAAACAATTCCATTTAGTATAAGGATATTTTTTGTTTATACACAGTTAAATGTCAAAACAATTATATTTCAAACAATTCAGTTTAGCATAAGTACATAGTTTAAATGTCAAAAGACAGTTCTATTTCAAACAATTCAGTTTAGCATAAGTACACAGTTTAAATGTCAAAAACAGTTAATTTCAAACAATTCTGTTTAGCATCAGTAGACAGTTTATCTCTATTTGACCCATAAATAAGACCCTATCAAGTGCTACCACTCCAGGTTAGAGTGGGCCTGGGAGCAATGGCAATGAAGGGGTACTTTGCATTCCCCAAAGCTTCAGCATTATTGGAACCTCACCATCAGACTGTTTAGTGTCATATCCAGGACACTCATTGAGGATGGTCTTACTCCTCTGCAGAGAAACATTTGGTGTATTCTACATTCCCAGTCAACCGAGCAATACTTATGCGTAGCTATTGCATTGACTGCTATTGACTGGTAAACAACCATAAAGAAATGAAATGGGAATTCTTTCAGGTTGTAGCCATGTCAGTAGTTCTAAATAGTTGCACCACTTGAACGTTGACAAAATGCCCAGGGAAAAGCTAGATGGAAACTACACAAGGAAGCAGTGATACTATCAAACCAATAATTGGTGGTGGGGGGGATAAGAGGGCTTATACCAAGGGCATTTGTCCAAAACAGAACATAATAGTCTAGAGTTTGAACTCACTTATTCCTAAGCCACAGTCCAGGACTTAGCCATTACGCCATGGGGACTCTTTCCAGAAACCATCCAAGTAAGATAAGCAAAACATGTAGAACACTGATGGGTAAGTGAGAACAAACTCATAAATGATGTTCTTCTATGGATTCCAACACTTGGACACACTAGTGTTGGCCGACCAGCAAAAACTTTCACCCTCTCTATACAGACATTAGATGCCATTCAGAGGACCTGCCAAGAACGATGGCCAATAAGGACGGATGGGAAAGAGAGTCAAGAGAATCTGTGCTGTCAGGACACTCTGATAAGGATGATGATGATGATTGTATTCAAATATTATTGATATTTGGCTGTTGGACAATTTCTTCCATCTCACCTAATGTGAACTTATCATTTCTTTGGGTAAAGGCAATTGGTATCAATATTGCTCATTCTGCTTTTATGGTCTTCGTTGAAGTAAATTTCTTTGGGCTACTTTCATGACACATCACTAAATCAAAAGTTGGAATAAAGAAAAAAACATTTTTTCTTTCTTTCCGTTGTTGATTTTCTCTCTCCCTCTCTATCTATCTATCTATCTATCTCTCTCTCTATATATATTTATCAATTCTGCCTTTTTCCTTCTTTTTTAATTATTTCTTTTCCATAACTCTTTCTCTTCCATTTATTCTTTTAACAAATTCTTTCTCTTTTCTTTATTTATTCTGTTTCTTTCATTATATTTTTCATCCTTTATTTACCTTCACATTTTCTCTCCACTTTTTTCTTTCACTTCATTCTCTCCTTCTCTCTTTCTCTCTTTCTTTCTCTCTGTCTATTCATTGTTTTCCTTTTTTTCTTTTTTTATTCTTTCACTCTACTTTTTTCTTCCACTTCTTTCTTTCTTTCTTTGTCTGTCTGTCTATCTGCCTGTCCCTCTTTCTCTCTCTATTTATTGTATCTTTTTTTTTCTTTTTTATTCTTTCTCCTCACTATGCTTTCCCTCTAATTTTTTCTTCCACTTCATTCTCTCTTTATTCATTCTATTTCTTTCTGTCACCTTTATCTTTCTCTTTTCATCGATTCCTTTTCTGCTTAATGCTTTCCTTCAACTTTCCCTCCTCTCTCTCTCTCTCTCTCTCTCTCTCTCTTGAGCTATCTATCTATCTATCTATCTATCATTTGTTTTATTTATTTCTTTCGCCTTTGTCTTTTTCTTTTTAAGAGTCTTTTCATAGAAATTGTAATAGATAATCCAAAACATCTTTAAGAATCTTTTTTAAATCACTTCTGTGTATATCTGAGGAAATGATGATTGTGAGTGGCTAATACTTGAAGGAAAATATTTTACAATAATAGCACTCAAAAAATGAATAATTTTATATAAGTGCACAACTAACAATATTTTCATGAAAAATTAATTTTCAACTAATCTTGAAATACTAGGATTGTATTATTCCCAGTTGGACATTATACAACCGAAACTGGTATTATTAGGTATTATCTATCACCAAAATCTACTGCATTGAAATTGTGTAACAAATCATAAAATTGCATAAATATAAGGAGTATACTTATTGTTGAACTTGTATATATTTATATTTTTGGTTTCAGCGTTTTAGTGCCATAGAGTTTGGTTATAAATAATACTTAATCATATCCATTTGCTTTAATAATGGATAACCAGCTCATTGGCCTAGCGGGTAGAGTGTTTGCTAATGGTCTGGGAGACCGGGGTTCAATCCCAGATCGAGTCATACCAAAGACTTAAGAAATGATACTTGATACCTCCTTGCTTAATACTCAGCAATATAAGGTATGTATCAAGGGTAAAGTGGAGTAATCCAGGGAAAGAAGTAGCGTCATCCCCTAACCTCGGTGTAGTAGCTACTGAAGCAACTTTACTTAAAATGCATATCTTGATATCTTTGATTTAGAAGAAAATTACAATTTTACAAATACTTTTTGGGATGTACGTATTTATTGGTGATAATTTATGTGTGTATTTGTATGTATGTGTGTATTTGACCATATTTCTATGTATTTACCCAACCCCTCTGCTACTGGTAGGAGCTGTCATGAGTTCAATCCATAGTCTACCTTCTCATAGACTGGTAGCCACACCAGCAAAAGGTGAACACATTGATTCATGCCTTGTCAAAAGATAACACAAAGGGAAATGCAAACGGCCATATCCAGAATTTCACCTGGAGTCACCAATCCCATTTCCTATAATGATGGCACTTATCTTATGCGTACCTCTATGTGTCCATATTAATATGTATCTGCACCTGTTTATTTGTGTATGCATGTGCATGTATTTTATGTGTACTTGCATGTATGTGTGCATAACCACATACACTAAAATGCAACAAGTCTTCCCAAGAATTCAGCATATGTAAAAAGATATATATGCAAAAAAAATCCTTCACTAATGCAGAGAATGTTAATAGGGTAAGATAACTGATGTAAAGTCAGTTGGGTGTCTCTCCTAGCTTTTAGCATCTTGTGTGTCTAGCCACACTGAAAAGTTGTGATACAACAAAATCGTCTGTGGATGACAATATATATATATATATATATATCCAACTCCTCCATATGAACAGAGTGTGATGCAAGATCATTTCTAAAGTTGAGTTTAACTGGTTTAGATTCAGAGTTTACCTTCTCCTGGAATGATTGCCATACCAAGGTAAAAGATCTAGGTCTGTCCTACTATTTACCCATTGCTGGAGGGAGAATAGTTGGATTAATACAAGGGTATTAGTGCTATGTAAAATGCAAACAGCCCAATCATGGATTTGAAATCTGGTCACTGCATCCATTTCCTATGATGGTTACCCTATATATATTTATATATATATATATATATATATATGTGTATTTGTATGCATGTGGATATCTGTGTATATTTGCATGTGAATATAAATTGGACATGTTTATATGTAAATATATGAATAAACATATCCATCTAACAATCATACCATGTTCAGAAATTTGAAAGGTAGCATTGATTATTTCCCCAAGGCGCCTCTGGTGGTGTAATGGTTAGCAAGCTTGACTAGCAAACATACACGAGTGAGTTTGAGTCTCATTGGGTGCCCCTTTCATATGGCCTTGTGCCACATCTAAGCAAAAAGCTTTGTAAATTTCCATTGATTATTTTACCATAAGGCTGATATTTCAAACATGACATTTTACTTTACATTAGAAGTCCACAATTTCAAGATCAGGAAAGATACATTACATAATCTAATATTAAAAGATTTAATGTAATTATAAATTGGGGTATATCTTTTTATGGAATGATGGGATAGTTTTAAATAAACATATCTATCCTCAGATTTCTATCTTAATTTTTATAAGGATGAGGCTCATAGAAAGGTGAGAGATATGTGATAAATCTAAAAATGGGAAAAACAGAGGTCCGATTATCTACAAAAGACACCCAAAGAAATATATGAGGACATGGTATAGATAGTTGCTGAGAGCCTCCCTTTTGAATAAAACAGTGAAGAAGTGAGCTGTTAAATTCAAGCAGGGCAGTGACAGCACAGAAGATGACCCCCAGTCAAGTTGCCCAAAAACTTCAACCTCTGATGGTTTTGGATGACAGATATCTTATTGCCTAGCAAACAGCTAAGTCCCTTGACATTAGTTCTGGTTTGGTCTACACTGTTTTAACTGAGATCTTAGGGTTGATCAAACTGCTTACAAGAATGCCAACACCAGAGCATAAGCTGAAAAGAGCTGACATTTCCAAAACATTTTCAAGACACTTCTCTCACACTGCCTGTCTAATCCTAAGAATTTACACCACAGATTGGTAACTCAAGGTGAAACCTGGGATTCAACACTTCAAACCTGAATCAAAGATTCAAAGCAAACACTAGAAGCACTCTAGTTCTCCACCCACAAAGAAGTTCTAGCAATGTAACATCTGTTGGCAAGACAATGGAATTTTTCTTTTTCTTTTTCTTTTTAATTCTGAATGCATAATCATGATAGACTACCAAGAAAAGAGAAAAAAAAAACTATTAATGGACAGTACTAGTCATCGGAATTAAGACAAGTA
The DNA here is from genome assembly GCA_963585895.1 of Sepioteuthis lessoniana. NCBI lineage: Eukaryota > Metazoa > Mollusca > Cephalopoda > Myopsida > Loliginidae > Sepioteuthis > Sepioteuthis lessoniana. Next base: position 86,227,249 of record OY757925.1, read on the forward strand.
AAAGAAGCAATCAAGTTGAAATGCAGAGGAAAGCTGGGGGCAGGTGTGCTCTTGCTCCAGGATAATGTGTCTGTTCACATTGCTCAGGTTGCAGAAGCTGAAGCAGCCAACTGTGGCTTTGAATTGCTACCCTGTTCCCCTTATGAAGCAAACTTAGCTCCATCTGACTTCTTTCTGCTTCCTAAACTTAAATCCCACCCATGTGATTGCCATTTTGGAAATAATGATGAGGTCATATGTTCTGTGGAGAAGTTTTTGGAGGACTAAGATGCCACCTCCTTTGGTAATGGGATTGCAATGCTTGAGAATTATTGGACCAAATGCATTGATGTCAAGGTAGATGATATTGAAAAATAATGAAAAACAGTCTTGTTTCTCCCTCTCCTTCTGGGTGAGGATTAGAACCTTTTGATTGACTCTTGTATTTAAGAAAAATTTTTTGATTTCTGATTTTTAAAAACTTTTTATAACTTTATTTTATTCTTATACTGAATATAATTTTAAATTTAGTGAATTTTTGAATAAAACTCTAGTTATAAAAATATTTTCATTAGAAATTATATTGAAACTATTAAAAGTAAGAATAATTCCTAAATAATTGATAAAAACTGACTTAAATAAGGGATATTGTAACTCTTTTGAACTAATTTAACTAAATAAGGAGATAGATTGAAAAAACAAGGCCTTCCTTTGATATTATTATTAATAGAAATAATGCTAGATTTAACAATCTTTCTCTGTTGTTTGATATGTATATAAACTAACATTTCAGAATTATTAAAAACCATGTTTGGTTTCTAAATTACCAATGGGAAACTCAGGGACAGGAGTTTTTATCTTGCTTTTATCACTATCCCATTTTTCTTATATATATATATATATATAATTTTATTGAGTATATCATTGAAAATTTTTCTCACCGAGAAAATTAGTGTCATTTATGGTAAAGAAAATGGATTACATGGAAAGAATATTTTACACTAAAATATTATGTTGTGTTAAGATCCTCATGGGTAATCATAGATTTTCAAAATGGCTGACAAACTTAGAGAATTCTTAAAATGCAAATAGAGCTGTCATTACACCGCTGTTGAAGTTACTGTTTATACAAAACAAAGTCACCACAACAAATAGAATATTAATGATTGATTTTTTATCATACTTTTTCAACAACCAATGTGAACAATTCTCCTTTCTATTATAGACTGGTGACTGAACATTGTAGACGACTGAAGTAGCTGAAATAAAAAAGAAAACAAAGAATGTGAAACTGGCCTATTGAGTTGAGTGTTTGCCAATGGTCCAGGAGACCAGTGTTCAATCCCAGGTCGAGTCATACCAAAGATTCAAAAAATGGTAATTGATAACACTCAGCATTATAAGGTAAGGATCAAGGGTTAAGTAGAGCAGTCCAGCGAATAGAGTAATGCTCTCCCTTACACCTTAGTGTAGTAGCTAATGAAAAAGGAGCCTTCAGGTCACCCTCGACTATGGCTGCCAACTTTACTTTAATACTTAATATTCTGGTTTACTCATTGCAAGTTGGGGGTTAAACCTATATTTATTTGAATGGAATGGATTTTGAATCACCAAGAATGTCAAGGTGTGTATAATCATCACACCGATAAGAAGTAATGCTTAGCCAAATGGTCAGCATCATAGATTCAAATCTGTATAAGGCTGTTTGCATTTCACATTATGTTAACACCCTTGAGAAATGCATTAATCCATCTGTTATTCCCCAAGCAAATAGTAGAACAGACTAGTTTTTAGCCTTGGTGAGGCAACTAGTCTAGGAGAAGGAAATCACTGAATTTAAATCAGCTATACTCTGCTTAAAAATGGCCTTCTGTTGTATTCTACCAATTATAAAATGGTTGGGTAAATACATGTATATTATCATCAAACCCAATTTAGATTATATAGCATCAAAACAACCCATACTAAAAATACCATTTTGATCATCCCTGAGAGACCCACTGTATACATATTTTCCAAAACTTATTTCCATCACTAGTTAAAAAGATATTCAGTTTGCAAAAAGACCAGGGGTCACAGCAACTGAATCACAATGATAAAAACAAGAAAGATGTGGAAACCCGTTTGAAAAAATGAATGAATAATTGAAAAACAAACATGTCAATTTCAGAAACTCAGGAAAAATAATGTTCACTTTTCCATGAACAAAATCCTTATTTCAGTCAAAGAAACAGGAACATTTGAGACATTTTAATTAGCCAAAACCAATATGCTTTTCTATTAGAATTAAAATAGCTTTTCAATAAAAATTGAAATTGATTTTCTATAAGAATTAAAATTGATTTTCTATAAGAATTAAAATTGATTTTTTGGCTGAAAAAAAAAGGAAAAATTACCAAGAAGTTTTGTCTATTGAGAGAAATCAAGTCTTTTTTATATGTACAAGGAAGGACAAATTTTTAAGTGATTAAATTTAAGTATGTTTTTTTTAAACAAATCTTTGATGATTCCTATTTCACTAAAAAGGTTAATCACACTAAAAGAAACAAGTTTTTTCATAAATCACCAATCTTTCAATAACAAAGAAACAAAGGTAAATTCCAGTATGAAATCTGAAATCACTTAGATGATCAAACAAAATATTTATATATATATACATGTGTGTTTAATGATGACAGTGGCTATGAAGGCTGTGGGATTGGTATTCTCAGATATATCCATTATCTAAGAAAACCAATGCCATATTTGGAATCACTGCCATAGAATAGTTTTAAAAAATTTCACAATGTTCATTGCCAAAAAAATTGCGGTTGACAATCAGTCTTATTTATGAAAAATTTTTATGATCATCATTATCATCATCATCATCATCTCAAGTCCTGCTTATAGCACAGATTCCCTTAGCTTTTTCTTTTCATCCCTCCCTATCAACCATTGCCTTTGGCAGGTCTTCTAGACGGGATCCAGTGTTTTCACAGAGTTAATATATGTAAGTTTTTGCAGGTTAACTTATTGTATACTTTTTTATCATTTAACCCTTCAAAAACATATGCCCATGTCTCCTGTGTAACCTGTACCTGAGCTCACAAAATTCACAAAGCAATTCAGCATGAAACATTCAAACTTTGCTCCAGGATGCAGATATCTTTCTTTAAAGCTATCCCATCATTCCATTAAAAGAAAGGCTGAAAATGGTCACTATATTAAGGCTTTTATTTTTAGTATATCTGATGTGATCTCTCTTAGCCCAGAGTGCAGACATCTTTCTTTAAAGCTATCCCATTTCCATTAAAATAAAGGCTGTAAATGGTCACTATATTAAGCCTTTTATTTTTAGTATATCTGATGTGATCTCTCTTAGCCCAGAGTGCAGACATCTTTCTTTAAAGCTATCCCATTTCCATTAAAATAAAGGCTGTAAATGGTCACTATATTAAGCCTTTTATTTTTAGTATATCTGATGTGATCTCTCTTAGCCCAGGGTGCAGACATCTTTCTTTAAAGCTATCCCATCATTCGATTAAAAGAAAGGCTGTAAATGGTCACTATATTAAGGCTTTTATTTTTAGTATATCTGATGTGATCTCTCTTAGCCCAGAGTGCAGACATCTTTCTTTAAAGCTATCCCATTTCCATTAAAATAAAGGCTGTAAATGGTCACTATATTAAGCCTTTTATTGTTAGTATATCTGATGTGATCTCTCTTAGCCCAGGGTGCAGACATCTTTCTTTAAAGCTATCCCATCATTCCATTAAAAGAAAGGCTGTAAATGGTCACTATATTAAGCCTTTTATTTTTAGTATATCTGATGTGATCTCTCTTAGCCCAGGGGGCAGACATCTTTCTTTAAAACTATCCCATCATTCCATTAAAAGAAAGGCTGTAAATGGTCACTATATTAAGCCTTTTATTGTTAGTATATCTGATGTGATCTCTCTTAGCCCAGGGTGCAGACATCTTTCTTTAAAGCTATCCCATCATTCCATTAAAAGAAAGGCTGTAAATGGTCACTATATTAAGGCTTTTATTTTTAGTATATCTGATGTGATCTCTCTTAGCCCAGGATGCAGACATCTTTCTTTAAAGCTATCCCATCATTCCATTAAAAGAAAGGCTGTAAATGGTCACTATATTAAGCCTTTTATTGTTAGTATATCTGATGTGATATCTCTTAGCCCAGGATGCAGACATCTTTCTTTAAAGCTATCCCATCATTCCTTTAAAATAAAGGCTGTAAATGGTCACTATATTAAGCCTTTTATTTTTAGTATATCTGATGTGATCTCTCTTAGCCCAGGGTGCAGACATCTTTCTTTAAAGCTATCCCATCATTCGATTAAAAGAAAGGCTGTAAATGGTCACTATATTAAGCCTTTTATTGTTAGTATATCTGATGTGATCTCTCTTAGCCCAGGGTGCAGACATCCTTCTTTAAAGCTATCCCATCATTCAATTAAAAGAAAGGCTGTAAATGGTCACTATATTAAGCCTTTTATTTTTAGTATATCTGATGTGATCTCTCTTAGCCCAGGGTGCAGACATCTTTCTTTAAAGCTATCCCATCATTCGATTAAAAGAAAGGCTGTAAATGGTCACTATATTAAGCCTTTTATTTTTAGTATATCTGATGTGATCTCTCTTAGCCCAGGGGGCAGACATCTTTCTTTAAAGCTATCCCATCATTCCTTTAAAAGAAAGGCTGTAAATGGTCACTATATTAAGCCTTTTATTTTTAGTATATCTGATGTGATCTCTCTTAGCCCAGGATGCAGACATCTTTCTTTAAAGCTATCCCATCATTCGATTAAAAGAAAGGCTGTAAATGGTCACTATATTAAGCCTTTTATTTTTAGTATATCTGATGTGATCTCTCTTAGCCCAGGGTGCAGACATCTTTCTTTAAAGCTATCCCATCATTCGATTAAAAGAAAGGCAGTAAATGTTGGCTATATTAAGCCTTTTATTTTGAGTATATGTGATGTAATCTCTCTGAGCCCAGGATGTAGACACCTTTGTTTAAAACTATCCCATCGTGCCATTAAAAGAATAGCTGTGAATGGTTGTATTAAGCTCTTTTATTAGTAGCATTTGATGTGATTTCTCTGAGCCTAAAATATTGGGCTTACAATATAAAAAAGCAAAATAGTACTAATCTCCAACTACTCAGTTTATGAGTTCAAAGTGTTAAACAAACAATGGATATAAATATGTTTTTTTGGCTTCTTTAGTACGTATATCTGTTGAAGATAAGCTTTAAAAACCCCTAAAGCAAATTGATTGTTCAGTTAGTGACATGATCTGGAAGGTTATTGGAGTGCTAAGTCCTTTGTGGCATCTCGAGAGCAAAGCTAAAACGTACACTGATAAAAAGAAACAAAGCACATAAAACACACACACACACACACACACACACACACACACACACACACACATATATATATATATATATATATATATATATATATATATATATTATATTCTTAGCTTAAAGCAAAGGTCTTACTCAATTATGTGATAATGTTATCACGTCATATAATGTATTTTATTTTACCTTTTGAAGCCAAAATCAGAAAACCAAATTGGTTCACTTTCTTTACTATCTTAGTTACACATGCAACATGACGTGCAGTATTAGATTACATTAATAATATAATAATACCCATAAAAAATATGGGATTATTTACAAATGAATCAGCACTTCTGGCTTGGATCAGAGTATCTGATTAATCTGCTGAGGATTAAAATGTCCCTCCCTGGCACTTCAGCTTAATATCAGAGTGTAGTATCTGTGTAAAAATACACACATACGTATGTACCAATACTGACAATGTGAAACTCAGGCATGAGTTTTTACACTGTTTTTATTGATATTTTATTTTATAGTTGAAAATATTGTAATGTTCCACTGTATTGTAGTGGAAAGAGCACTGTAAATATCAGAAACTCTTTAATTGGTAAATTATAATCATAATTATATATATGTGTGTGTGTGCACACACAACAGACCAATAGTTTACAACCAGCCTTAATTGTTTCTTTAAAAAAAAGCTAATTTTACATATTTGGATAAAAAAATTATATATTGAATGGTACATGTAAATCCTTATATAAAATTTAAACACATTTTTCTACAAGCATTAACATTTATTTGTATAAGCTTTGGATTGATTGATTGATTGGTTTGGTTTTATGGCATATCAACCATTGTTGGTTATTTAATGCCAAATCCTGTTTTTACACATATATTAAATATAGGATTTGGAAACACATTTTGTAGATACACAGTTAAATGATCAAACAGATATATTTCAAACAATTCAATTTAGCATAAATCAACAAAGTTGAATGGTTCCAATTATTGCCATGCATCACTAACTATTCAACTAAACATGTCATTTGTTTACATACAATTAAATGGTCAAACAGTTCTATTTCAAACAATTTAATTTAGCATAAGCCATTTATTTGGACACAGTTTAAATGTAAAACAGTTATATTTGACCCATGGATAGGACCCTATCAAATACTACCTCTCTGGGCCAGTGTGGATCTGGGATCAATGGCAATTAAGGGGTACTCTGCATTGCCCAAAGTTCCAGCATTATGAGAGAGTTACCATCAAATTGTTTAATGTCATATCAAGGTCACTCATTTGAGGAGAGGAGTAGGGTCTTACCACTCTGCAGAGAAGCAATCGGTGTATTCTACAGTGTATTGGGAATGTTTTGAAAGTGAGATTGCTGGAGACTTTTTTTTTTAATAAAAAGCATTATGTGAAAGAAAAAGTTTTATTCAATACAGCTGTAAAATGGAAGAAAGATATAAGTTGGTATATTTGATGATTTATTTTATTTTATAGATGTTATATGAAAATGAAATAATACAGGGTGATATGTTTCTTATAACAACATCTATTGGCCCTGATGAAAACTTCCAACTGAATCAAAAATTCATCTGTAATAATTATTTCTCACACTTAAAATAATTTTGATATACCAACATATATCTTTCTTCAGGTTTACCTTTTTCTACACACATTCTGTTCTCACACACACTTACCCAGTTGGGTGGGGCTGTAGAATATACTGACTGCACCTCGGCAGAGAGGTAAGACCCCCCCCCCACCTAATGAGTGTCCTGGTATGACACTAAACAATCTGAAGGCGCCTCTGATGGTGTAATGGTTAGCAAGCTCGACTAGCAAACCTACATGAGTGAGTTCGAGTCTCATTGGGTGCCCCTTTCATATGGCCTTGTGCCACATCTAAGCAAAAAGCTTAGTAAATTTCCACTAAACAATCTGATGGTGAGGTTCCAGCAGTGCTGGAGCTTTGGGGAATGTGGAGTACCCCTTCATCGCCATTGCTCCCAGGTCCACTCTGGCCTGGAGTGGTAGCACCTGATAGGGCCCTATTTATGGGTTAAATAGAACTAATAGCATACTTATGCTAAAATGAATTGTGTGAGTAAACTGAATAGCTTGAAATAGAAACGTTTTTGACACTTAAACTGTACTTACATTTAAACTGCGTGCTTATGCTTAACTGAATTATTTCAAATAGAACTGTTTTTCAACATTAAAACTGTATTTACATATAACTGAATTGTTACATGTAACTGCTTGAATAGTTTGAAATGGAAATGTTTTTGACAATTAAACTGTGTCCTTATGCTAAACTGAATTGTTTTAAATAGAACAGATTATTTACATAAAAATAGATTTGGCATTAAATAACCAACAAAGGTTGATATGCCATAAAACCCAACAAACTAAACCAAACCAAACCATCTCACACACACACACACACACACACACACACACACACACACACACATACAAAGGTTCAAAGAAATAACGGTAATTTTTTGAAAAGAAAGAAAAAAACTTTTTTTTTTCAGAATTTCTTTTCATAAATGTAAACTCATGCTTAGAATTTATTCCTAAAATTATTTTAATCATACAAAAATAATCATTTTGATGCTATTCAAGATGGTGGTAAATCAAACAGAGTTTTACAATCTTAAACAGAAGTCTATTATTAAATTTTTAGTAACTGAGAAGTGCCAACCATATAAAATTTAAAAAAGACTATGTAGTGTGTATGGTTAAGAATGTTTTAATCAAAAATACAAGGTGCATACAATAAGTTTCCAGACTTTTTTGGTACAGGCTCTTAAAATTGTCGTAGATTCTTGAAAATTCAGTATGTTATTGCGATATATCTTATGAGATGACCAATTTTCATGATTTCAGGTTCAAATGAACAGCTACAGCAGCAATTGGAATACACCCTACTAAAGCCTGATCGTCACAGCTGGTGAATTCCAAAAATGCAATCTGACACTTTAGAAGAACGATATGCAATAAAATTCTGTTTTAAACTTGGAGAAAATGCCATAGAAACATATGGAATGCTTCAGACTGCTTATGGACCAACTTGCATGAATTGATCATCAGTTTTTTAGTGGCATAAGAGATTCAAGGAAGCCAAGGAGTCTGTTTGGGATGATGAGAGGTGTGGGAGGAGTAAGGAAGTCAGAACACCTGAGTTGATTGGCCAAAGGGTTAGGGTTACTATGTTGAGGTTTTAAGGGAGTTCAGGAAGAGATTCCATCGAATGAGGCCAGCACTCTTCAAATCGGGTCAGTGGCATTTCCAGCAGGACAATGCACCAGTCCACAACCCTATCCTTGTCACTGACTATTTGACCAAGATGGGCATCAAGACACTCCCCCACCCTTCCTATAATCCAGAGCTTGCTCCCTGTGACTTTTGGTTATTCCCTCAGCTCAGAGGCTGTCGTTATGAGACAATTGAGGAGATGAAAGAGGCTGTGATGAAGGTCATTGACATGCTCACACAAGAAGACTTCCATGTGGCCTTCCAGAAGTTGTTGGAATGGTACGACAAGTGCATTGCTGCCAGAGGAGATTACTTCGAAGGGGACTAGAGTTTCAGGTGTCTACTATCAATAAAAGTGCCCATACAAAAAAAGTCTGGAAACTTATCATATGCACCTCGTATGTTCACAAATGGGCTAAACATGAGTTGGTTCAGCCACCCTGGGTGGAAAAGATTGTCAGTGGAGTGAAAACACACTGGCTCTCCAGTAAAGGAAAAGGTTCAGGCTCAACAGTCAGCAAAGAATGTAATGTTGAGCCATCATAGTTTCAATATTCTTTGTAAATAAATGTGTAATATAATTTTATTACATTATATATAAGTATGTTATATTAATATTTTATATATACATACATATATATATATATATATATATATATATACTTTTTTTTTAACTATATATGTATATATATATATATATATATATATAGATATATAATCATCATGATGACGTGCAGCTAGTATGGATTTCCAAGATGCTATCCTGCCATTCATCCCTGTTGTCCATCGCTTCTGGTAGGCCTTTCAGGCCACATCCTGTATCAGTACAGAGCTGTTATAGATAGGTTCTAGCTGGTCACCCAACATTTGGTCAACCATGTAAAGGGTTCCACAAGAGTACATCGCTTATGAGTTCATCCTTACTTCTCCAGCTGTGTCCTCCATGTCTTGTTTGTCTAATTTGGATGGTTTTCAAGAAGAGTGGTAGGTGGCCATACAGCTGCTGTTTTGTGGGATGTTGCCTCCAGAATTTGTACAATACAGCTCATAGCATTCTTGTGCAATTGCTGTCAAGCTTTTTCTCCAAAAACTTAATAAGTGTCCATGTGGTGCATCCATATAGTAATATTGACATGACTGCTGCTTGGAAAAAACTGTGTTTTATTTCATCGGATAAGTTTGACTTCCATATAGCCAATTGATAGCTGCCTTTGGCTTCACTAGTCACGTATTGATGTCATTTTTGGTAGCTTAGGTAGGTGAACTTATCTACTAATTTTGGAGAAGCACCGTTTAGTGTGAAGATGTTGCTTCTTGGTGCTGTTTGCTATATTTATAAAGAAAGGGTTCTGAATATTGTTGAGAAATTTAGATTTAGGTTTAAATCGCATGGACACAGTGAAATACACTTAATGGCTGTCAGTATCTCACCAATGCAATCATAAAAACAAGTCATATTCTATCTTTACTTTTATGACTAATATATATATATATATATATATATGAAAAAGGTGTATTTGGGTAGCATCTTTTCATTTAAACAGGTTTGATTAAATAAAAATTTTTATTTTTTCTTTCTAGAGTCCTTATGTTTTTTGATGTTAGAATCTTGAAATTTGTTGATAATTTCTCCAAAAAGATACATATATATATAAAATATCATGTGATACAATATAACATATTTATATATCATCATCATCATGTCGTGCTGGTAGCACGGATATCCCTGACCCTCTCTCGCCACTCCTCCCTATCGTTCATTGCCCTAGGTAGGTCTTCAGGACAACATCCCGTATCCTCACATAGCTGCTGAATGTATGTTCGTGCTGGTCGTCCTGCTTTTGCATGGCCATGTGTGGGGGTCCATAAGAGTACATCTCTTATGAGTTCGTCCTTGTTTCTCCAGCAGTGTCCTGCATGTCTGGTTCCTCTAACTTGAATAGTTTTCATGATAGGAGGCAGGTGGCCGTACAGTTGGTGTCTTTTGCGGTGTTTCTGCCAGGACTTATTCAAGATTGCTCGCAGCATTCTTGTGTAATTGCCGTCTAGCTTCTTCTTCAGCCGTTTTGTTAGAGTCCATGTAGTGCACCCATATAGCAGTATCGATGTGACCGCTGCCTGGAAGAAACTGCATTTCATTTTATCGGTTAGGTCTGATTTCCATATAATCGATAGCCTATTGATATCTGTCCATGCTTTCGTTAACCTCGTGTTGATGTCCTTTTCGGTTGATGCGACGCTGCTTCCTAGGTAAGTGAATTTGTCTACTAGTTTAAGAGGGGTTCCGTCTAGAGTGGAGATGTCCCCCGTTTGATTATAGCACATATATTCCATTTTGTGGGCATTAACATAGAGGCCTATGCCTGCAGCTGCTCGTTCCAGACTATGCAGTAGTGTTTCGGCTTGGTCGGGTGTATTTGCCAGTATCGCTATGTCATCTGCGTAGTCGGCATCAGTAATTGTTTATGTGGGGTACCTTCTGCTTCTTTTCTTCGTCAGCTCGAAGCAATTCTCGCTGATTTTGTCAATCGATGTTCTAAGTACGTAGTCTAGACAAATGATAAAGAGGTACAGAGCCAGCGTGTCCCCTTGTAGTACTCCTGCTACAATGTCGAAGTATTCTGTGTCTCCATCTGGTGATCATACTTTTACTTTGGTGTTTCTGTAGAGTATCATTATCGCTGCTACGGTTTCTTTTGGTAGGCCGTATGCTAGTAGGATTTGCTCCATCTTCCCTCTGTGTATGGAATCGAGGCCTTGGTAAAGTCGACAAATAGTAATGTCGCCTGTAAGTTTTTTGCCCGAACGCCTTCAAGGATTCTACGGATGGTCAGTATTTGTGAGGTTGTGGATCTATTTCTCTGGAAGCCATTTTGGTTTTTCCTAAGGATGTTGTCTATTTTGGGTTCTATGCGGTTTCGTAGTAGGGCATTGTATATTTTGGCTGCTATGGATGTAAGTGTTATCCCTCGGTAGTTCTTGGCTAGAGAATCGTTATTGCTGCCACGACCATATTTATATATAATTTACCATAATTATATATATATATATATATATATATATATGTCTGCTTGTGTGTATATATATGTATATATATATACATATATATATAATTATGGGGAATCATATATGAATATGTCATATTGTATCAAATTACATTTTATGATGTTAAACCAAAACATATATCAGATGATTAATATCAATGTTTTAAAAGTATCTATTTTGGATTGCTTTTCTATAAAACGTCTGCCAACTTATATGAGCTGACTTCCACATGAGTGAAGAATCTGTCATGCATTGCACTCATCATCAAACTGAGTATTGATTATGGTAAAAGGATCAGAAGATCATCTGATTGATTCCTTGTTTACCAAAAAATTTCTCTTTGATAATTGTTCTTCATCCTACCACAATCTGTTGACCATTACATTATACAATGAATAGATCTAATCATCCAAAATTGTTTGAATTTCTTTAAGAATGTGTTGCCAATTATTATAAATTTTTTACTTGTATATCTTTTATCTTTTCTAGCTTATTTAAACATAGCTGTCATTATAATCCCCTAACTTTTTTTTCGCCATCTGTATCTAATGGTCCACACCCTTTGTAGTTCCTCAAGACTGCATCTAGTGTCTGCAGAGAACTGATGAATGTAAGTTTTTGCTGATCGGTCAACATTGATGTGTCTATGTGTTGGAGTCCATAAAAAACATTGCTTATGAGTTTGTTCTACTTCCCTACATGTGTCCTACATGTCTTGTTCATCTTACTTGGATTTGTGAGATGGGAGGTATGTGACCATACAACTATTGTTTTTTAGAGAGATGCTTCAAAGTCTTGTTCTGAACAACCCACATAAATCTTGTGTTCTCCAACATGGAAAAATTCCTGTTTTATTTTATCAGAGAAATCAGATTTCCCTATGGTAAAAAAAAAAAAAAAACGGTTGATAGCAATCCATGTCTTTCTTTAGTGCATGTTGACATTAGTAAGATGTATTAGTATTAGATTGTTTTAATTTCTTTGATGAATAATTGCTAATTATCATTAACTGTTTGACATTTACACTGCGTGCAAACAAATGACATGCTTAACTGAATTGTTTGAAATAGAACTGTTTTTACTTTTAACTGTGTGTCAATAAATGACTGTGAAATAATTATAAACTGAATTGTTTGAAATAGAGTTGTTTTTATATTTAACTGTGTCAACAAATGACTGATTTTTAATCGAATTGTTAGTGATACATAGAAATACTTGAAGACATTTAAATGTGTGCAAACAAATGATTAATAGTAAATAGAATTATTTATATTAAATTGAAATAAGTAAAACCATTTAACTGTATGCCAAAAAATGTGTTCAGGTTTGTTGAAGAATGTTATCAACAAAATGTGTTTAAAAATCCTATCTGATTTATATGTATAAAAAGGTTTTGGCATTAAATAACCAACAATGGTTGATATCCCATAAAACCCAACCAAACTAAACAGGCTGGGAATTTTGCTTCAGATTGCTTATATAAAAAGCCAATCTCCTTTATGTAAAAATATAGTTGTTTATGTCAGACTTCAATGATCCTAATTCAGTGTGACAGTGTATTTCTGTAGGATTGTTTGACATAAGTATTTACCCAATCAGATAAATATATTGATATCAGTTTAAATATTTCACTCTTGAATTGTAACAGGAAAGCTACAAGAATTTTGGTTTCTGTCTGAATTTTTTTGACGAGATATTGTTATTGTTATACAAAAATTCTTTCAGAATTATATTGTCATCTTTGATATTTTACCTGATTTTAGATATTGTTGTAGAATATTTGTTCATATAAATCCACACAACAAAATGATAACATGAAAATGCTAGTATAAAAAGAACTTTATAAATAAATAGATATGAACAGACTGAGATAGATAGATAGATAGATAGATGTGAAGAGATTGAATGTGATCAATAGTTATCTATATTGCTAAGTAGGTAGATCGATAGATTTGAACAGACTGAGAAAGATTCAGATATTTATATCTGTGAGATTGCCTTTGAGTGAGATAACTTTCAAAATAATTAATTAATTAGATCAATCAATTTTTATTTTCTTGAAATAACATTCTTATTAAAGATTAAAAAACACTCAGTATCATCATTTCTAAAGCCCTGATGATGGTTTATTAAAACCGAAATGTTATACCATCAACTTTCTTTCACAATAATTTCATCACTTTGGATTACTTTGTTTTACAATTTTTCTCTCTCTCTCTCTCTCTATATATATATATATATATATATATATATAACAAAGTTATAACAACTTGATCATCTTGGGTGGTTGTGTCCACTTCAATTTACACTGTACGTGTCAAGACTGAAAATGGGAGTCAAAACCTTTAATGCAGAGATGATAGAATAGTTATGGAAGAGAGGTTTGCCTAAGAATTAATTTTTATTTATTGCGAACTTTTGTCCTCATCTTGGTAAGTTTTTTTTTTTGGGGGGGGGTGTTGTTTCTTCTTTTCACTACGTTTCAGCCAAATTTCACCTCTGGCCTTCTTCAGGTGATTTACCGCAACCTCGAATAGGAATGATGAGTCTTGTAACCATATCGGTATACGGTTACAAGACTCATCATTCCTATCCGAGGTTGCGGTAAATCACCTGAAGAAGACCAGAGGTGAAATTTGGCTGAAACGTAGTGAAAAGAAGAAACAACACACACACAAAAAAAAAAAAAAAACCTACCAAGATGAGGACAAAAGTCCGCAATAAAAATTAATTCTCAGATTAAGAAGCCTCATCTCAAAATGATTCCAATTAAAGACAGGTTTGCCTAAGTACTAAATCTCTCTCTCTCTCTCTCTCTCTCTCTCTCTCTCTCTCTCTCTCTCTCTTCTTATTGGTAATCCACAATGAATATCTGGTACAAAATTAGTCCCAGTCTTGAAACATTCCAAACCTATAGCTTGACACAATGAAAAGATAATCCCAAAGTTTTTATCGCAAGACTTTGATATAAACTGATTGTTTCCTCTGCCGAGGAGTAACACCCAACGAAAGGTAGGTGTTCTGGGAATAACATTAATAGAATCTGGTGGTGAGATTCCGGTTCTGGAACTCTAGCAAGTATGGAGTACTCCATCATTGCCATTACACCCAAGTCTACTCTGACCCAGCAAAGTAATTAGGATCCCATCAAGTATTAGACTGAAGCTTGAAATTTTTGATTTTAAAACTTAAATGAAAACATAGATGCAGCTGAGTAATTTATATAATCGAATGATGATGTCTACACATCTAGATTGCTGTCTAAATGTCTAGACAAAGACAGTGCCAATTTAGAAATTATTATGAAGCTAGTCTTGATAATTTCTGAATGACAGTTTTTGGTAAAACACAGGTTTATGCAAGTTTAATACTTGCTTGACCTAATTCCATGCATTGATTCTAAAATGGAAAATTTATATAAAAAATAAAACTTGAGTATGTGAAGGACAATAAAAAAAATATGACTGCTCAGCATCATACCATATCAGATGAAGAGTTTCAGAGGTGCTTCAACCAATAGAAAACTCACTGGAACAAAAGTATTGAATGCTAAAAAGACTATTTTGAAGAAAATTAATATCTTATTCATTGCCCATTTCTATCTTGGTAAATATAGCATCAGTCTTGATAGTTTTTGAACACACCATGCTGATTCCTATTTTATATGGCCTCAATTCCAATGTTCTAACTCTGTGCATATGTCTTCTTATATTTAGTTCAGATCATTTTTAAAGGTTTCCTGCATCAAATAACATGTTTAAATTGTGCGAAGACTGATTGAATGATTTCTAACAACAGAGGATCGAGTAAGGAGAAAACAAAGAATATAATAACCATTAATTCAATATTGTATTCGCAGTTGGTCTTTCATTTTAACTTGGCTGATTACAATGCATCATAATTTATCTATCTATCTATCTATCTTAGTCAGTTCATATCTATCTCTCTCTCTCTCTCTCTCTATATATATATATATATATATATATATATATCAATCTGTTCACATCTATCTATCTATCTATCTATCTATCTCATTCTGTTCACATCTATCTATCTATCTATCTCAATCTGTTCACATCTATCTATCTATCTGTCTAAGTCTGCCTGATTATCTATTCATCTGTCAATCTAGATCTGTCGATATTTATCCATCATCATCTATTTTCACATTTGCCTGATGCTCTTTCTCTTTGGGGTGTCCCCATGTTTTAATGACTAATGTGCTGAATAGTAACATCATAGTAAGCAATTTCAAATTCTAGTCATGCAATTGCATTCACTTTTAGAATAATACCCTTGGGAAAGGTACAAACTCCCTTCACCCACCCCACCCCCAAGCTATGGGTTAAATAGTACTAAAACTACTCTCCTACAAGATTTGCTTTGGCATCAAATAACCCACAAAGGTTGATATGCCATGAAACAAAGAAACCAAACCAAATTCTTTCTCTTTATTCATCTCTCTCGTTAGTTAGCTATTTGTATGTCTGGTGTCTGTTTATCTCAGTCTACGCAAATTTATCCTAACCTGTTTGTCTTTATCTATAATCATCTGTTTTCACATCTGTATGTCTAATGTTCTATATTCCTTTCTTTTCATCTATCTATCTATCTATCTATCCATCCTAGTCTGTTCATTATCTATCTATCTATCTATCCTAGTCTGTTCATTATCTATCTATCTATCTATCTATCTATCTATCTATCCTAGTCTGTTCATTATCTATCTATCTATCTATCTATCTATCTATCCTAGTCTGTTCATTATCTATCTATCTATCTATCCTAGTCTGTTCATTATCTATCTATCTATCTATCTATCTATCTATCTATCTATCCTAGTCTGTTCATTATCTATCTATCTATCTATCCTTGTCTGTTCATTATCTATCTATCTATCTATCCTAGTCTGTTCATTATCTATCTATCAATCTATCTATCTATTTCAGTCTGTTCATATCTGTCTGTATAATTTCTTTTTTAATGTCAGCATTTTTTTTTGTTATTAGATTTTGTTCATTATGGAGGTATGTGTATAAGTATTATTTCAGGTCTAAAATGTAATTGGTTGTTTCTTATATTCATATCCATTAGAGAATTTTTCTTTTAGATAAATATCTGGGGAAAACCAACAATTTTTTTTAGTAGATACAAATGGAACTTTCTATTTCTTTTAATAAGTCTCTTTATGAATCTTTAAATAAATAAATGAATACAATATTCGACACAATTGATATTTTATACTTAATTTATCATAGGTTTAACTGTTTAGAATAATAGAAACTTATCCCCAACATTCACTAATTTTAATATTCTATTTAATTATATTCTATTTCTTGCAATATTTCACTTTATACTCAACAGTTATAATTTCCAATCCTTTACTTAATTCATTGCTTAAATAATGATCAAAAATCCTTTTGGAAGACAATAAATAATTGTCTTCCTGGAAGAATGGGGTGTGTCTATCAAGTACCTCATGATCACATGATAATTCCAAAATTCTCTTCAGTCCGTTTTTTACATCTGTTCTTTAAACAATAGAGACATATCTCCTGCTTGACCAATATCCATCAACTTATTGTCCATCAATCTTAGGTATGACTTTTCCGTTTTTGTACCCCTTTTACATACTGCTTGTTCATAGAACAATATGGGCATATTTTTATTTGTAGGGACATGTTTATAAATTTATCTTGATACTTCTTGTAAATACATTATGTATGTATGTATAAAATGTTTCTATCTGTATAAATGAACTTACCTTGTCTTTTCTTCAGTTTATTCAGTGTTAGTATATCACAAATATAGTGATTCTAATATTGGAGTTTGGTGAGTAGGAACTCAACTAAATATTCTCCCTGCTCTGTCTATGGGGCTGCAGAATATGCCAACTGCACCCCTGCTGAGGGGTGAGATTCCCTCAAAGAGGCTACCTGTTGGCCATGGGTGGTAACTCATAAGGGATCTTGATGACTGAACAGTCAATGACCCAGCAACTAAAATGGTCACATAACTGGCAACACTTCACTTTGGCCCCAGGCTTGATAAGTTGTCAGAGGCCCAATCTGATCAATCAGTTAGTCATGTCAAGCACTAGCACCTATATGACTGTCCAAACAATATTTTTCAAACAAATACCCAACATTTTTATCTTAAAGGTTTCTAAAGGTGATGGCTAAGAAGTATTCTGTACTCTTACACATCAAATGTATGGTTGTAACCTCACAGTGATAAAAAGTGACAAACACACAGAAACTCTATCCTGGTTTGCTAACACAAAAGTTTATTTGCTGCTATACCTTTTAAGTAGTTGTCAAGGAGAAAAAAAAAGTATAAAAACTTAGTCGATTGTGTTAGCTAGACAAAGAGAAACAATATGTCGCGAAGAAAGAGAGAGCAGACACAGACCTTGAATTTCCTTTTTAGTTTTTTCTTGCAGTTCTAAAGAATTTGTTTGCAGGTTTTGTCTCCACAACTACACAGCGGGTGTGAGACCCTTGTTCAGGACTCATTCCAAAATGGGGACCACAGCCTTCTGCCATTTCACATTGGCATCTAGTCTTCAACTGACTGTCTTTACTTTGTCACATCCAGCTGCCAACTAACTTTCAAACCCAAGTCATCACTTTACTTCCACCTGGTGTCAGGTAGAAGAACATATCTGTTTCTGGTAATTCCATATTGGCACAGAAGATTTGGGATCCCCATTTTTTTTCTACTCATTTTTAATTATTATAGCCATTCACCTGTGACTGGCTGACCTATAATGAGAGTTTTGGCCTAACTCACTCAAAGGTCAGCTGGTCATTCCATATACTCTCTGTCTACTTTTAATTCCTATTTCTTTTCTCTCCTTCCTCAGAAAATAGCCTCCTGTTCTCTCCATAAGCCCCTCAATCAAATTACAAATTGCGTTGAGAAAAGCAAGACTTTGAATATTCTGGTTATGACTTAAACAGCATCTGATGGTGAGGCTTCAGTCCTGTAAAAAGTAAAAAGTAAAGTTGGCAACCATAGCCGAGGCTGACCCGAAGGCTCCCTTTTTGGTAGCTACTACACTAAGGTGTAGGGGAGGGTGCCACTCCTTTCCCTGGATTGCTCCACTTTACCCTTGATCCTTACCTTATAATGCTGAGTGTTAAGCAAGGTAGCATCGAGTACCAATTTTTGAGTCTTTAGTATGACTTGACCTGGGATAGAAGCCAGGTTTCCCTGACCATTGGCAAATACTGTAACCATTATGCCAATGTCCGATGGAGTACTCATTCATTAACATCTATCTCTCAGGTCTGCTCTGATTCTGAGTGGTAGTAACTGCTCAGGTTAAATCTATGAGCCAAATTGAACTGTTTAATCATATATTAAGGATAATTGATTATTATTGATTATTTGAAACTATACAGCAAATTGTTTGTATTAGATAAGAATATTTAATAAATAGAATTATTTGAGTTAAATAAGAATACTTGAAACTGTTTAACTGTGTACAACAAATGAGCTCTAACTCATCTAAAAATAAAGTTAACTATGAACTATTTACTCACAAATATAAACGTTTTTTATTCTCCACTTTTTAAAGTTCCATAACAATCAATGTTTCTTATTACATTATCATTACAAAATAGTAGATAATATTCCCCGATATTTTCTGAAATATTGAAGAATATTTACAAATCTGATGAAAATCATGCAAAGGGAAATGTAATTATGAATATACAAGGGTCATTCAATAAATAAAGGGAATTTTTTTTCCTAAATTTTAACTCTGCATTGTTTAGAGTTGGTTTATAGCAAAAATTATTTTAATCTCCTAAAAATATTTATTTTTAAGCTATTTAGAATTGCAGTGATCAAAGAGAACGTTCCAGGTTTGAACAGAGGTCTGTCATATAATTTTTGTAGGCTTAGAAGTACAAACCTCAAGAAATTTACAGAAGTATGTGTGATGTCTACAGAAAAGCCTGTTTTAGTCGAAAAAATATTTACAAATGGGTTAAACTTGACACTATAGTTGAAAGAAACAGTCTATGGTATAGAAACACACTGACTCTCCACTAAAGAAAAAGTTTCGGGCATAACAGTCAGTAAAAACGGTGATGCTGATAGACTACTGAAACATAAAAGAACCGTCACTATTGATTTTCTTGAAAAATATTCCACTGTTAACTGTTTTTCCAATAGCCAATTCTTTAGGCAAAATTTACCTTATTTATTGAATGACCCTTATATAAACATACCAGTCAGTCTTCTTGTCTTATTTTTTCTTCCTTTATGAATGAATAAGAAATATTTTCATAGTTTACCATGGAGAGAATCTGACAGTCAATTAAGAATTACAATCAGGACTATATGTTTAGGTGAACCTGTCAGCTGGGGTTATAGAATACACCAACTGCATCTCTGCAGAGGAGTAAGACTCCTCCAATGAGTGTCCAAGATATGACATTAAACAATCTGATGAAGAGGCATCAGTAATGCTGGAGATTTGGGGAATGCAGAGTACCCCTTCATTGCTATCACTCCCTGATCCACTCTGGCATGGAATGGTAGCACCTGATAGGGTCGTATCTATGGGTCAAATAGAACAAAACTGTGTACTTATGCTAAACTGAATTGTTTGAAATTAACTGTTTTTAACATTTAAACTGTGCAGTTATGCTAATCTGAATTGTTTGAAATAGAACTGTTTTGTCATTTAAACTGCTTACTTATGCTAAACTGAATTTTTTGAAACAGAACTGTTTTGACATTTAACTGTGTGTAAACAAAAAACTATACTTATACTAAACTGAATCAAAATGACTTAATTCACAATTAAATGACCCAAAAAGGGTTGATATTCTTTAAAAGGAGGTGTCTGTGGTGTAATGGTTATTGTCATAGGAAATGGACACGGCAACATGAGTTCAAATCCTGGACAATACTGATTGCATTTTCACATAGCACTAATACCCTTGGGAAAGGTATGAATCCAATTATTTTCCCTCCAGCTATGAGTAAAATAGTAGGGTAGACTGGGTTCTTCAGTCTTGGTGAGGCAACTAGTCTAGGAAAAGGAAAACTCTGAATTCAAACCTGGTAAACCCCACTTAAAAAAATGACCTTGTGTCATATCCTGCTCAAGTGAAGGGGTTGGTAAATATGGATATTCTTTAAAACAAAACAACTAACTAAGCTATATTTTAGTTCTTATGACCTGACTTTTAAGTTATTTTCTGACACTTGAAAGGGGAAAAAGTTTTCAAAACTTGTAACAAGCTCCCTGGCCCCCAGATATCTTATAGCTGAGCTAAAAAAAAGTTACATAAAAAATCAAGAACAAAAACATATTTAAACTTTACTCCCAGACACAATCAACTTTCTTTTTTTTAAAGCTATTTCATTGATCTACTGATAGAAAAATTGTGAATATATTAAGTTTATGTTACATATGATATAATGCATATGCCTAACCATAATATTATATAGCATATTATAATTAAAATTGAGAATGATTGCGATATTAAGTTTATATTACATATGAAATTCTGTACATATCTAACCATAATATGATATTACATATTATATTAAAGGTTGTCACCGGTTATATTAAGTTTGCATTACATATAAAATAATGAATATACCAAACCATAATATCATATTGAATGTTATTATAAAATTGTGAAAGAAGTGTATCTCTGGTGTAATGGCTGAACTGTGACCTCAAAATTAGTGAGTTCAATCCCCAGTTGTGCTATATTAAATTTATATTGTATATAATGTATACGCCTACTCATGATATTATACTGCATATTATATATTAAATATATATTATAATATATATATAGTATATTATATTAAAGCTTGAGAATGGTTGTTATATTAATCTTTTCATCATTGGTGTCTAATGTGATTTTTGTGAACTTGAAATATTAGGCATGTTGTATAGTGTAAATAGTACTTGGCTGAAAATATTCAGATTACAGATTCAAACAGTTAACATCAATATGTTTCCATTGGTAAAATGATTCCATTCAGAAATCTCCAGAGATTTATTGGAAGTATGTTTCATCCCTATAAAAGCTGGACATTATGCTACCAGGAACATATTAGATATATCTTGTATGGATTCTACTCACCAAGTCATACGATTCTTCATCTTAGAATATCACCCATCTTCCACATCATGTGCTATTGTCATTTGGACAAGTCCAAGAGAACATTTTCAAGACACTATGATGGCTCCAACATTCTTGGCAGGATTGAGGTCAGGTGAAATTCCTGGCCATTTGCCAAATTCATCTATTCAATAAAAGATTAATCTTTCCTAACCTGTACATAATTTTCAAATGAAGTTAATTTCTTGACCAATGAGTTAACAATCAAACTCTACAAAAGACAAAAACAAAAGTTGAGTTCTAAAACTATTGACACTGTAGCTATATTTACCAAGACTGACATAAACAATAAATAAAGCATTGGTCTTTTTTAAAACAGTCCCCTTGGCACTCAATTCTCAGATTCCAGTGAGTTTTCTATTAGTTGAAGCATCTGTGAAACTTCTGTTTTGGCATGGTATGATGCTGAAAAAGAATCAAAACTTGCTTCACAGTTTTCTTTTTCAAATTTGCTCTAACTCGTCAAGACATCATCTCTTTATTATATAAGTTGCCCAACAGTACCCACATGTAGACTGTAATCTAGATGTCTAGACACGACCCCTTTATTATATAAGTTGTTCAGCTGTGCACACATTTAAACAGTAATCTAAACATGTAGGCATCATCCCTTAATAATACAAGTTGTTCAACTGTATCCACTACTAAACAGTAATCTAAATGTCTAGACATCATCCCTTAATAATACAAGTTGTTCAACTGTATCCACTACTAAACAGTAATCTAAATGTCTAGACATAATCCCTTAATAATACAAGTTGTTCAACTGTACACACATCTTTATTCAAATATGAAATGTAAAAATAAAAAAAAATTGAAGCTTCAGACACCACCTATTTACATTGGTGCACATGATATGCACAAATTGTACTGAATACATCAGTAACCCTGTCAGCATGGTTTAGAAAATACTCATGAATATCAAATGACCAAAGTTTTGTGGCATATCAACCATTGTAGGTTATTTAATGCCAAATCCTATTTTTACATATATATTAAATATATGTGATTTGGCTGGGTTGGGTTTTATGGCATATCAACCATTGTAGATTTTTTATGGCTAAATCTTCTTTGTACATATATATTAAATATGATTTGTAAACACATTTTGTAGATAACATTTTAAAATTAGCCTAAGTTAATTTTTTTTTGTTTTGCACACTGTTAAATGTTTTCAATCATTTCTACCTTACACCAATAACATTTGTTTGCATGCAGTTAAATGATAGGTGAGTTAAAACTTTTTCAATATTTTCATACATACTAATTTGCAGCTGATGATGTCAAAAGTGACTACTGTGTTTGGAAGTATCAGGGTAATTGGTGCATCGATACATTGTGCATTGCTTCACTGTGGGTGATTTGAAAGCCAAATAGATGAATGTGCAATATAGTCTGATTCGTTAATTTATTCTTTATGAGTTCATAGAAGCAAACAGAAGCATTTTTGTATGAAATTGAAGATGCTGTTGATTACAGTACTGTAACTAGAAATTTTGCTCAGTTTATAGGAACTTTGATTATCAAGCAAAGTCCAGGAGGCCTAAAACTGTGGATTCTGAGGCTATTCTTCAAGCCATGGAGACAAATCTAGGGAGTAACACCCAGAGAATATCTGGTGGGCTTAGCATCTCAGTCTAGTGTGGTTTGTCACCTTCACGGCCTTGGTTCCAAGTCAGCTGGGGCTGCAGAATACACCTACTGCATCTCAGCCAAGGCGTAAGACAGTCTCCTTATGAGCGTCCAAGATATGACACTGAACAATCTGATGGTGAGGCTCCAGTAATGCTGAAGCTTTAGGAATGTGGCATACCCCTTCATTGCCAAGTCCACTCTGGCCCAGAGTGATAGCACCAGATAGGGTCCTATCTATGAGTCAAATAGAACTGTTTGACATTTAAACTGTGTACTTAAGCTAAACTGAATTGTTTGAAATAGAACTGTTTAATCATTTAACTGTATGCAAACAAAGAATTGTACTTATATAAAATCGAATTGTTTGGAAGATCATTCAGCTGTGTGTAAACAAATGACTGTTTAATTGAATTGTTTGTGATACATAGCAATACTTTGAACTATTCAACTCTGTTGATATGCTGAACTGAATTGTTTGAAATAGAACTGTTTGATTGCTTAACTGTGTATAAACAAATGGCTAGTGCTTAATTGAACTGTTTGTGATACTTAGCAATACTCAAAAGTATTAAACTGTACGCAAACCAAAGATTAATAGTAAATAGAATCGTTAATATTAGAAAAAAGTGAAAGCATTTAACTGTGTGAAAAAAAAATTAACTCAGGCTCATTTGAAAATGCTATCTACAAAATGAGTTTATAAATCATATATATTTAATATACACATGTATCAACAGGATTTGGCATTGAATAACCTACAATGGTTGATATGCCATAAGAGCCAACCAAACCAAATCTTATATATCTAATATATATATGTATAAAGATGATTTCACCTTAAATAACCTACAATGATTGATATGCCATAAAATCAAACCAAACTAAACCAAACCAGATCATATATATTTAATATATATACATAAAAAGGATTTGGCATTAAACAACCTACAAAGGTTGATATGCCATAAAACCAAACCAAACTAAACCAAATCATATATATCTAATATATATGTATCAAAAGGATTTGGCATTAAATAACCAACAATGGTTGATATGCCATAAAACAACACCAAACCAAATCACAACCTTGGCAAAAGTATCCTGAGATGCTGAATCATTCTTTGTATAACCAAAATATTGTAAAACTTTTTACTTGCCCTAAAATTTTAAGGAAAAATTCAAAAACTTTCTTCAATAATTGATATAGCAGGCTTCCAAAAATATTGTTGAAATAATTCAAGGTTGTTATGATTGTTTATCATGTGTAAAAAGTTCTGTTCCATTTATTTTTGTGAATGTCCTATAAATGTGACAGTGATGCTTATTGCATTAAACTATTGATTAAAATTCAGTGAGTTTGTTTGTTTGTATGGTATATCAACCCTTGTTGATTATTCAATGCCAGAACTTGTTTATATATATATATATATATATATATATATATATATATATATATATATAATTTTTTAGCAAAGAGTTTGTTGGTAACATTATCATAAAACAGACCTAACATCATTTTTTTGTACACAATTAAGTTGTTTCAGGTATTACTATTTATTGTTTGCACACAGTTAAATGACTTCAAGTATTACAAATAAACATTAATGATTCTATTCAATACAATTGATTAATTTTCACAGCAACAAAGATATACTCTATATTAATCAAAGCTCCAGACCTGGAACCTCACTATTAGATGATTTAGCATCATATCCTGGACACTTTTTACTGGGAGCACCATTACCTTCCTGCAGAGGTGCAGTTGGCATATTCTGCAGCCTAAGCCAACAGGATGGAAATCAGAGAGAGAGAGAGAGAGAGAGAGAGAGAGAGAGAGAGAGAGAGAGAGAGAGAGAGCACACGTATCACTGATTAATACCACAATATATCAATGAAACAATAGTGTATAGAAATGAGCATTAAAAGTTTTGGGGGGTTTTTTATCTAAGAAATTATACACTGATCGATAAGGTGAGGATTATGATCTTTAAAATAAAGAACTTGGAAACTGATTTGCTGTTTCTCCATCAGAAACAAAATGAAGAATAGCATCATGTTGTTGTTGTTGTTGATGTTGTTGTGTTTTATAAAATGTTCCGCTAAATCATGATGAAGAAGCAATTTATCTGATTGACATCTCTCAGAGTACAGAAAATTATTGCTTCTAATTCAATTATGATAGCTAAAGCTTTTAAATATTACTTCAGTTGCTGATAAAATTTTAATCAAATGCTTTTGTGGTGTATGCTACTGAATCTGCAAGTGTGTGGGCTTGGCCACTTTTCAGCTTGTATGTGACTCAAATGGAAGCTTGTGCTTCTCTTCATCACCCACTCTCTTCTTACTGAAGGCCTAAGGCATACAGATTCACATACACCAAATATATATATATATATATATATATATATATATATATATATATATATATATATAGTTTAATACTTTTATAAAGAAAGTGTCCAATATCAGTGATAGAGCATGTATAGATTTTGGTATAAATAGGGTAGACTAAAGTCAGAAGCACTTGGTTACTGTCAGTTCCCCCCCCCCACATATATATATATATATATATATAGTCAGATACATAGATAGATTGATAGATGGGGAGAGAGAGAGAGACAGGGAGACAAATGTGCAGTCTGACAGACAGATATAGGTATAGGAAAAGAGATATATTTTTATTTATTCTAATTCATTAACTTATTCGTTCATTTATGTTCTTCTCTAAGCGAGACTATTTTCTTTTTTTCTGTCTATCTTTCTTTCTTCTATCCTCTTAGCTAATCTATTTTTTCTTTGTTCTTTTCTTCTCTTGGCAACCATATTTTTTTTTCTTTCTTTTTTGTTTGTTTCTTTCTTTAAGCTATTTCTATCTTTTTTCTCATTTGGTTTATCTTCTTTCTATCTTTGTTTTACTGTTCAATAGATGAAACTATTTAGCCCTGCTGAGGTTACCTATGCAGCATCTGCCTTTCTGGAAAAGGCCCCAAATAGTATACAGACTGCAACTGATGAACATTAATCATATGAGAAAACTGCAGAGAAGAATTATTCATCAAACAATTATAGATTGTTCTTTTGAGGAAGATGAAAGTCCTTTATTTTTGGAGGGAATTTAATACAAATGGATCCTTTTTTTTATTTTATTTTTATCCTTAGCTTTTAATTAAGGTGAATGCTTTCATATACATGTGTTTATAATTGTGCACGTATCTTTTAAACATCCTTCTATAAATACTGAGATTTCATTGTTCTTGAAATTATACATATGACTGTATCTTACCCAACCCCTCAAAACACATCTTTTGGGTATCTTTTCTTGCAGAGAAAGTCTAATTTTCATTGCCAATCTAAGGAGACCCTCGTTGCCTCATTGTATATAGGCTCAAATAGATTTATGCTGTGTGAGTATTCTATTGTCACAGGCAGAAATGCCCAAACAACAAAGCAACTGCCTGAAAGAAAAATGCAGAAAAAATGAGTTTGAATGAGTTTATAAGCAACACAAATCTTAAAAAACACTTCTTCATAAGAAGTAATTAATTATTGGGTACCAAAAACAATTCATTATTTCTTCAAGCTTTTTATTCATTTTTTTGTCTCCTTTTTTTTAATTAATTGATATTCACATGCATACTACTACAACCTACAGACTCTTCTTGAGGATACCCGATCAGTGAGGCTTAGAATAGGCTGACTGCATCCCCTGCAGAGGGGTAAGCCCTCCCCACTAAAGGGAGTTGTTCTGGATGTGACACTAAACTACATAAGGTGGTGATTCTTTAATTTGTGAGATCTGGGGCATATGGAGTACCCCTTTAACACCATTACTCCCAGGTCCACTCTGACCTGAAATGGTTGTATCTGTTAGGGTCCTATCTATTGATCAAGTAGAGTTGTTTTAAAATAATTACATATTCAATAGGAACGTGTACAACCAAAAAGTCTCTTAAGAAACAACTACACAAAAAATGTAAATATGAATGTATAATGAATGTATATCCCTAACCTATAGGTATAAAATAACCCAAAACCAGATGATATGCCATTAATAGCAATCAATCAATCAACAAATCAATCTTCTAGTGGTGTATCTGGCAGCAGTGTCATTTTGTCAATAATGAAGATGTAGTTTCTGCAGCAAGCTTGTTTTGAATTTAGTGTTGGCCTTCTCCTAGACTGATTGCCAACCAAGGCTTGAGAGTTCAATCTCAACTTCCATACCACTAAAATCTGACTCTGACTTCCTAAGTTAAGATAATAAAATTGAAGCCTTTGTTTTCATTCTATGTCAGTAGTTATTATTTCCGTACTTTTAATTTGAACCACATTTACAAATTTAAAATAACAAGTAATGTCTGCATCAAAATGTTCTCCAAGATTATTTTTATATAATTTCCTTTGTTAAATTTACATAAAAAAGGATGGTGCACTTAGTATAGTTGTTGGCAATGGAGTTGTTGACTCGAGTTCAAATCCTAGATAAAGCTATTTGCATTTCACTTTGGATTTATGAGATGAATCCATCTCAACCAATCTAGGAGAAAGAAAACTCTGAATTCAAACCACTTTTACTCAGTAAATACCTACAATAAAATAATTACATTAATCAAATGTATTTTGTATTGTTAATAAAGAACGTATGATAGATAGATCAATAGATACGTATGAACCACTTTTGATAGAAGTGAACTGGTCAACATGGACAGATGTGAATAGATCGAGATCAAGTTTTAAAAAGGTAGATATATCCATGTCTATGTCTCCAAAATCAATATTTTGCATGTTTTATCATTGAACATAGTGTTACAAACTGACTCCAACTGCTAACCTACCTTTCAAAGCCACACTGCTCACTGACTTTTCAAACCAGATGCTGATCATAGCAATGGCCGAATTTCGTAACTAAAAACCAGGCAGGCAGGCAAAACTATGGGCAACAATGAGCAACAACAACAACAACAATAAATAATGCTTCAGAATAAGAAGGAGAGAAATCTCCACATCTTTTTACCAAAAATTGAGTGAACTCAGTCCTAAAGTTTCAAAGGCTGCACGCGGCAGGAATTCTAAAAAAAAACATAGGAAGCCACATAGATACACATATAAAGAGTTTAAATGAAAACAAACAGAAAAAGCAGAACAAACTACAGCAAAGTTCACCAATATACAACGAAATGGAGACACTTCTTCAGGTCTAAAACTCTCCTTTTTTGAAGAGCCATCTCTTCTGTGTCTCATCGCAATGACCTGATCTTTTGTACTGTCTCTAAAATGCACCCATTTCACAGTGAACCATCCACTTACTTTTAGAAGGCTGGTGTCTCTCAAACAGCTCTTCTTTTCGCTTGCCATTGTAGTTATTGCAAATGTGACAAAAAGGGAAAAGGGAAAAGGAAGATCAGTGTTCATTGCATTCATAACAATAGGTAAGTTTTAAAGTATCAAGTTTATGTTATGGGCTCCTTTACCATAAAATGCTCTGGGCAAATTTTGGTTGTTGCTTATTTCATGTATATAAGCAGCAACCAAAAGTTCACCAATATACAACGAAATGGAGACACTTCTTCTGGTCTGAAACTCTCCTTTTTTGTAGAGCCATCTCTTCTGTGTCTCATCGCAATGACCTGATCTTTTTCATGTATATATTTATTGCATTTGTGGTGTTATGATATTATTAAAGTAAATTAAAGTTTTGCCAAATTTGTTAAGTAAGTCTCCCGCATAATTACAGGGGTTATATAAATATCAACAAGTTTGTTCATCTACGGTAGCCAGAATCTGAAATGGTATTTAGTCAAAAAAAAGATGAGGATTAAATTTACTTGTTGGAGCCTGAATCCAGTGCTACCAGCCTACTCAAGTTGTAATTAATAAAAAGCCAATTTGTTTGTTATTCAAATTGAAGGAATTAGATTTACGACAGTAAAAGTTAACTAAAAATCTTTACTCTTGTATCTATATCAAATCAAGACAAATATTTTAAAGAGCTTTATAGAGTGAAGTCATGAGCCCAATGTCCCCTGGTTTTGAATTCAGAGTTTTTCCTTCTCCTGGGTTGGTTGTCTTACCATTGCTAAAGAACCCAGTCTACCCCACTATTTACTCATAGGAGAAGAGAAGAACAGATGGATTCATGCCTTTCCAAAGAGCCTTGATGCAAATGTGAAATGCTAATAGCCTCAACCAGGATCATTTCCTATTTGGCCTCTGAAGAGAAGAAAATGCTTCTTTTAAATAAGTGTGTTTGAATAATCAGAAATTCCATGTGGATATATCCCCTTATTTATTCGGTACCTTGCCATGAAATTCCCCTTCCAATCATCTTTCAGGGAAATGAGATTTTTGGCTTTAAGAATATTTGCAAAAAGAAGAAAAATAAAGAACTGAGTGAGTAATCGTGACTATTCTTATATAATGGTTACCTCCCACCACTATTGATCCTTGTGCCCGACTGTGTAACTGGCAGTAAAAGGTCAGTCCTGTGAACACTCACAGTATAAGAGATGGTCACATATTTTGAGTATTTTTGAAAAAGTGTAGAAAGTTGGTTATTCGGTGATGACAAGTAATGACATTAAATTTTGGGAGCTAATAAAACTCCTTCCAAATTAGAAATATCAACATCACCATGGATGCTTATTAATTATGAAATTTTAATTTGAATCATTTGCTACTTCCTAAATGAAAGCTTCAATATCATCGAGAACAGCTCTTATAACAGGAACTCAATGGGTTCACAAAATCATCAAGTATTTCCTAAGAATTGAAACACACGGCAAACCACTTTTCAAAGCAGCCAACACACCTCCACATGTACGTGTCTTCTCTTCACGAAAAGCATCAAATTTCTTTGCTGTGGATAACTAATGCTCCTACTTATTTTGCTGGTTCACTCTGTTTCTGTTTCCCACTGATCAATACGTCAGTTTGATAGATGAAATAACGGACAGTGTATACTAATGTATAGAATGCAGCTAAAGCCTGCCGTGGTTTTAACTTCTAGCTTGCTGCTCTCCCAACTTTGCCACAAACATATTGAAAACGTCACTGTAGTTGACAGTTTCTTTTGAATATTTTCTTGTGCAAGAAAAATAAATGAATAAATAAAAACACAATTTTCCTTTTTCCTTATTTTATTTGATTCTTTTTTTTTTATTTGTGCTTTTCTGGGATTTTTTTTTTTTCAGTCTTTATATTTTTTTCCTTTTTTTTTTTCAGGGCATATTTCTACTTTCTCATTTATTTTTTGTTTTTTTTTTTCTTTTCACTAAATTTACTGGCTTAAAGGTTACCTTTGGCTGCTATTTAAATGATTTGTTCAATACTAAATCACATACTATTTACATGCTTTTTATTATAATTAATTGCAAATAAAATGGTAGCATACATACATTGTACAATTTTGGCCTAGTGGGTAGAGTGTTTGCCTATGGGGCAGGAGACCTGAGTTCAACCCCAGGTCGCATCATACCAAAGACTTTAAAAACAGTACTTGATACCAACTTGTTTAACACTCAGCAATATAAAGTACATATCAAGGGTAAAGCAGAGCAATCCTGGGAAAGGAGGAGCACTCTATCCTACACTTCAGAGTAGTAGCTATTGAAAAGAGAGCCCTCGACTACGGTCGCTAACTTTTATTTTATTTGTGAAATAATACTAAATATACTTCATGAATAAAGATATTTCCATTTCAATTTGCAATTCATTATTAATCCTTTATTACCCTGAACTCTTACACCTGTAGCCTCCCCTTGGCTCTTAGATAATATTTTATAGATAATAGGAATGTTGAAATGGGGATTATTCAGCAAGAATAATTCAGGCCAACATGCTAGATGTACTTTTAGGTAGATGCTCAATCACTGGCTATTTGAATTTCCAAGAGTTACGTGTAAAGTCTCTTTTTATGTTTATCTAATCACTATAATCTCTGAAATACTAATAATACATATTTACTAATTCATTTTTAGATAATTATAGTAACACTTTTCTATTTTTAGGTTGTGACTCAACATTAAGCGATATAAAAAAACGCACACTGCTCTTCTCACCCAAGGAGATTTGGATTTTCAAAAAAATTAATATGTTCTGTATCAGTGGGTCATCCCTCAAGGCAACACTCACCCTCAGAGCTAAAACGAGTTGGATCAGGTTTATTTCCTGATTCCTGAAGCATCCACTCTAATAAGGAAATGCTGATGAGGCTTGACAATCTTGGCAGAAAAGCTTTTATTATATAAATGAATTGCTAATGATTTTTAATATCAAAATGCATTGCTAAGAATTTTATAATAGAAATGCATAGCTAATAATTTTACTATAGAAATGCATTGCTTATGATTTTTACCATAGAAATGAATTCCAAATAATTCTAAGTACAGAAATGTATTTTACTATATACATAAATTGCTAATAATTTTTACTATGGAAATGCATTGCTAAGGATTTTACTAAAGATATGCATTGCCAATGATTTTTACTATAGAAATACATTGCTAACAATGTTTACTTATATAATGAATTGCTAATGATTTAAAATATTGAAAGACATTGCTAAAAATTTTACTATGGATATGCATTGCTAATAATCTTTATTATGGAAAAGCACTGCTAATGATTTTTACAATAGAAATGAATCAGTAATAATTTTCAGGAAAAAATGCATTGCTAATGATTTTTACTATAGAAATACATTGCTAATGATTTTTACTATAGAAATGAATTCCAAATGATTTTACAATATAAATGCACTGAAAATGAAAAACAACGGGCTTGTATATTATCAGGAATTACTTCAAGCAGTAATTCCTTTTAATTAATAACAAAAAAGTTTATTATATGTATAATAGAAATGTAATTATCATCTTGTGTTCATTCATGATCCTTAATAAGAATGACTCTTAAAACTTTATTTAACTAACCTAAACAGAAATTCTCTGATGCCTTTTATTATAAAGACAATGGATTCTCTTTGTAGATTATAATCCTCAGTCAATATTCTATCACCAGCTCAATTTTTCTCGGATATCATGTTCCTCTTTAATTCTAATGGTTCAGCTTTTTGAATTTCCAAAACACAACGAATAAAGAATGAATTTAAATAACAGAAAGCAACTTACATTACCTAATTGAATTGATGATTTGATGAAATAAATTGATTAACCAAGAAATTAATTAATTTGAATCATTGTTGTTGTATTCATTATTGAACCACCCACAAAGTGATAATTATTACATTGTTTCTGTTACTGTCCTTTACACAAACAAGACGAATTATACACATTATCTTTATTGATCTACATCATTCAAAGGTTATTTGATTTTACAAACATTTTTTTATCTGTAAATGAAGTTATTCTCTAAAGCTTTGACAACTATTATTCATCTTTTACCACTTTAGTTATTCACCTTGTAATTGTTAATTTTGTAATATATATATATATATATATATATATATATATATATATATATATATATATATATATATATGTATGTATATGTATGTATGTATGTAGAAAAATTGATAACAACGATCCAAGTGGAAGGAACGATTTATTGAGAAGCAGAGTCGGCACTATAGCGTTTCAGTTCAACTGAACCATCATCAGGACTATGAGGTGGTTATATTTGTGATGTTAAGTCAACAATGGATGTTTAAAAATGCAAAATACAAAAACCGAGAGGAAACTTTGTATAATAAGAAAAAGTTGGCCATTTAATTGGTTTAATTAAGCGTTTGTTGTTTGAAACACGGATTCACCTATTAAACAGCCAACTTTTTCTTATTATACAAATTTTCCTCTAGGTTTTTGTATTTTGCATTTTTAAACATCCATTGTTGACTTAACATCACAAATATAACCCCTCATAGTCCAGATGATGGTTCAGTAGAACCGAAACGCTATTGTGTCGACCTCTCAATAAATCTCTCCTTTCACTTGGATTGTTGTGATCAATTTTTCTACATATTGTCAGATTACTAACCTTTATTTACTTTCCATATATATATATATATATATATATACATGTGTGTGTGTGTGTGTGTGTGTGTGTTTTGTCACGTGGTGTCCCATTGAGAAGATAGAAATATGATTACTACTATCCTCTTGTTTGAATTAACAGTAGCAAGCCATCAGAGAATGACCGTTAAGAAAGAATGTAGGTCACAGAGGGAAGACCCACAGATGTTTATAATTGGTGACCTCACTCGGGTCGCCTGACACGGGAAGAAAGAAGAGAGTAGCCAAATGATTGGCTGGGACACCAAAACGGAAGTGGGGACTCCTTCCCGTCAGCGGAAATAGATAATAAGAAAAGTTAATTGTTGGACAGGGTTCGTGGCAGAGGGAACCAAAGCCAGTACTCCGGGTAGAAGAAGACAAAAAAATATCTCGGACACGAAGGAGCCAAGTTCTTCAAGCCAGTAATAAAAATAGCATAAAGTCTATTAGCCCGTAAAAGAGGAAATATTCTCCACAGGAACTCCATCAAAGAAAAAAAAGATAAGTTAACTCTGAGACCATTTCTCCTAATACCCAATTTTATATACCCTCTCTCTCTCTCTCTCTCAATTTGAAGAAAGAAAGACAAGAAAAGAAGAAAGACATTTATGTTCATGGACTGTTCATTTATTATATATTTGACATGTTGAAGGTGTATATCTATGTATAGTAAAAGATTGATATATTTTAATGTTCCCACGTGGCCAAAGTTGTTATTTGCAGTGTCTTCTACGAGTTTGTTATGTCATATTTCTTTTCCAGCTTCTATTCGCCTTATGTTATCTTGCTTAAAATTGTCCAATTAATTCCTTAAAAATATCACACGGGAAACCGGAATTGCCGACTACTACAATATAATATTATTACGTCTCAACCTAGAGGTCCATATCTTCCGTTGTTCTAGGGGAGGAAGAAAAGCGACCTGGTGAGTGTGTGGATAGTGTGAAATTTGGAACCCCTTGCCAGTGGCGGTCAGCCTGGCCATA
This sequence comes from Sepioteuthis lessoniana, assembly GCA_963585895.1. Taxonomy (NCBI): domain Eukaryota; kingdom Metazoa; phylum Mollusca; class Cephalopoda; order Myopsida; family Loliginidae; genus Sepioteuthis; species Sepioteuthis lessoniana. The sequence goes on from OY757925.1 coordinate 86,261,685, forward strand.
AATTAATCCCCCACATAATATGCCAGTTCTTATATGCCTGAGAAAAAAACTCTGAACGAGGACTTATTCTACAAGGGATCAAGTGCCAACCTGCCCCGTCTTCACACGTGCAAAAATAAAGTCCCGTTTTGGGATAAAAGTAAAGTTTTTGCATCACAGTTTACCTGATCCCTCCACACAAGCAGGATGAGACACAAGATCTATTTTTTAGCAGAATTAAACAGATTTGAATTCAGAGTTTTCCTTCTCCTTGACTGGTTGCCATGCTAAGGTTGAAGATTCCAGACTGTCCTACAGTTTGCTTATAGTTGGAGGGAGAATAGATGGATTCCTTGACCAAGATTTGAACTCATATCCCAGTGTGCATTTTCTCCATTTCCTACATTAACTAATATACTACTAGTGCTGCTGATATATATACTGCCCTGTTAACTGGGGTTGTAGAGTACGCAGACTGCACTGCTGCAGAGTGGTAAGACCTTCTCCCCATGAGTGTCCTAGGTATGACACTAAACTGCATCTGATAGTGAGGCCCAGGAGATTAGGAGAATATATAGTAAGCTTTCATTGCCATTACTTCCAGGTCCACTCTGACCTGGATTGGTAATAACTGTTAGGGTCCCATCTATGGGTCAAATAGAACGGTTCAATCTTTTACAAAGGATTATTATAATATGGTTATTTGAAATGATACTGCTGTGTGCAAATTATTTATATTATATAGGAATACTTGATAAATAGAATTACTAATTTTCAATGGCAATATCTGAAACCATTCAATATTAAATTGAATTATTAGTGTTTGATAGAAATACTTGAAACTTCTTAACTAAGTGAAAACAAATGAGTTCGAACAACCAGTTTAGAAAAAAAGTGAGTAAAAGTCATACTCTTACTAATTATATATATATATATTTAAACAGGAAATGGCATGAAGTAACCCACAATAGTTGATATGCCATAAAACACAAAATAACCAACCAACAAACATTTGTATATATACATAAACACACACAAACACACACGCACACTAATATATATGCATAAATACACACATACATATACTTGTATATATATACATATATGTATATATGCACACGTATATATATACACATGTACATATATATGTACATGCACACCTAAAAATACACAATTTATGCATAAATACACACACACACATGCACATATATATATATATATATATATATATATATATATATATGTATATATGCATGCTCATATACACACATATATGTATATACGTTCATATTCAAAAATTTGAAAAAATTTAAAAAATTATATCCAAAAACTGCTGCTAAAGAAGCAGTCTTGCTTCCAGTAAAGTCTTCATCAGATGATGACCCTGGGTTCAGGCATGGTTTCGGGGCCGAAGCATCATTACCACTAACCCAGGGCGCCCCAGCATTATCTCACAATACTACCAGACTTTATTGGATGGTATTTAATCTGTACGAATGCCATATCTATTCAGATGCAGTTACAGTCTTATTTTGGATCTTTTTTATATATTCCTTCTTCTTTGCTGGTGTAAGTCCGATTTTGGTAAAAAATGTAGAGGTTGTGTTCGAAATAAAACCTAGACATCCAATCTCAAGAGGAAATACATATATACACACACATATATATATATACATATATAAGCACACACACCTACACATATATATATATGTGTGTGTGTGTGTGTGTGTGCTAATATATGGCATATGGCATAATGGTAAGGGAGGGTATTTACCAATAGTCCAGGAGACTGAGGTTCAATCCCAGGTCAAGTTATGCCAAAGACTTAAAAATTGGTACTTGATGCACCCTTGCTTAACACTCAGCATTATAAGGTATGAATCACGATTTAGTGAAGCAATCCAGGGAAAGGAGTTGCCTCCACCTCTACACCTCAGTGTAGTCGATATTGAAAAGGGAGCTTTCAGGCTGCCCTCAACTATTGTCAGCTTACTCATTTACTTAATTTACTTATATATACACATATATGCGCACATATATACACACACATATGCATATATGCACTCCCTCTATATATAGGTTTTATATATATATATATATATATATACTCGCACAAATATATATATATATATATATATATATATATATTTCTTTAAGAAAAAAAACAAAACCAGTCACATTAGGATTATAAATTTATTTCCATCCTGTTATGTGTTTTTGATAAAATCAAAAAGCACAAAAAAAAATGAACAGGACTTCTTCAGATCTTATGGATAAAATAATTCAGAATAGACACAGGAAAGAAGGGTGGGAGGTGATAGAAGAGGGGTGATGAGTTTTCTCCTCATTTAGCCCACGTCCGTTTTTTTTATTTTATTGCCGGTTGGAATAATAGTAAATAAATTTTTCTATCTTTATTTTTTAAATTCTAAGTACTTTTTGACTTAAAACTCCAGATTTAATACTAATTTAGATAAAATAACTTTACCTGTTTTTTTCTTAAAGAAATTATTGCTCTGTAATGTCAGTTACATTGAGCTCTTTACCAGGAAAATTTAAATGCTCACTGTTGAATGGTTTTTTTGTCTTGATGGAATTACTCCCAACTCCAGTTTAACTGGAGTGAATAATACACGCACGCACACGCACACACACACACACACACACACACACACACATATATATATATATATATATGCGTGTGTGTGTGTATGTGTGTGTGGGTGTAGAGGTAAGTTTTTGATTAAAATCTAACCGATAGTAAGAAAAAAAGAAGATACAGAAAATGAGATCACTATAAAGATAACTTCATTAATATCAGGATATTAGGGTGCTGCTTTTATTACTGACAGTGCCCAACCGATTTTAGCTTGCTGTACAAGAGACAAAACTTGACTCAAACGAAGGGCATTTACAAAATTAATAACTGAAAATATTGACAATTTACCCATTGCAACCTGTATATTGTGTGTGATGGGTAAATTATCACCATTTTAAATCTAAATTGCAATCAATATATATATGTATATATTAATTGTTCTATGGACAAGAAGTATATGAAAGGGGTAAAAAATTTAAAGGTCTTACTTGAGCTTGCTGGTTTATAGATCAAATGGTAAAACCATGCTAAAACCATGCAAAAACCATATATCAGGTTCTCACTG
>OY757925.1:86269827-86357327 GCA_963585895.1 Sepioteuthis lessoniana
GGTCATGTCATACCAAAGACTTTAAAAATAGTACTTGATACCTCCTTGCTTAACACTTCGCAATATAAAGTACATATCAAGGGTAAAGTGGAGCAATCCTGGGAAAGGAGTAGCGCCCTCCCCAATACTTTGATGTAGTAGCTATTGAAAAGGAAGCCTTCTGGTTGCACTTGACTCCAATTGCCAGCTTTACTTATATATATATATATATATATATATATATATATATATGTAGTTTTCTATATTTATGAATTGGGGGAGTTCCCATTGCATTGTAGTAATATGCTCAACTGCATAGTTCAAACTCCAGTCATGCTATTATATTCACTTTCAGACTAATACCCTTGGGAAAGGCATGAACCCCCTTATCCCTCTATATTAGACTGCAACATCATAGTAAGTGAGTTCAAACGCCAGTCATACTATTACATTCACTTTTGGACTAATAACCTTGGGAAAGGCATGAACCCCCTTATCCCTCTATATTAGACTGCAACCTCGAAGTAAGTGAGCTTGAACTCCAGTCATGCTATTACATTCACTTTTGCACTAATACTCTTGGGAAAGGTACAAAACACGTTATTCCTTCCAGCTATGAATTAAATAGTACCCCTATTGTTCTTCTAGAAGGATGATTTTGGCATTAAATAAAGCATTAAAGAAACCAAAACTAATATTTTGTAGTACACACTGCAATGGCCCAGATGCTCTTCTTCTTACAAAGTAGTAGTGTACATACAAAAGTTGCATTGCTTTTGTAATACATCCTCCCCTGATGATGGCCCAAAGTTGGGCAAAAAGTACTTGGGAAATAAACAATTATGGAAAATATATCTATCGATTCCTGCCGAATACTATAGAATCAATACGGCAACATGAAAGGATCAACAAGAAAATATGTAGACAGAAAATATCTATTATGTTCAATGAAATTTGTATATATATATATATATATATATATATATATATATATATATATATAATGATGATAAATAAATATATATTATTATATATTTAATCCATGGAAAATATTATTCTGCAACCTAAGGTTTCATGAAGTTTATAACAACATTCATCAGGCAGTTAAGAAGATGGAAGGAAATTGAAAATCAAAAATACGACAAAATACAGACAAAAAAAATATTAGAATATAATAATATATATGTATTTATTATCATTATTATTATAATAGCTCTGTCATAGATATTGAGCACTCTCCATATTATATGGCATTTGGTTTGACACATAACCACATAGTGGTTTACTGACAACCAACACTCTCATAATATGATATATATATATATATATATATATATATATATATATATATATATATATATATATATATATATATATTGGCTGACCATAGTTGAGGGTTACCTGAAAGCTCCCTTTCCAATAGCTACTACCCCGAAGTTTTAGGGAGGGTGCTACCCCTTTCCCTGGAGTAATGTTTTAATATTCCCCATGTACCCAAATCTGACTCTTCATGGAACTAGATAGATGGATAATGCTTCATTTGCATGATCCTGTTTTTCACCAAATCCATTGTTCAGAAAGTATAATTTAGCTTCATAATGTTTTTCTAATTGAGACTAATGTAGACTTTGTCTAGACATCTAGACATCAGCTTTCCACATGTCTTTAAATTTTTAAATGAAAAATTTGCAAAATAAATCTAAACAAACTAATACCAAATGATATATAAGGCTTTTTTTTTAACCTTCTGTTGCCCCATCCTATTTTTAACTCTAGTTCTGTTGCTTCAAGCCAAGAAAGCAAGAAGTAATGCAAAATGACAAAGGAACACAAACAGATCTCTTAACAATGGATTGCAAAGAAACTGCAGCGAACTCAGTAAACAAAGGGAGATAATACAAGGATTGGATGGGGAACAAGAATTTACTGAAAAGAAACTCAGACAAGGCTAGCAATAAATGGAATATGGACAATGAATTGCAGCTTCCAGACCAGAGGCCAGGTCGACAGTGAAGCAGAGAAGAATATTTTATGAACAGGAGACCACAAACAATAGCAGACAAACCAGAAATAAAATGCAAAAATAAAATAGAAAAACAAAAAAACTCAACAGGGGAACAAGTTAACAAAGAAGGATGACAATAACCTTAGGGAAGTCTTTATTTAAGAGCAATGTTGCATACACTTGCCACAGAGTATAGAGAAAAAATATTGTTTATCCTTTTTTATGATTTTTATTAACATTTCAGTGAAATGAAGCACTTTTTTGAGCAATAATATATTGTAAGAAAAATTAAACTCTTGCAAAAGGAAAGTAGAAAAAGACTTAATTTTGGTTGGTCAGTTGGTTTTATGGCATGTCAACTTTTGTTAGGTTGTTTTATGTTAAAGGCAGTCTTTTAGCAAGGAAACATATATGAGGATCAGCTGAAAAGATCATAGGCTGACCAAGATGCTCTCATAGAATGTGACCAAATGAGGTTTATTTTTCAACATGGTGCCTCTTGTGGTCTATACACTTCTTCTATTGGCGTTGCAGTGCTTGGATTCCACTGGTCAAAAAATCATCTAGAGCAGATAGGACGTTTTCAGCTCACTCTCGTGTTTCATGTAACTTATAATAAGAATTTGCATGTATTTGCACAACCACTTCACCATTGATAGGATGTGATGGAATGTCAATTTCTAAGTGAAGTATACAGGGAGAATGTCAAAGAAACTGAGAATTTTTTTCTCTCGACTCTTGGGAGGCTTGTTTCTTTGGGAGGACTCCACACTAAACAGATTTTGTCATATTTTGGTCTCATGGAGGAGATGAATAAATCTCATTTTGATTTTCACCCTCTAATGAAAATACTGGTGGTCACCTGACTTTTGTATCGGTCTGTAAAACACTCAGTTTCATTCTAGAGGCCTTTCTCCTCTGACAACACCTGACCTTCTCACCTAAAAAGAGTAAGGGATAAGTTAATTTCCTCATTCTTGAAGGGCAATATCAAAGGAACTGAGCAATTTTTTGCATCCAACCCCTTGGAGGTATGCTTCCTGTGGGGCACCCAACTTTAAATCAACCTTGTGTCACATACTAGCACCATCAGGGGTTTGGTTTAAATAATGACTTCATTTTCACCCAGAAGAGGTGCAGATCTATATGCAGAATAAACATTTGTCTCTGGGTTCTCTACTAACTGATATACTTAATTAACACTGATGTCTGTGCATACTTTTCCTTGTTCTTTCATTCTGAAAAATCAACCGATATCTTCTTAGCATAAACAGTAGAATAAGGCAATAGTAGAAGTGGCTTGAATAAATCGATTGGTTTGAAATTCCCAGATTGTTACAGATAATGACAGACACCGGAAGTCAGCAGAAATACTCTGACTTTGTTAACAAGTAAATGGAAGTGCCCATGGTGTAATAGTTATCGTTGTAGGAAATGGACACGGCGACACGAGTTCAAATCCTGGATGTGACTGATTGCATTTCACATAGCACTAATACTCTTGGGAAAGGTATGAATCCAATTATTCTCCCTCCAGCAATGGCTAAAATAGTAGAGCAGACTGTGTTCTTCAGCCTTGGTGAGGCAACTTGTCTAGAAGGAAAACTCTGAATTCAAACCTGTTAAACTCCACTTAAAAATTGACCTTGTGTTATATCCTGCCCAGGCAGAGGGGTTGGTAAATATGGTTAACAAATAATATGAGAACATTGTCTCAATACATGAGAGGGGAGTCCCCTTTGCCTAAATGCTAAAAAAAAGGACAACGGCTTCAAAGTAAATGATTTTGAATTCCAGTCATGCTATTACAATCTCTTTTGAACTGACACTCTTGGGAAAGGCATGAACTCCCTTATCCCTCCAGCTATGGGTTAAAAAGTATCGCTGTGGTTCTTCCACAAGGATGGCTTTGGCATTTGATAACCCATGAATGTTGATATGCCATTAAACAAAAACACCCAACCAAACCCTGACTATATCAGTATATAATAAAAGACTCATCATTGAACAGAAGAATGAACCATTTGAAATGTTAAAAAAAAGGAATAACAGAGTTTGGTCTGAAAAAATAAATCATTGAATATTCACTGCACAACTCGGAATCTCAAAAATCTCAGCCAAAAAGACAACATTTTTTTTTCCATTAACTCCAAGATTAATGAGTAGAGAATTACAAGCAGCATGTCAGAAAGTTCAACACTCATGATATTATTGGGACATCCATTAAAGTTGATTGAATTAAAGCATTATCCCTAAAACTTAGTGTTTAAGGTTTAAGTAAGACAGGTCAAGGCTTCACTCAAAATAAAACAACTTCACATTATGTTTCTGCAAACATATCTCAAGAATGGGAATGTGTACAAGCTTTCAATTGGGTAGAAAAAATTTTGTTGAACCATCTTGATAAAATTAATCAGAAAATAAGTTTTGATTGAATTGAATTCAATCAAAAATTGCTGATTATAAATTCTAAGAAAATTAAGCAGGAAGTTTTTATTAAAAAAAAACAACTCCCCACAACCCGCCCCCAAAAAAACTACAACATATTTATGAACAAAAGTTATTGCAAGAGTTGGTTTTTTTTAAAAGGGTCAGAAAGTCAGTCAGTGACTGATAGAGGACAAATAAGGAGCTTAAATTTCAGAGCTAGCAAAACCATATCCCCCATTTGGGGGGGGGGGCATGAGTTATGGAACGATTGGATCTTTCCCTTATTGGCTCAAAAATATAACTTCAAGTTCCTCTGTTTTTGAAGTCAGCCCAAAGGGAGGCTGAAATATACAAATAAATTGTATAGTATTTTTTCTTGGACCATGCGTCTGACTCATTTTTTCCTAATAAGGATAAAACTTTCTTACTCAAAAAAATTAACCATTACTTTCATCCTAAAATTTATTGTGCTTGTATATTTCATTTACTGAAAATGATGTCAACATATGTATAGAAAAATACATGAACTGCTTGTGAAAAGTATATATATATATATATATATGGAAATCTGACCTTTCTGCTAACATAAAATAGGAATTCTTCCAAGCTATAGCATTGTCAGTGTTATTCTATGGTTGTACCACTTAAATTTTAAAGAAATATCCGAAGAAAAAGCTAAATAAGAGCTACACAAGGATACTGCATGCTGTTTTGAAAAAATCCTGGAAACAGCACCCTACAAAACAGCAGCTGTATGGCAAATAACTTCCCACCTAACAAACCATCCAAGTACAACTGCTGTTTTGTAGGTTGCTGCTTTCAAGATTTGTTTAAAATAGGATGCACCAGCCTTGCATAGTTCCCATCTCGCTTTTTTCTAAGCCTTTTGTTAAAGTCAAAGGGTTGCAACTATACAGTAGTACTGATATGGCTACAGCTTGTAAGAATTCCAGTTTATTTCAGAAAAATGAGATATCCATACAGTTTATTACCTATTTATAGCAGTCCATTAAAAGAACTAATCTCATATTACTGATAAAAATCAACGCTATTTTAGAGAATTTAATAATCTGAAAAGAGTTTTCTAAGAAAAATATTTGCAACATATTAATTGGTTTGGTTTGGTTCAGTTTGGTTTGGTTTTATGGCATATCAACCATTGTAGGTTATTCAATGCCTAATACTTTTTATACATATATTTTAAATATATGATTTTTAAACATTTTGTAGATGACATATTTTTCACACAATTAAATGGTTTCACTTATTTCTATCTAAGACAAATAATTCTATTTACCATTAATTATTTGTTTGCACGCAGTTTAATGTTTTCAAGTATTGTCTGTATCACAAACAATTCTATTAAACACCAGTCATTTGTTTACACACAGTTCAATAATCAAACAATTCTGTTCAATTTAGCATATGTAATTTGTTTGCAATGTTTTGTTTAAATGTCCAACAGTTCTATTTAATCAGTAGATAGGACTCTATCAGGTGCTACCATCCAGGTCAGAGTGGACCTGAGAATGATAGCAATGAAAGGATACACTGCATTCTCCAAAGTTCCAGCATTACTGAAGCCTCACCATCAGATTGTTTAGTGTCATATCCAGGACACTCGTTGGGGGAGTCTTACACCTCTGCAGAGATGTAGTCAGTACCTCCTCAGCTGACTGGGCCAGGAACACATTGAGATGTTTTTTTTCAACCAGCTTTATTTGAACAAATTTGCAATCTTTGGTGTTGACATTCAAGAATTCTATTAGAGATTGAGAATTCTAGAATTTGGCACATGCCAAGAAACTTTACTTTAGGACATCTTCCATCTATATCCTACAAACAGTATGTTCTCAGATACCTGGTGCATGCTGTCGGCTAACAAATAGAGTAATTAGTATTGAAATTTTCTCTTTACCTTATGTTAAATTTATGACTCTAATATAGCAGACTTATAAAAAAATGTATTTTCTTGCTGCTAATCTGTTTTTCTGTCTGACCAAGTTTGTTACAAGTATCCCAAGGCCTGCTCTAAAACCCCCACTGACCTTTCCTTGCAAAAAAATAGGTAAGGAAGAAAAAGAACACCTGCTAAGATTCACCAAAAATCTTCGAAGACATATTGATCATTGATTCTCCAGTGCTCCTGCCTGTCTACTTGCTTGACAAAGGAAGGAGAAAGGATTTACTTATATGTATTGATGATAAGAAAAAAGGTAGGAAATAGAGTCCGACAAAGATTTATTGATAAAACAGACAGTAAAAAAAGGCACAGCAACGCATTAGATGCAAGGTAACTTGGTGTTGTTAGAATAATAGCAACATAGCCAAGTAAAAAAAAGAAAAGCATTTTTTAAAAGGTTGCTTTTCAATATATATGTATATATATATATATATATATATATATATATATATATATATATTATTTATTCATATATATATATTTGAAGGACAGTTGAAAAGTTCATAGGCTGACCAAGATACATTTATGGAATGTGACTAAATGAGGTTTATTTTTCAACATAGCACTCCTTGTAGTCAACAGACTTCTTCCAACAGTGTTGTAGTGCTTAATAAAAAAAAGTCCTCATTAGCAGATATATGTACACTGCAAAGTGGACTTTGTTGGACAAATTCCATGAGAGTATTTTGGTCATTCTATGAACTTTTTAGCTGTCCCTCATTCATACACATATTACTATTCATACATACATACATTAGGTGGTTCAAAAAAAGAAAAGAAAATGACTTAGAACCATGAAATGAACTTGCTATTCCACATATATATATATATATATATATATATATATATATATATATATATATATATATATATATATATATATCCACAGTTCAGTATATCAAGCACATCATTTCTCAAGTTTGTTAGCCCTTCCAAAAAGAACTCAAATATGAATTCAAAAAGGAAGCAGTTACTCCCTTTTTGCTTGTTCCAAGAACTTTTCGGCACCTTTCTGTCTGTCTGTCTGTCTGTCTCTCTCTCTGTTTCTCTCTCTCTCCATCTCTCTCTCTCACTTTCTCTCTCTCTCTCTATATATATATATATATATGTACTATTTCTTCCTTTGTTTTAAGGGAGTCATTCTGTATTCTCTTCAAAAGCACCTTTCTCTCCATCTTTCTCTCTCTCTCTCTCTCTCTACATATATATATATACTATTTCTTTCTTTGTTTTAAGGGAGTCATTCTGTATTCTCTTCAAAAGCAAGTAACAAGTCATATATTTAGGCATTTTGTTGTTACTTGATACACCCCAAATTGACAGTTTGGTGCAATTCTTTTTTTCAAGATGAGAACAAATTGCTGAAACTTGTGTCGAAATCAGAGTATATTAAATGTATGAAGTGATCTTCTAAATTTGCAAGTCGCAAATTGTAAATTACAGGCAACATTACAAGCACAAATACCATGTTATTACTTCCATCTCACAACACGTTTTTTTAAGCCACCACTCATGGCAGATAATAGATAATCATGGCATATATATATTTTTTTCTTTATATTTCATTTCTACTTCTTATTTGCCTTACAGGGCTTCTGATCTTGTGCAAATTTAGATGCAAATATATTATACAACATTCTAATCTATTTTCCAAAATTATCAAAGCATAAAATATGCCAAATTTAGCCTTTTCAAATTTATGCATTATTTTGATTTTTAACCAAACAAATTTTATATTATTGTTATCCAATCATGTACATTGCTTTTGCTCATGATGTCATAATGGCATTTGAAATATCTGGTAAAATAGTCTCTTATTCACTATTTCTGTCTTTAACATTTTACAATATGTTTCTGATATTAGAGTCATTTTACAATATAATGTTGCAATTAGTTTAATTTTAATATATGATGTTAACTTTAGAATTATTTTACAATATGGTATTGACACTAGTCATTTTTCAGTATGCTGTTGACCTTAGAATCAACTTAGAGTATTGAAATCAAAATCATGTTAAATTATGATGTTGACAATAGTGTGATTTTAATTTGGGGTGTTCATATTAGTTATCTTACAATATAATATAAATATTTTTGTCGTTTTATATATGATGTTGACATCAGGATAATTTTATAAGGCATTAGCGTTAGTTATTTTGTAATCTGCCGCAGACATTAGTAGCAATTTTACAATGTAGCATTAGTATTAGAGTCATTTTACAATATGATGAAGATATGAGAGTCATTTTACATTATACTGTTGGAATTCATATCATTTTACTATATGGAATTGCCCAATCGGCTAGGGCTGTAGAATACACCGACCGCACCTCTGCAGAGGGTTAAGACCTCCAACCTCACCCAACGAGTGTCCTAGATATGACCCAAAACAATCTCATGTTGAGGCTCCAGTAATAATAATAATACTGGAGCTTTGGGGAATGTGGAGTACCTCTTCATTGCCATCACTCCCAGTTCCACTCTGGCCCGGAGTGGTAGCACCTGATAGGACCCTATCCTTAGGTTAAATAGAACCAATCTGTATACTTATGTTAAACTAAATTACTTGAAGCAGAACTGTTTTGATATTTAAACTGTGTACTTATGCTAAACTGAATTGTTTGAATTGGCAAACACTCTACTCATTTGTCACTCACGTATACGTTTATGATGTGGAAATATAAGTAGATTCTTTTTTTTCCGATATGCAGATTTATCTATTATAGTAGCACTTTTTTGTTGCCATTTAGTATAGATTTTCAGTTGAGGATAAACAATGTACAGAAACCAATTATGACTCAAGTCTTGACTTCCTGTATAGATTACTTCATATAGAGATGCAAGATATATAAATACATCCCTTGGTAAATGATCCCTTAGAGAATTTTATCTTTTGGTAAATGTATACTTAGAGAGTTTTATCCCTTGATAAATGATCATTTAGATAATTCTTACCTTTGGTAAAGGAATATTAGAGATTTTTCTACTGTGGTAAATTCTAAAGTGACAATCAACAATATACAATAATCAGTTGTGACCCATATTTTGGACCCCTGGGATAGAGGGGGTGTCCTCGTGGTGTAATGGTTAAAGCGATGGACTGCAGAAGCGTTGTAAGCGAGTTCGTAATCCATTCACGCTATTACGTTCACTTTCAGGCAAATACCCTTGGGAAAGGTATGAACCCCCTTATCCTCCCAGCAATGGGTTAAATAGTACCACAACTGTTCTTCTAGGAGAATAGCTTTGGCATTAAATAACCTACAAGGGTTGATATGCAATTAAACAAAAGAAACCTAAACAAAAGAAACCTGGGATAGATGATTACTTAAACTAGAGATACAAGATAGATGAATACATCCCTTGGTAAATGAACATTAGAAATTTCTATTCCTTGATAAATGAGAAATTAGACAGTTTCATCATAAAAATTCAAAGAAATAGTAGAATCAAGAGAAGTAAAGAAATGAACTTTCTCATTTTAGAGGAATTTAAAGTGGGGTGTAATTATTAGTTTTATAGTGAAGAAAGTGCATGGTACAGAAGAGGGAGGCAAAACAGTAACAAGAATGTCATGGGAAAAATAAAAAGAATCCCCTGAGGTAATTTAAATATGAAACATAATTGGTTTATAGAAGAAATAGGAATTAATTTTGTATTCACCGACAACAAATTGTGTAATTGTTGTATGCATGATTACAGATATTGTTATTCATTATTTGGCGTATCTTGAGCAATTATGTTCCAGGAACACATATCACTGTAATTGTCATCTCTGTTCTATACTGTCATTTCTAGAGGAAACAGATGACAGTAATTATATGAACGTGCAGTAGAATTTATCATAACTTAAACCCAAACTAATTCTTTATCCAAAAATGTGTTTTCATATTATTTTTCAAAAAGTTGATCAAAATACAGAATTACACTTGCCAATTAGAATTCAGCATAGAAAATGAAATACTTTACAACCAATCAGTTTTTGTTAAGCTGAGCATGCTCCGTGATCTTACAGATAATATAAAAACATAATCAGAATTTAGTATAGTGTTGTATATTGACCCTTGACCAATTCATCAATCAGAGATGCACCTGTGTGAATAAGCGGAAGAAGCGGAAGAAGTGGGCGTTATGAAAGAATATTGGCAGGTGCCAGCGGCAGTTGAGAGAGTTGGTGACAGAAAGGCCAGAGAACCAGCTTGTAGACTGAGAATGCCCCCTGAGGGCTGTGGCCCGCAGCAACCCCTGGTTGAGCAACCCCAGCCAAGATGCAGGGAAGTGCTAAGTGGGTTCTTGAAAATAACACAGCATGCTATGGTTAAGAGTAGAAGTTGGGTCAATATAGCAGTCTGTCCCTGTCTCCACTCATCTCTCACACACCACAGAAACATCAAGAATAAAGTGTGAGAGATTATATTTTTATAAAGAAATGTGTTTCGTTCGTTCATTGAAGTTCGTAAATTATGTTTGATTAGGTTTCTGCTTAGATTTGTATTACAGCTATACAACAATTGTAGCAAATTCAAGATGAGATAACGTCTTTAAGATTTACTAGCAAATAGATAATACGGACAAGCAAACAGATCGTATTATGACATTTGACTATAGTCCCAGACGAGTCGGCCCAAGGAATCCGACTCGAGTTGAACCTGGTAATTCACCGTCCAAAGAAGAGTAAGTTTTAGTTATTTCCATTGCTTTTTAACTGAATATTTACATTTTAGTCCCCTAATCCCCCGTAAGTCGCCATCTTCTAGGTAGTTGAGGAAAGTACAAAATACGGCAGGTGGGGGAATTGTGTTATATATTGATCCTCGACCGAGCCGTCAATCAAGAGATGCACCTGTGTAAATAAGCGGAAGAACAACGGAAGCAGGTGTACGTTAAACAATAATATAACCAGGTGCACAAGTCAGTTGGAGACAAGATGCCGAAGTGAGAGCCAGCGGCATACAGAGGGCTTTCGGCTCTCAGTGACCCACGGTTGAGCAACCCCGGCCAAGATGAGAAAGAAATGCTGCTATGGTCACAAGAAGAACTTGGGTCAAAATAACAGTCTGTCCTTGTCTCCACTCACCTCTCACACACCACAGAAACATCACCCTTTCAAGAATAAAGTGTGAGAGATACATATTTTTATAAAGAAGTGTTTTCATTCGTTCATTGAAGTTCGTAAATTATCGGTTGATTAGGTTTCTGCTTAGATTTGTATTACAGCTACACGACAATAGTTCATAATAATTATACTCAGATCATTTCATTTAATATCTAAATTAACAAAGTCTTATGCTATAGGCATTATTCTGACTTTCATTTAAATTTTCTCATAAAACCCTTAAATTTTCATGGATTAAGATTATCTTAATTACATGAAACTTTAAGTAGTGAAGCCAACATTCAGAGGTGAGTTAGCAGTTTCTTTAAGGTTTAACCCTGCTCTGCAGGTCAGTATTTGAGCACTTTCTTGATTTGAAAAAAATGTTTTTAAATGATTTATTTATTCACTTATACATTTTTTTTTTTTAAATAATCTTCAGTTTCATATATTGACTCGAAATAATCTTCCTTGTTATATCCCTACTCACTTTTCTATGTTCATATCTAGTCTAATCAATGTTCAATATCATATATTTAAAAACAATCATTTATGTCATTTATCTACTTTAATATGTTACATATCAACAAAATCTTAAATAATAGTTTAATTTCTTTGTTTCATGACACATCAATATATTTTCAGATATATTTTCTTCTTTTCTTCAATGTCACATATCTTCAAAGGCTTCAATGTCACATATCTTCACAATCTTCAATATCACACACTTTTTCTAATCTGTCATAAATGCCACATATCTACTATGGATAATTTTTAGTGTTATATATTTACTCTGATCTATCATATATCTACTCTAAACATGCTTTATTGTCACATTTCTACTCTTCACAGTCATATACGAGCGTATCTACAAACTAAATTTGACTTTTTACAGCATATTTCCATGTTACATAAATGAAATTTTTGCTGCAACTTCTGCTTCACTTAAACTTTGTTGTGTTTTTTTATCATATTGAAGAGGTTGTTGTTATGGAGGATGTTTAATTGCATTCTCATTTGCTAAGGTCCAATATTAGCCTTAGTAGATCCAATAATACACTTATACTTAATGAAAGAAAGACAAGATAGGCTCATTCAAACCTATAGAAACATTTAATACATGAATATTAAACATACAAGAAGTTTTAATAAGATATAAACATGTTCCAAGAGATAAAATGTGCATATCTTGTTCTATGAACAAGCATTATTTAAAAAGTGGTTCTAAAACAGTAAAAATTCTTTTTTTTCTCAGTGGTCATACTCTGTGGAATCACATTTCATTGCTGATACAAAGTCTATTATTAGGGTTGGAGACAAAGTTTCTCAACTGTTCAATGAACAGATATAAGATAAAAAGGTATATCTACTTTGTTTGAAATACAAGGATGAAAAGATAATGGGATTATTATATGTCCAGTTGAGATGCCCACCAAATCCAAGGAAGGCAATCATCTATTTTTCCCATGTATATATATATATATAGTAATTATTTACATACTTTTTGCATTAAAGTGACTATTTTTGATATTTGGTTTATAAATTTTATCAATTATTTTTAGTGTTCATGGACAGAAATAAAGAAATAAATTTGAAAGGCTGTTTTCATTTCTTTTCTTTTTTTTTTTTTAAGATTCTTCTTTTTAATATCTTTTTTTTTTTATATGAGATTTAAACCTAAGGTACAGTTAAATAATTTTATGATTATATCTGTATTACCATCACTTGAAAAATACAGACAAATAAACAAAACAAATTTCAAACTTCTTTCTTGGTTTAAAATAAAACAGATAAAAGGAACTTGTGATAAAATGGATAAAAGAAATGCTGAAAGCATATCAAATTTGGAATAAGCTTTTCTTCTTTAAACTTTAAGTCATGAAAAAGAAAATGTATTGTATCAGAAAATGTAATGGAAAATATTGATTTAAAGTGACTTATTTTTTTTTCAATCACCAAAGTTGGAAATACTCAAAGTAGAATGGAAAGTTTGGTTAAACAAGAAGATATAGGTAGCTGCAAACCAAATGGTTTTGGTCACTTTGGAAATAAATGTATTTTATAGGTATTATTAAAATGCTATGTTTCCCAAAGGCAAAATAAAAAATGTCCCCGTATGAAAACTTTATTTATCAATCCAATTTCACCCCAGAAAATACTAGGATGAGTCAAAAATTTGGCAATGTTTTGGTTTTAGTTTGTGGCATGTAAATCATATGACTGAAGCAGTTCAAGTTGTGGAAAATACCCACTGTGGTTGGTAGTTAGTGTGCAGGCACATTATGCATTGCTTCACTCCATATGAGATTTGAAAGTCACACAGATGAATATGCAATGTAGTCTAATTTGGGAACATATGCTTTTTGAGTTTAAACTTGGGTATAACACCTTAGAAGCAACCAAAAAAAATTGTTGTGCAACAGGTGAAAATGCAATTGATCACCATACAATATCCTGAGGGTTCAAGAAATTTTTCTCTGATTACAAAAATCTCAACAATCAGGTGAGGTGAGATAGGCCTAAAACCATGGATTCTGAGGTTATGCTTCAAGTCATACAGACAAATCTGACAAGTAACACTCGGAAAGTATCAGGCGTGTTTAGCATCTCACAGTCCAGCATGGTTCGATAACTTCATGACCTCTGCAAGGCTGCTGAACTGTGCCTCATGTTACCAAAATATTGCAAAATTTTGACCCAATAAAGTTTGGTGATTCCTTTCAGGAGAATACTTTTATAGTCAAATTCTTAAAGTTATGATGTATGCAACTATACCCAAATTCTTAGTTGATTGTCTATATTTTCTACTGGCTGAAATTCTTTTGATGGTTTTGACTGTAAATTCCATTATTATGACAGTATTTTCCATTCAAATAATTGTCATAGAACAGTATACAGGAAGAGCCTGTCTCATTCAAATTGGAAGAAAATAAAAGGTATAGAGTGTAAAGATGGAATAATAACAATCTTTATCCATGTCTCTTCTGGCGATATCCAACACCCACAAGCATTATAGATGCAAATTTCAGAAAAATAAAAGAGAAAAAACAAACCCTAAAACAAAACTAAAGGAAATTTACTGATTTTATAGAGAAAATGTTTTATTTATCACTCTAATACAAATTCATAACATTTACATTGATTACCAGAACATTTTAGTTGGAGATGTAAAGATATTTATGTAAAAGATTTTTCAACAGTTAGTTTCTCCTTGAAAATGTGACACAGGGAGTGATCAAAAATTGGAAAATATATCAACAATACAGTTAGAACAACACATACATACATACATACATACATGCATACATCTATCTATCTGTCTATCTACTAATAGAGGTAGACAGATAGAATGATTGATAGTTTTAACAAGGATTTGATAGATTGATAGATATATGCATACACACTTCCAAACATATATATATATATATATATATATATATACCCACTGTCATTGGTAGTTAGTGTGCAAGACACATCAAGTTAAATGGTCGTGCATTTACCATGACTAGTTAATTTGGCTTCGCTTCTGCGCGATAGGGACCGGTGGCCCAGTGGCAGAGTTTCAGCTCGGCAGTCTGTGGTTGCTGGTTCGATCTCCAATGGTGGAGATCACGGTATGCGCTGCTGATGAGACCCAATAAAGTCAAAACAGCTGTCCAGTGTTCTGTATGTCACATGGAAGTGCTTGCTGGATTTTCTAGTCATGGTAATCCAATTAATGTATATATACATGGATATATATGTACCCCCATATGTACAATCTGACAGATAAATATGAATAGGCTGAGATTAATATATACATCTATGCATATGTACAATTTAGATAGATAGATTTCCCCAAAGCCACTTATCAGTACTTCTTTTGCAGAAAAATGATTATATGATGGATGTTTGCAGTCCAACTTCTTTAAACTGTAAGAGAATCTGCTTTTCATCCAGATGATTTTTCCAGTTTCTGCATTTGTTCATTGCCAGATCTTTTACTGTATCTTAATCTGTAGGTTTTCTTGAAACTATTTATGAGTTTTTAGTAGCCTTTTAGACCTTTTACTTTTGTTATGTCTCTCATCTTCTAAGATTTTAGAAATTAACTGACTACTTTAACTTCACTTCTTAAGAGTGCCAAAATCATTAATTCATGCTACTCAAATGATGAACTTTTTGACCTTTTTGCATGGATTGATTTTCTTTCACTATTAGTAAGTTTACTTATACCTTTGTCAAAAATGAACTATTACAGAATATTTCTTTGATGTTTAAAGCCATCAAAATCATATAAAACATATAAATCATGTATGATAAAAGACAGTTCAGATTTGTTAAAAAGCTTTTCAAAACCTTTAATAAAAAAACTGATATAACTTTGCGGAAGATGAACTGAAAACATTTCTCATCAATCGGCATCAAAGAGTTCAAAAGAAAAGGAATTGCACTAATATTGATTTTACCCAGCAGAACAACAACAAATCTGTATTGTGTGGTATTTAATATCTTACCTACCAATCCCAAGTTGACGTATACTTATATGAGATACAAGCATGGATAGTAAAATGAGAACAATCTACCCCCTATGGATTGAATAAAGGGTTTGGTTTGAAATTTCCAGAAGCTTACCCACTATGACTAACACCTTCGGGTTGCAACTGAAATGCTATGAATTTAACAACCAAAATGAGGTCGCTTGTCTGAGAATTGCTTTGAATTGTCTACAATCAAATATATTCATTTTTGTGCTGATTGTATACAAAAGAAAACATGTGGCATTCATTCATTGGTTGGCTAGTTGGTTGGCAAGTAATGTAAGTAAAATATGCTTTTCGTACCAGACAAAGTAAAGCTTGATATCAACAATCATATTAGACACTAATGATAAGTAAAGTTAGTAACCATAGTCAAGGGTGACCAGAAGGCTCTCAAAAGGATTGGAAAGGAGATTGGAACAATTAAAAATAAGAGGAAGAATCAATTTTATTCAGACAACAGCATTGTTGAGATCAGCTAGAATACTGAGAAGAGTCCTAGAGACAAAAAGGAACTTGCTGTCACTTAGATTTCAGGGGAAAACATCCAGTTAAACTGGTGTTAAATATTTGCACAATGATGATATTGTGACCAAGTGTCATTTAGTATGTTACAAGACTTCAAAAGTTGGTCACTCTGCAAGAATCGAATTGACCACACGAACAAACTAGCTTGTTTGTTTGTTTGGTTGGTTGGTTGGTTGGTTGGTTGGTTTAAAGAATGTCAATACTTGTTGGGTTATTTCAAACAAAAGTTGGTTTAACAATTAAGATCTCTATTTACATACTGAACAATAATTTATCTTTGTAATTATATTGAACACGTAAACATATCATTATATCAACAGACCTGTTTGACTCATAGATAGGACTCTAATAGATTATATATATATATATATATATATATATATATATATATACACTCACATATGGGCATACATGTGTGTGTGTGTGTGTGTGTGTGTGTGTGTGTGTGTGTGTGTGTGTGTGTGTGTGTGTGATTCATAGTGGTTTAAATCTATCCCATCATCCCAATGGTCATTCTATTAAGCCTTTTATTATTAGCATTTAATCCTACCTAGCCTGAAATAGAGAACTAACACTATGTAATAAAATAGCCCTCAGCCTGAAATATTGGGATTGTGGGTTCAAAGGGTCATTGTTAAAACAGCTGCAATGGTAGGAAACTAAATGACTAAACAAGTGAACAAAAATAAAACTGCAGTCATTTCTAGAATAATAAAAGAAAATGTCAAATATTTTTGTTTTTTAAATAGTAATCATTTGATAGTTGCAAATAACCTAGCCATGAAAAGTAAAATGATTATTACTTTGACATAATAGAAAATATCAACTGTCTATGAAAAATAAATAACACAGAAACTTTTTTTATAATCTATCTGCCTATCATAAAAATCCATAAATTGTTTGCTTGTAATTATCTTTTTGTCAATTGACTTATGGACAATGAGTAAAAAGAAAAAAAATAGATTTTTTATACACCAGTTCAATACTCTACACTCAAAGCTTTGGCATAGTAAATTATCTAAAATGTCTTGGAGAAAAATTAAATTAATGGTATGAGTATCAGTACATAATAGCTGTTTCAAGTCAACTCGGAACAAAAAAAGGAAATTTAGAAAAATATTTCTGAAATGTTTTTGCAAAACAAATATATTTTGAATGAACTCTGTTATTTTAATTTCTCAAGTTATTATCAAAAAAAAAAAAAAAAAGTAAACAAAGAAAGAAAGAAAGAAAGAAAAGCTTTTTATATATTTTTCATAATGCATTTAGAAAGATATCAATTATTTTTTCAAAAATCTCATCCCACACAGAATGAACATATTTGTATCATTAATGAACAAAAACCGAGATATGTTTGCTTTTAAATAAATCATTTTAGTTTTTCAAGCATTTCATAACAGCAGGATTGTTCTCTTGTCAATACATCATTCACTATTAAATTACAATTCAAATTGAATAAACTGATTGAAAAAAAAAAAAAAGATGCCACAACAGAAATATTAAATCTTTTTTTTTTCATTCATATATCCAGTATGTGCAGAAGTTCTCATCACTCTTTATTTCAAAATAGAGAAACCGAATTCACTGTGAAAACTAGGTTTTTGCCAGAAACTTTTGCACATATTTATTAATTTTAAATCATCTACATGCATTTTTAAATGCTTTGAAATTAAAGTTTTAAATATAGAAGTCAAATCCTGTAATTTCTGACAAAAGACATCAGGATATACTGGAGAAAACCCCAAATGCTAGCATCATATATTCCCATTCTAAGAATAAGGTAAGTGTATGTGTACATGTGAGTTTATGGGCATTTATATATATATATATATATATATATATATATATATATATATATATATATATGCCCTCAAGCATACATGAACACTTACTCTTATATATGTGGTACATTCATTAAGTGTCCAGACTTATTTTGTACAGGCATTTAAAATTGTCGTAGACTCTTGAAAATTCACTATGTTATTCCTATACATCTTATGAGATGACTGACCAATTTTTATGATTTCAGCTTCAAATAAACAGCTACAGCAGCAATTGGAATACACCCTACTAAAGCCTGATTGTTACAGCTGGTGAATTTCAAAAATGAAATCTGGACGTGAGGACACTTTAGAAGAACAATATGCAATAAAACTGTGTTGGGAAAAAATGCCACAGAAACATATGGAATGCTTCAGACTGCTTTTGGAGCATCTTGCATGAATCGAGCATCAGTTTTTGAGTGGTATAAGAGATCAAGGAAGGCACAGAGTCTGTGAGGGATGATGAGAGGTGTGGGAGGAGTAAGGAAGTCAATGCATCAGAGTTGATTGGTTAAAGGGTTAGGGTTAGGGTTACTATATTGAGGTTTTAAGGGAGTTCAGGAAGAGATTCCTTTGGAAGAGGCCAGCACTCTTCAAATTGGGTCAGTGGCATTTCCCCGAGGACAATGCAGCAGTCCACAACTCCATCCTTGTCACAGACTATTTGACCAAGATGGGCATCAAGAAAGTTCCTCAGCCTCCCTAAAGTCCAGACCTTGCTCCCTGTGACATTTGGTTATTCCCCAAGCTCAGAGGCTGTTGTTATGAGACAATTGAGGAGATGAAAGAGGCTGTGACAAAGGTCATTGACATGCTCACACAAGAGAACTTCCATGGGGCCTTGCAGATGTTGTTGGAATGGTACAAGTGCATGCTAATAGTATGGAATCCTTTGAGTCTCTCTCTCTCAATCTGTTCTCCTGGGAGGTTCTCTAGATAGCATCTGGTGTCTGCACAAAGCTGATGGATGTAAGTCTTTGCTGGTTAGCCAATACTGGTGTGTCCATGTGTAGGAGTCCATAAAAGAACTTTGCTCATGAGTTTATCCCTACTTACCCAGCATGTCTTGTTGGTCTTGGTTGGTTGGTTGGTTGGTTGGTTGGTTTGTGAGATGAGAGGCAGGTGGCCGTACAGTTGCTGTTTTGTGGGATGCTGCTTCCAGGATTTGTTCAAAACAACACATAGCATTCTTGTGTAGTTCTCATCTCACTTTTTCTTTAAGCATTTCATTTGAGTTCAGGTGGTGCAACTATAGAATAATACTAACATGGCTATGACTTGGAAGAAATCCTGATTTATTTTATCAGATATCTATATGATTGACAACCTGACAATAACAGTCTATGTCTTTCTCAACTTATAGATAAAAAAATCTCAATATTATGTTAGTGGATATATAATCTCAGGATAGTGTAGACACAAAGTCAGTGGCACTGACTCTCAATAATTGGTCTGATGGTTGTATGGGGTAGAAATTGTCAGTCGCTAAGAGCCAGTGACTCTTTGTTTATTCTACACTAAGAAAATTGGATGATTTAAGATATTGTACTCACTAAAAATGATATCAACATATAAATAGGTAAAGCCTGGACTCCTATTTACAAGATATCAATCATATGGTTTGGTTTGGTTTGGTTTTACGGCATATCAACCATTGCTGTTTTTTAATGCCAAACCCTGTTTTTACATATATATATATATATATTAAGTATATAATTTTAAACACATTTTATAGATATACACACTTAAATCATCAAACAGTTCTGTTTCTAACAATTCAATTTAGCATAAGTCAACAAAGTTAAATGGTTGTAGGTATTGCTACATATTACATACAATTCAATCAAACATCAATTTTTAAAGCCAAACCTGGTTTATTCATATATATGAGATTTACATGATTTATCCAAATATTGCTATGTATGACTAACAATTCAATCAAGCATCAGTCATAGTTTACACACAGTTAAATGATCAAACAGTTCTATTTCAAACAATTCAATTTAGCATGTTATTTTTTAGCACATAATTTAGATGTCAAACAGTTCTATTTGACCCATAGATAGAAACCTATATCGTATATTGAACCGTTAGACAAACAACAAAGAACTGGTAGATATATAAAATATAATTTGTGTGAAGTAGGAATACAGTCAGAGAGAGTTCACACATATCCTTCTTCTGTGGTTGGGACCCTTTTGTGTGAAATAGAATGACAGCCAGAGAACACACATGGGGGAACTGGCAGGTTTGCTTGACTGACCAGCGGATCTCTTCTTCAGTCCAAAATTACAGACCTTATATTGTCTTTCATGTCTCAGGCGTAAATATAAACATTCCTCCTTGCCTATGTATTTTCTGTTTATAGCTGGTTATCAGAACTTACATACTTTTGGGTTATTTTCCCAGTAATTTGTTGATCTTATCTGTAAACAGAAATATCTGTCATTCTATCCACAGGCAATAAATTACATTTTTTCTCTTTCTTGTGAAACCACTTTGTTGATGTTATCTTGCAACTGCATTGAATCTGCTAAGTTCATCCATGGTACTCCGTCATCAGCTAAGCAAGTATATTACATAAGGTGCTACCATTCCAGATCAGAGTGGACCTGGGAGTGATGGCAATGAAGATTTATGCCGCATTCCCCAAAGCTCCAGCATTACTGGAGCCTCACCATCAGATTGTTAAATGTCATATCCAGGACACTCATTGAGGGGTTTTACCTCTCTGTGGAGATGCAGTTGGTGTATTCTACAGCCCCTAATGACTGGGCTTCAATCATATGGAAATCTCTGATAAAATAAAATGAAAATTATTCCAAGCTTTAGGTGTGTCAGTACTGTTATATACCTGCACCATCTGAACTTTAATGAAATGTTCAGAGAAAAAGTTAGATAGGAACTACTCAAGGATACTGTGTGCTATTTTGAACAAATCCTAGTGGCAGCACCCTATAAATCAACAGCTGTTTGGCCACTTACTTCCAGTCTTTTAAACAATCCAAGAAGCAAAACCTACAGGGCACTGCTGGAGAAGTAAGAACAAACTCATAAGTGACATTCTCTCATGGACTCCTACACATGGACACACCAGTATTGGCTGACTAGCTAAAACTTACATTCATCAGTGCCATCGAGAAGTCTTACAAAGAGTGATGGCCAATAGGGATGGATGACAAGAGAGAGTCAAAGAAATCTGTGCTGTCACTATGCCCTGATGATGATTACAGTATCTATGCTTAGATGTGAAGATATTAAAATAAGTAATGACAGTAAGAAATTCAGATAATTTAAGACTATGACATCCGCTACTACAATAAAAGTCAGATAAAAGATAAACTTGTGGAAAATTAATAATGACAATGTCAGAAATTTGGAGAGCTGTGTTAAATATATATGACTATTTTAGAACTGAGAGAAAGCAAGAGGGAACAAGTGCTAGGGAGAGAGAGAGAGAGAGAGAGAGAGAGAGAGTCAGTGGGATAGAGAGAAAGAGGGAGAGTATCATGTGAAAAACAAGTAAAAATTAATGGAATGATTGACAAAAGAAAAAAGAAAGTTTTTCTTTGCAAATTTCCATTTCTCATTGGCATATTCTTCATTCTTTTGAAAGTGAATATTAATAACAGACTTTGGAGTAAATTTAAAGACTCACATAATTGATTCTGAGAGGCAATGAATATAAATGGAACTTTTACAGCATATTATAATTGTAAAAGTATATACCATCTTTTTTTTTTCTAATATCAAATTCACTAAAAATCAAATAGCATGTTCGTATACTTCTTTAAATCTCTAATTAGTTGAAATTAAGCAAAAAGTTTGTTTTTTTTTAAGAAAAAAAAAAGAAATTAAAATCTTTAAATTCAACTGCGGCAATTTTCTTTAAGAGCATTGACATAAATTATCAACTTGAAAAAAAAAAAAAAAGAAAGAAAAAGAGAGAAAATTCAATGCAACAAAATTGATTCAAAATTTAAAATGTATGTATTTTTAACATTATATTGACGCAAAATATTAATTTGAATTATTGCGGTTGTAAACCTGCAAAAGAAGAAAAGAAATTAAAAGCACTTGTTTACTTTTTCAATTATTCATTTATTTCTCTATTATTCCTGAAATGTTTATGCAATTGGAATTATTTCTTTTTCATATCTATATGAAATAATTAAGGCTACATGTAATAGCATAATACTTTGACAGAAAATAAAATTGTAACACTCAGAATATATGTTTAAATTTACTTGAGATTAAATATGCATATACATGATGAGGTTCAATTTATTTCTTGAATACTATTAAGAGAAATAAAAGAGTAAAGAGTCAAAAAGAACAGAAGAGAAAGGCAAGAAAGGTTTGATTTATCTAACAACGTATCAACACCTTATGGGTTATTTAATGCTGAAATTTGGTTAATTTGTAAATGTTTGATTAAAATTGAGGAGATGAAGAAAAAGAAATTGAGTAGAAAAAAGAAGTGAAAGAAAAACGTTTGGTTAGGTTGATTTGATTTGGTTTATTTGTTTTATGGCATATCAACCCCTTATAGGTTATTTAATGCCAAAATTTGATTAATTTCTAAATGTAATTTGATATGAGGAAAGAAAAAGAGAGAGAGAGAGAAAGAGAGAGAGAGAGAGAGAAAGAGAGAGAGAGAGAAAGAGAGAGAGAGAGAGAGGAGCAAAGAAGATAAATAGACAAAGAGAGAGAGAGAAAAAGGTTTGGTTTGATTTGGTTTATTTGTTTTATGGCATATCAACCCCTTATAGGTTATTTAATGCCAAAATTTGATCAATTTCTAAATGTAAAATTATATGAGGAAAGAAAGAGAGAGAGAGAGAGAGAGAGAGAGAGAGAGAGAGAAAGAGAGAGAGAAGAGAAAAGAAGAAAAATAGAGAAAGAGAGAGAGAAAAAGGTTTGGTTTGATTTGGTTTATTTGTTTGATGGCATATCAACCCCTTATGGTTTATTCAATACCAAAATTGATTAATTTGTCAATGCTTTTTAATTTTTACATTTGTTTCATTTTTAGATATTTGATAATAATCATGATCTTTTATATTTTCAATCTTTCAAATCAATTATTTTTGTCGTAATCAAATTTTCTATTTTTGTCTGTAGAAATTATTTGTTGTGCACTGTTATATGGTATCAACTATTCCCATCCAATTCTAATAATTTTCAAACAGACCTTTTTGATCCATAGAAGAGTTTCTAACAGGTCATAGTCTGAGTGAACCAAGGAGTAATGGCCATGAAGGGCTATTGCACTCAACCCAGAGCTCCAGAACTGGAGCCCCAGTCTTAGATGAAGTTTAATATCAAATCCAGGAATCGAAAACACCATATTGACATCAATGTCTCCCTAATTTAATTTACTTTTTGTAGTACTTGCTTTTTTCTCTCTTTCTTTCAATCCCTATCTATATTTTCCTACACTTCTCCCTTTCTCTCTCTGTCTCTTGTTCTTCTTTATAAAAATATATATATATATATATATATATAAGTAAGTAAAGTTACCGACTGTAGTCAAGGGTGACTCAAAGACTCCCTTTTCAATAGCTACTACACCAAGGTGTAGGGGAAAACATTACTCCTTTCTGTGGATTGCTCCACTTTACCCTTGATCCATACCATATAATGCTGAGTGTTAATCAAGGAGGCATCAAGTATCATTTTTTGAGTCTTTGGTATGATTCAACCTGAGATTGAACCCAGGTCTCCTGGGCCATTGGTGAACACTCTAATCCTTATGCCTCTCTACATATATATATATATTTGGGTGTTCTGAAAGTCATTATGTTTTATCAAAGAGAATATAAAAGCAAGTCTAAATTAAATTTATTTAAATATTATCTTCAAAACTGTAACCAACTTTCATTTTCAATGACTGCAGCCCAAAAAAACCTAAGCAAAGATAAGATTGTTAGGAGGAAAGAGTCTACCCCACCCTTCATACTCACCAGATTTTGTACCTACTGATTTTCCTTTGTTTCAATGGCAAGAACATTTCATAAGTAGAACATTCAGAAAGAAAGAAATTATAAGCTGTCTTTCAAACTTTTCCCAACTCCAGATTTCTTTAAATATGGAATTCCCTTTGGGCTGCAGGGGACTACATTTTTGATGATAATATTCAAATAAATTCAACTTACATTTGTTTTTATATCCTTTCTTGTAAACCATAATAACTTTCAGAACATCCTAATATATAAACTGATGGAAAATAGAATTGCAGCAAATTGAATATGTGTTTCAATTTTCTCATGATTCAACATTAAAGTAATATTGATGACTTACAATAAATGTTTATTTATATCATTCAATACATGAACAATTTCCAAAATAAGGAGTATATCAACAATATTAAGATCCCATATACTTACTGTTGCTCAGTTAAAATTGATGTGATCCTTCAGGGTGTTGCAATTTTATTATCTGCTAATATATTAATTATCATCACCACTGGTCACATCATTTATAGTAAAGTTGGCAACCATAGTCGAGGGTGACCCAAAAGCTCCCTTTTCGATAGCTTCTACCCCAAGGTGTAAGCACTACTCCTTTCTCTGAATTACTCCACTTTACCCTTGATCCGTACCTTATAATGCTGAGTGTTAAGCAAGGAGGCATCAAGTACCAATTTTTGAGTCTTTGATATGACTCGATCTGGGATTGAACCCAGGTCTCCCAGGCCATTGGCGAACACTCTAACCATCATGCCAATGTCCAGTAACATCATCACAATGAAATTATGATTATCATCCAAACCCCATTTATATATCAATCTAATTGGTACCATTGTTTCATTTATGAAATGTTTCCAAAAATTGCCATAAGCAGTGCCGCATCAACCGAAAAGGACATCGACACAAGGTTAACGAAAGCATGGACAGCTATCAATAGGCTATATGGAAATCAGACCTAACCGATAAAATGAAACGCAGTTTCTTCCAGGCAGCGGTTGCATCGATACTACTATATGGATGCACTACATGGACTCTAACAAAACAGCTGGAGAAGAAGCTAGACGGCAGTTACACAAGAATGCTGTGAGCAATCTTGAACAAGTCCTGGCAGCAACACCCCACAAGACACCAACTGTACGGCCACCTGCCTCCTATCACGAAAACTATTCAAGTTAGACGAACCAGACATGCAGGACACTGCTGGAGAAACAGGGACGAACTCATAAGTAATGTACTCTTATGGACCCCCACACATGGCCGTGCAAAATCAGGACGACCAGCACGAACATACATTCAGCAAGTATGTGAGGATACAGGATGTTGTCCAGAAGACCTGCCTGAGGCGATGAACGATAGGGATAAGAGGCGAGAGAGGGTCAGGGATATCTGTGCTACCAGCACAACATGATGATGATGATGATACTTAAAGTCCCTCCATTGTCGCAAAAATATGACAGAACTATTTACTTATATATTTGTACCAATCTAAGAATACTTAAACTAGTTTTGGGCAGTATATTTCCTTCCACTTTCTGAATTCTGTAAGCAGCTTCTGTGGTTTTGAGGTCCAATTTAAAATGATGCCTTAAAATTATCTGATTCTAGGCACATGTATCTGCACGGTGGATCAGCTTAAATAATAAAGTGATGATGTCTAGACATCTGCTGTGTGACTGAATAGATTTTGTCTAAATGAGTCAGTACCAATTCTCAATACCCTCCCTCCTTATCGATCTAGGTTCATGCAACTTTTTATCATTTCCTAAATTGAAAATTCATCTCAAAAGTAAGATATTTGAGGATGTAAATAATATTAAAAGAAATGCAATGCTACAACTTCACACCATATCAAATGAAGAATTTTAAAGAAAATTCACTAGGACCAGTGTTGTGAATGCTAAAAGGACTATTTTGAAGAAAATTAATGTTCCATTCATTGTTTATTTTTGGTAAATGTAGGTAAAGTTTTTATATTTTTCACACACTTCAAATAAACTTAGAAAAGCATAATTTACTTAGATCTAGCTAATTATGAATGTAATTAAACAAGTTTCTTTACATCAATATATATATATATATATATATATATATATATATATATATATATATATATATATATATATATATATAATCCTTATACAGACATTTTTTTTTACTTTAGTCATATCTTTACCATTCCTAAAGCCAGACTTATATTTTTATTTAAAAGTTCAGATATTTTTTGTGAGATGACTTTTCTGTCAGATACTTTAAATGCAATGGTATATTGGCTTATATGACAGTTTGATGTCATTTCTGCAAATATCATTTTTTCCTACATTTCCTTGACAATTTTGTTACTAACCTGTTCACCTTTTAGTTAAAAAAAAGATAACATTTGCTTCAGTATAGATATATAAGTTGTAATAAATTAGACTACAAAATGGCCGGAAGCAAAGCTTAGGAAATACATATCCTACGATTGCAGAGATAGTCATATATTTGAGGTCAGACCAGGAAATCTTTAAAAAGATAACAAGCAAATCTAAAAGTTTATTTAACATACACTGAAGTGCATATTTTTGTTGTTTTTACATACAATCTCAGATATTTTTTGTTTTTTTACAGATAATCTCAAATGTTTAAGCTTCTACAATGCATTTGTCATGAGGTGGGGAGCTGTTATTTACAACCAATTGCATACTTCTTGATGGTAAGAAAAAGGTAATAAAATCAAATTCAAAAAATAAAGTCACAAAACTTAATTCTAAATACAATGACATGGAAATATATATATATATATATATATATATATATATACAAAATTTTTAAAAATATATAAAGATAAATATTTAAAAGATTTATATATATATATATATATATATATATATATATATATATATATATATATATATCTTTAAGAAAAAAACCAAAGACCGGTTAATTCAAGATTATAAATTTACTTCCATCCTGTATTTTCAGTTTCTGGTGTGAACCAAAAACATGAAGAAAAAAAATTTATACAGGACTTCTTCAGATCCAATGGATAATTAACTAAAAACAGAATAAAACACGTGGGGTGGAAGGGGGACGGGATTAAGGAGTTACCTCGTTTTATTGAATTTCCGTTTTATTTTAATTTTTCAAATTTCTTCAGTCAGTCATAATTACGGTAATTTAACTTTTTTATTTATTTGTTTAGCTTATTTTCTTTTCAAGTTAAGTTCAATAATTAACTTTTAAGAGAAATATTAATGCTTATATTAATTTTGATACTATTTAATAAGCTACCAATTTTTTTAGTGAATATGTTGGATACGTTTTTTTACCTGGTTTCATTATTTATTTCTATGTTTTAAATTTTTATAGTTTAAATTTAGTCTTATGTCTACATCTAGCTATTAATTCACTTCTCTTATATATATATATATATATACAAAATCTTTAAAATATATAAAAATTAATATATTTTAAATTTATGTATATATATATATATATATATATATATATATATATATATATATATATATATATATATATAAATTTTTTTTTTTAAATTTCAATTATTCTTTCTTACAAAAGTGGAATTTTGGGGGTAATTCTAATAATGAGAATTCTTGTAAAGTACAGTATGTGATAAAAAGGTTTTCAGACCGAAGCTTTAAATCTTATAATTTCAAATCATTTTAAGATCCAAATGAAAACATATGCATAGCTGAGCAATGTATCTAATAAAGAAATGATAATTTGGATGTTGCGTTTTTAAAAAATGTTCAATATGAACAGTAACTTCACAAAATTAACATTCACTTGCTAATTGTTGATATTCATTAAACTTTCCTTAGTCTAGCACACAAATTTTGAAAGTTTTTTTAGTGTCAAAGCATATCTTATGTTTATTACTCTGATATAAATCGCCCAGTCGGCTGGAGCTGTAGAATACACCAACTTCTTCTCTGCAGAGGGGTAAGACCCCTCCCAATGAGTGTCCTGATATGACACTAAACAATCTGATGGTGAGGTTCCAGCAGTGCTGGAGCTTTGGGGAATGTGGAGTACCCCTTCATTGCCATTGCTCCCTGGTCCACTCTGGCCTGGAGTGGTAGCACCTGATAGGGCCCTATCTATGGGTCAAATAGAACAAATGGCATACTTATGCTAAACTGAATTGTATGATTAAACTGAATAGCTTGAAATAGAAATGCTTTTGACAATTAAACCGTACTTACATTTAAACTGAATTATTTGAAATAGAACTGTTTTTCGACATTAAAACTGTATTTACACTTAACTGAATTGTTACATATAACTGCTTGACTAGTTTGAAATGGAAATGTTTTTTGACAATTAAACTCTGTACTTATGCAAAACTGAATTGTTTTAAATAGAACAGATTATTTACATAAAATGGATTTGGCATTAAATAACCTACAAAGGTTGATATGCCATAAAACCCAACCAACCATCTGATATAAATCACACAATTATGTTCCTTTTTTCTTCTAAAGCAGCAAGTTTAATGAATGAATACTGAAGATGTAATTGAAATTAGATGAATTACTGATTTTAGTTGATTTTTTTTAAATTGCAATGTAATTTGTCTTTACATGAATTATCATTCATCAGAATTGTTTTATATTGTAAACAACTTTTCAAATACAAAATTTTCCATTTCTTTTTTTTTACATGTACATGAAGAATTTTATATATTTCTGCTGCCATTTTTTTTTTGTGAATGAGACAAAGTTTAACTTTAACTGTATGGGAACCAAATATACTCAGTTCCACGCATGTGCACTTGAGACACAAGAATCAAGTTAACTTGATTTTGATAGTCTGGTACTTTGCCAAATTTCATATTTCATATTATATATATTTCATTTTTCTGGCCAACAGAAAGAGGTTGTAAGAACTGATTTACACATGATTAATACATTACATCACCAGCTTAAGAGGTGTATTTCTAAATTTAGAATGAGAGTGAATTTTCAATTTCAACAACAAAGCAAAAGATGGTGTAAGGTAATTTCTTTGATTTGTATTTCAGTAATTCTGATTCGGACAGCAAATTTGAAGGGTTTTACTCTGAAAGCATTGTTCCATTATAATGATGAGTTTAGTGCAATGACATGAAAATGTTTGATTGTATGAGAACCAAGGTATATCTACATACAATGAATATAGAATATAAATAAAAAAAATCTTGTTTTATTTATGGACTTCAATTTCAGCCAGTTTTAGAAAATTAATTCAGTATCTGATAATTAGTGTACAAATATCTAATCAGAGCAGTAAGGGTTAATGAGGTAAAATTAAGAATTTTACACAGAAATTTTTTATCAGCATAGTTTGTTTTTTTTGTATTTTAGAAAGTTGCTTGAGGTTCCTATACTTTATAGAAGGGTACAAATTTTACAATTTGCAAGACTGTGGCACGTTTGAATGTGAGTCTCTGCATTATTTTATATTTGTTTTTAATTTAATTTTAATTTTCTTTTTCTATCCACCATAAGTTCCCTCAAATGACTTCTGTAGAAGAAAAAAGAAACATTGTGAGGTAGTTGTCAGTTTACTGTACATTCTTATTACTCTTTAATTAATGGTAAGTAATTATACAATATGAACATTGACTGAAAAGTTCATAGGCTGACCAAGATACAGTCATGGAATGTGACCAAACAAGGTTTATTTTTCAACATAGTGCCCCTTGCAGTCTATACATTTCTTCAAACAGTGTTGTAGCGCTTGAATCCCATTGGTAAAAAAATCAACAGCAGATATGATGTCATCCAATGAACTTTAAGTGCACATTACTTTCAGTATAGAAACCTTTTTTGTTTTAACGGAGTGATTTTCCTAAGGCCTCTTTGTTCATCTGTCTGTGAAGCAGGTGTTAACGCGGGTGCGCGCGAGCGGATGGAAGTGTCACTCAGATGTCATAACAGTCCGAGACGATACTGGGTGACAAGGTGCGGGTGACGTCACGCACCGGAAGCACGCGGAAGTTTGTGTGAGAATTTGAAGAAAATAAGAGTCGGGTTTTAGACACCAAACGAGAAGGATCAATTTTGGAGCTCGCAGGCGCGAGGCGAACGTGCGCCCGATGGGGGCCGTTCGAGTTGGGGGCCAAATGAATAAGACAGCGTAGAAGATTGTGTCTCTCCTCCTTACGTCGAAACCTTTAACTCAAAGTTAATAAAAAGGTTTCGTACCTGAACAAGAAGTAGTTACGTGTTTTGAGATTCCTGTTCTTTATATATTCTATAGTTATGAACATTACATGTCTATTTCGCACATGGCCATATTCGTGTATATGGCTACGCAACATAGACATATTTGGTGCCAGAACTTGGGCATATCGTTCATGATATGGTTTTCGATTGGGTTACCATGGTTCCACAAAGACGATCAGAGAAGCGGCTAAGAACAAGGTGGAATCTATTTCGGAGCGGCTTGTTCAGGCGATCGAGGGAGAGAGAGAGAGAGAAAACACAAGGCCCCAGAAAATAAGAAACAAGGAAAAGAGACCGAAAACACGAAGAACAAATTCGGCGCCCCCCAGAAAGAAAAAGGAAAATGTCCAGCACCGAAAAAAGAAGAAGAACAGCACAACCCCAAAAGAAAAAAAAGGAAGGCGTGAAAAGAAAAGAAAAAAAGAAGTAACACAACTCAACTCCAAGAAAAAAAAAGGCAGGAAGAAAAGAAAAAGAATAAAAAGGTATTTGCTCATTTACGTCTGTCATAGTTTAATTTACGAATAGAGTTTGAATGGTTGTGGAGGATAGATTTGGAAATAATTCTAAAATTTAAAAGAAAAAAAAAAGAAAGAAAAATCATTGGTAGCATAGAAAATTATGATTACTACTGTATGTGACTTAGTACTGTGGTGGGAGGAGAGAAAGAAAGAGTAACAGAAATAAGCTCGCAGTGGCAGAGAAGAAAGAAAGGTGGTCGCTGTGGGGACAGAGGATTGTGTTGCGCTCATGATTGACAGCAATAGTAAACAATATTTTGTAAAGAAATTTTATAGTAATAACGTATTTTTATGAAGGGATTTTACGATAGACGGGGTCATTGTAGGTGAAGTTTGTAGTAAATAACGTTTTTATGAATGAAAACTTGTAACTTGTTGGTGGTCCGGGCTAATAATATTCGGAGATTAGAATTTTGATTCGAGACCTTGGAGATTTCGCTCATCGATGGGATTGCCGGAAAAATTTCGCATATCTGTAGTTAAGACTTTTGGGACAGGTTTCGATGTTGGAGAATCGATATTTTGGGCGCTGAAGAAATCAGGCCAGGTTTTTGTTTAAGTAGTCGAATCCGAAAGAGTCGGAGTCACGTTTGGAATATTTCGGACGTTTCGTTGTCCGTATCGACTGGAAAATTGACTCATATCTCGCCGGAGAGGCAGATCAACGAAGAGACAGATGTTTATTGTGTCTGACAGGGCAAACGGTTATTTTGTAAGTTCTCCCCTGGAGTGGGACTGTGAGGTTTTGTTGAGGAAGATGTTCGGAAAAACATGGGTTTGGAGATTAGTTATTTAAGATATGCGCAGAGTTCTGGTGATCTCATTGGATGTGTTTGGAAAATTCGCGGACTTGATTTTGTGTCGAGGGAGAAATTTTATTGAGTGAGCTAATAAAAGGTTTGGGTGGTTTAGAAAAGAACACCCAGTATTTTAAGGGCGAAAGAAAGAAAGAAGATAAGAAAGAAGGGTACTCGTAAGCTGTTGAAAAGATGTAAGATAGACCGTTTGACGGTGGTCAAAAGTTGGAAAAAAAAAACGGGAAACATGTATCTTGGTTCGATTACGAGCTATGCTTGGTTGTGGAAGGTTAAAATGTGTACATTAATTAATGACAGATATTATGTGAGAAGGAGATATAAAGTTAGCAGTAATAAGTACGGACGTAGAAGGAAGGCAAAAATGCAAAATACAAAATGAGCAATTGACCTGAGATTTTAAAAAAAAAAAAAAATTTTAAATATGAAAATAAGAGAACAAATTAAAGACTGAAAAAAATATACATGCCGAACGAGTGACTGTTGAAAAGATGAAAAAAAAAAAAGAAAAAAAGAGAACAAAGAACCAGAAAATGTGGTCGGAAAAAGAAAAAAAAATGAAAAAAAAAAAAAAAAACGATGGACAATACGAACACTTTTTATTTTTATTTCAGTGACTTTTGAGTTTGGGACTGACGCATGTTTTTTGTTGTATTGTTTTGTTGAAATTGTATTGCTGAAGATTTTGTTGCTCGGTTCGACATGGGGAGGACCGGCACAATAGTTTAAGAAAATAATTTGTCATCATCGATGACAAATGATTTTATTGTGGTTGGATTGGTATGTTATGAAATAGCCGAGGGATTTCGGTTCATGCCTTTGAGTTTAGTTAGGTTGAGAACCTTTCGGCTCAACACATGGGTTGGTTGGGTGTAAGATTGAAGCAGGTGTTAACGCAGGTGCGCGTGAGCGGGTGGAAGTGTCACTCAGATGTCATAACAGTCCGAGACGATACTGGGTGACAAGGTGCGGGTGACGTCACGCACCGGAAGCACGCGGAAGTTTGTGTGAGAATTTGAAGAAAATAAGAGTCGGGTTTTAGACACCAAACGAGAAGGATCAATTTTGGAGCTCGCAGGCGCGAGGTGAACGTGCGCCCGATGGGGGCCGCTCGAGTTGGGGGCCAAATGAATAAGACAGCGTAGAAGATTGTCTCTCTCCTCCTTACGTCGAAACCTTTAACTCAAAGTTAATAAAAAGGTTTCGTACCTGAACAAGAAGTAGTTGCGTGTTTTGAGATTCCTGTTCTTTATATATTCTATCGTTATGAACATTACATGTCTATTTTGCACATGGCCATATTCGTGTATATGGCTACGCAACATCTGTAACTTCTACTAAGATAAGTGTGTAGTATCTTCATGTTCTGTTTGCTGAAAAGAGATACCAATTTTAGGTAGAGCACACTAATACCAAACTCTCATTCTAGGCAAAATTACCAATCTATATATAAACAAACCCATATTTTTTGACTGGAACTACTAATCTAATAATAGCAAAATTACAATAAAAAAATTTTGTAGCATAAGCTCACACAAGTGACAGTGTTGTAAACAGATATGATTATTGATATTCACTTCTGTAATAATTTCAGTTTGACACAAAATCAATGTAATAAAATACATTTTATAGGCCAATGATTTTTCTTTGTCTGAATGGTAGTGAATACAGCTTGGACTTTTGTTGTCATTGGAGTTGTCTGTTCTCACTTTATCCTAACAGTTCTGTATCTTCTTGGTATAATTTTAACTTTTCAACCAATTTATTCAATCAGATTTCCCTAAAATAGCCTAAAAGTTGACACTTTAAAACCCTTTCGCGGGCAGTGTAAAATTTTGTTGTTTTATCTTCTAGCTAAAGGAATAAGCAAAGGGACAAGGACTAATTTTATTAATAAAACCAGCAAGTACTCGGTGTAATGACTGCGTGTGTTTTTAGCCAAGCTCATGAATGTCAGTAGAAGTAGTTGAGAGCCATCAATGCCGGTCAGATTCGATGTTAAACTGGCTTGATGCTAAGTAGCGCTGAAAGGTTGGATTCATGTAGACTACTGGTTAGTTGGTTGGTTGGATTTTATGGCATATCAACCTTTGTAGGTTATTTAACGCCAAATCCATTTTTATGTAAATAATCGGTTCTATTTAAAACAATTCAGTTAAGCATTAGCAAACAGTTTAATTGACAAAAACATTTCTATTTCAAACTATTCTGTTTATTCAAACAGTTATATATAACAATTCAGTTTAGTGTAAGTACAGTTTCAATGTCAAAAACAGTTCAATTTCAAACAATTCAGTTTAGCATAAGCACGCAGTTTAAATGTCAGTATGGTCTAATTATCAAAAACATTTTTATTTCAAGCTATTCAGTTTAATCAAACAATTCAGTTTAGCATAAGTATGCCGTTAGTTTTATTTAACCCATAGATAGGGCCCTATCAGGTGCTACCATGCCGGGCCACAGTGGACCTGGGAGCGATGGCAATAAAGGGGTACTCCACATTCCCCAAAGCTCCAGCATTACTGGAACCTCAACATCAGATTGTTTAGTGTCATAACAGGACACTCATTGGGGGTGTCTTACCCCCCTGCAGAGATACAGTCAGTGTATTCTACAACCCCAGCCGACTGGGCTGCTGGAGAAGAGAGGACAAACTTATTACAAATATTTTCCCCATAGACTCCTACACACAGACACACCAATTTTGGCCAACCAGCAAACAAATACATACATCAGCTCAATCCAGTCTCTGGATGCCATCTAGAAGACTTGCCAAGAGTGATGACCAAAAGGATGTATGGTGAGAGAGAATGAAGGAAATCTATGCAATCAGCACACTATAATGATAATAATGATGACAACACAAGAAATTAATTCCAGATTTATATTGATTTAATTGGAAGAAAATCACTGATCAAATAATGAAAATCTTTTACATTGGAGATTTTCAAAATAAAGTACAATATAAACTTGAAACAATAACATGCAATACTCAAGTTTGTTTTTTTTAAATTTCTCTCGTTATTTTCGCAGCAAACTAACTTCAAAGAGAATCTGCAGATAAATGAATTATTGTCCAATCTTAAATAAATTCCCTGATGAATCCTCTTTCCCAATTCCTATCGTTCCATTGTTTCAAGATCTTTCTTTAATTAAGAATCTTCTTTTTACCAATCTATTTGGTATTTGAGTGCTGCTAACCTAGTTTTTAAACAAAGTCACATGACCTTGAGTTACATGACCGTAATAGCTGTCATTGTTTCTCAAGATTTTTCAGACCCTAGTCATCTTTTTAAAAATCTTTTTAAATAATTTACTCTTTCAATTAACAGATTTTTACACCTTTCCTAAAATAGATTAAGAGATAAAATGATTAAACAGAGTTAATAGCCAAATTCATTGACAAAGTCTGGTGGCAACATCCCACAAAGCACCAACACAGTGAGACGACCAAACCAGATATTTGTAAATGAGCTTATAAATGTTGTGGGAGGTAGTAGAGAGTAGGTAACTTGGCCAAACTTCACACTGTTTTCTGCCTTTGATTTGATGGTTGTATTTACCTAACCTCTCAGATCAAAGCAGGATCCAACACAAAATCACCTTTTAAACAAAGTACAACTGGTTTGAATTAAAAGTTGTTCTTTTCCTAAACTAGTGGCCATACCAAGGTGAAAGAACCCAGTCTGCTCTTCTATTTACATATATCTGGGGGAGGATAGTGGGGTTATTACCTTTCCCAAGGATATTAGCATGAGGTGAAATGTAAACAGCTTTATTTTTCCCCAGATTTTTCAGCCCAAAATTTTGGGGTGTGTATTATACACAATACCTATACAAATAACATTTTTTTCCTGCCACATGTCTCACAGTATTTGAGATGGTATGACTGAAAGTAAGTTATATCTAGTCCAAACTAATGTGCCTTATTCTGTTACAGAAAAATATCCATTGACATGTGTGTTTATTTATAATTTTCTTTTTCCCAATGTGAACTTGTAGCATTTTTGTATCAAGATGTCTGTATGTTTATACTAAATGCTGTGTAAATTTTTGTGTTTTAAGACATAATGTAAACAAGATAAATTCTTATTTTTTATTAACTTGAACAGATAAAAAACGTGAACAAATATCAAATTTAGATTGAATTTAGCAGCTACAATTCCAAAAAGTCAGTGAATATCCAGATTTGGTTTGGTTTGGTTTGGTTTCTTTGTTTTTAATGGCATATCAACCTTTGTAGGTTATTTAATGCCAAAGCTATTTTCCTAGAAGAACAGTGGTGGTACTATTTAACCCATAACTGGGAGGATAAGGGGGTTCATACCTTTCCCAAGGGTATTTGCTCGAAAGTGAACGTAATAGCATGACTGGAGTATGAACTCGCTTACTACGATTCCGCAGTCCATCGCTTTGACCATTACACCACGAGGACACCCCGTGAATATCAAGAGAATTTTTTTGTCTAAATTTCATAGTCTAAAGTTACGAGTGCATGTTATATACGAATGATAATAGTATTCATTTTAGTCTTGTGGTTTTGAATCTTCTTTGTAAATTTTACCTTTTTGACCTATTCATTCTATATTTCCCTAAAATAAGTTAAAATTTTACTCAGTGAAGCAAACTGTCAATGACTAACTTTATTAATAAAACAAGCAAGTACTTGGTGTGATTACTGAGGGTATTTTTAACAATCAAACTCATTAATGTCAGTTAAAGTAGTAGAGAGTTATCAATGCTGGTCAGATTCTATATTAAACTTATTTCAGGTTTTAGACTTGATGCTTAGCTGAGTAAAAAAGCCAGTGTTACCAAGATGTCATTATCATATGTGCATAATATGCATTTTATCCAGGTTTTTCAGCTTGAAATTTATTGGTGTTTATTGTATAGAAGAGCTAAATATCTACTTTCTTTTTCTGGCCATATATGTTGCCATATTTATGATGGCATGACTGAACAAAAGTTTTATTTATGGTCCCAACTTTATTCACTTTATTCCAACAGTTCTGAATCTTTTTTATATAATTTTATCATTTCAATGCTGGACAATTTCTACATTGATGTAGTTTCAAGCTTTAGACATTGACGCTAAGCAGAAAGGAAAAGTTGGATTCACAGAGATGCACAGATTTTGTTCATGCCAAAATTCATAGACACACGGAATTTTAGTCACCAGAATAATTACTTTCAACTTTGTTTCTATCAAAATGTACATCACTACCATTATCATTATTTTTCTTTGCCCAGGTGACTGGGACTGTAAAATACACTGACTGCATCTCTGCAAAGGAGTAAGGCTCAACGAGTGCCCTGGATTTGATACAAAACAATCTGATGGCAAGGCTCTCTTTGAGGAATGTAGAGTACCCCTTCATTGCCATTGCTCCCAGGTCCACTCTGGCTCAGAGTAGTAGCACCAAATAAGATTCAATCTATGGGTCAAATAGAACTGTTTGACATTCAAAGTAAGTGCAAAGAAATGATTTATGCTAAATTGAATTGTTTGAAATAAAACTGATCATTTAAATGTATGTAAACAAATGACTGATGTTTGATTTAATTGTTACTGTCACACAGCAATATTTGAAACCATTTAACTGTGTGCAAAAAGAAATGAGCTCAGGCTTGTTTTAAAATGTATCTACAAAATGTGTTTCCAAAACATATATTTAATATATATATAAAAACAGGATTTGATATTAGATAACCAACCATGGTTGATATGTTATAAAACTAAACCAAACCACACCGAACCTTTATTCTTCTCTTCTATTTCATAATATAACTTCATTTTCTTTTTTTCTTCCTTTTAAGAAATTATGTTCTAACAATTTTATATGAGTAATTGCCATTGCAGATGCTTACTACTTGATGTGGACCCAAAGTCGGTACACAGAAGGAAAACATGGAACATGATTTAGAGGTAAGAAACATATATTGACAAAAGTTATAAATGATAGTGTCCAATATTGGTAGTCATACTTCTAGTACTCTTTTACTACTACTACTACTACGGCCGCCCATATTAGGATATTACTACGCTAGTAATATAGTGCTGGAAGAGTCCGTGATGTAGGTAAGCTTGGTCTCACAACTCTACTATAGCTAGAAGCTAGTGACATATTTTTGCATTTTATCCAGGTTAAATATATGTAATTTAACATTTACATGGAGAGACCATATGACCAAACTGCTCTGTTAACAGAGCTTAGAATATGCTTACTTTATCTTATACAGATAAGTAAGACCCTACCTCCTACTATTTTACCCATAGCTGGAGGGAGAACGATTGGATCCATACCTTTCCCGAGGGTATTAGTGCTATGTGAAATGCAATCAGTCTCGTCCAGGATTTGAACTTGTGTTGCTGTGTCCATTTCCTACGACAATAACCATTACACCACGGGCACCTCCATATTCCAGTGAAAATATTCTTAATAACTAGTTTATTATTAAGTAAGGAGTTCTTCTATCAAAAGTTGTAATATCAGATAATTACAGTATGACCCATTAAGTACATTTACTAAGTTTTGTATGGGGCAACCAGTGAGATTCAAATTCACTAGCAATGGTCTAACCTGTTGACTATTAAACCATGCTAGGCACCCACCCATCGATAAGTAAACCTCTAATAGTTTTTTATGAAATTTAATTTTCTTCTAAACCAATAATACTAGGATTTTATATTTCCCAGTGGAACATTATTTATACAATCAGGCAAACTTGACACAACATTTATCATCATAGAAAATGAAATCAGCAATCTGTATTCAAATCCAGGTTGATCATTTAACTATGTGCGAACAAATGACTGGTGTTGCTTTAAATTGTTAGTGATACATAGCAAT
This sequence comes from Sepioteuthis lessoniana, assembly GCA_963585895.1. Classification (NCBI taxonomy): domain Eukaryota; kingdom Metazoa; phylum Mollusca; class Cephalopoda; order Myopsida; family Loliginidae; genus Sepioteuthis; species Sepioteuthis lessoniana. The sequence continues at coordinate 86,308,545 of OY757925.1, forward strand.
ACCAGAAACCATCTAAACCATCAATGAAGACTTATGCTAAATTAAAGTGTTAAAAATAGAACTGTTTGATCATTTAACTATGTATGAACTGATGACTGATGTTTGATTGAATTGTTGGTGAAATACAGCAATATTTGGAACCATTTAACTTCATTAAATTATGCTTAATTGAACTGTTAGAAATAGAACTGTTTGATCATTTAACTGGGTCTATCAGCAAAATGTGTTTACAATTCATATATCAAAAATATATGTAAAAACAGGATTTGGCATTAAATAACCAACAATGGTTCATATGCTATGAAATCAAAGCAAAATCAAATCCTGAATGGGGTTGTTTGAATTTCACATAGCATTAATTCCCTTGGGAAATGTATGAATTTGTCTGTTCTCTCCCCAGTTATGGATAAATAGTAGGGCAGTCTGGGTTCTTTTGCTTTGGCAAGGCAACCAGTAAAGAAGAAGAAAAACTCTGAATTGAAACCACCAGTAAGTAAAAAAGTTGGCAATCATAGTTGAGGACAACCTGAAGGATTCCTTTTCAATAGCTATGACACCGAGGTGTAGGAGAGGGCACTACTCCTTTCTCGGGATTGCTCCACTTTATCCCTGAAATACTTGTTGCGGGGCCTATAAGTATGTCGACCCCGCAAATGAATTTATGTGAATGAGAACAGCCAAAGCAATATGAAGGAACAAAGGTGAGATTATGATAATTACAAATGACAATTTATTTCGTCGTATTTACAAGCGTGAATGTAAATGTCCGTGGCGGTTGTATGTGTTCGCAGCTGGGCGTTCGACGAGGGTCGCTGGCGTAGGTCGAGTCGTTGAGTACAGCTAGATGTTGGATGCTGGTAAGCTGAGGTCGGTCGAGTCGTTGAGTTCAGCTAGATGGTCGGTGCTGGTCGTTGGGTACAGCTAGATGGTCGATCGAGGTTGGTAGATCGATATCCCTGGTTGTGACGGTATGTTGTGGTTAACCAAGGGTGTGTCGATCGGGTTGTTGACTCGTACGACGGGTCGTAGGTGAGTCAGGTGTTGCAGTGGTAGAACCGTCCGTAACAGCGAGTCGTTACGTGGACTGCGTTGTACCTTGCAAGAGCGTCGAGGTCGAGGAAAGGCTAGGGCCTTGCTGGGCCCCCTAGCCGTGCGGACGTATCGGACGGGAGTGAAGGCTTTGTCGTCTCAAAGCCGTGCGGACGAGCGGACGAGAGCGAAGGCTTTGTCGGGTCAAAGCTGTGCGGACGAGCGGACTAGTGCGAAGGCTTTGTCGGGTCCCAAGCCGTGCGGATGAGCGAACGAGAACGAAAGCTTTGTCGGGGCAAAGCCGTGCGGACGAGCGGACGAGAGCGAAGGCTTTGTCGGGTTAAAGCCGTGCGAACGAGCGGACGAGAGCGAAGGCTTTGTCGGGTTAAAGCCGTGCGAACGAGCGGACGAGAGCGAAAGCTTTGTCGGGCCAAAGCCGTGCGGGCGAGCTGACGGGAACGAAGGCTTTGTCGGGTCAAAGCCGTGCGGACGAGCGGACAGCAGTGAAGGCTTTGTCGGGTCCAAGCCGTGCGGGCGAGCTGACGGGAACGAAGGCTTTGTCGGGTCAAAGCCGTGCGGACGAGTGGACAGCAGCGAAGGCTTTGTCGGGTCAAAGCCGAGCTGTCGAGCGGACAGGCCAGAAGGCCGAGGCTAAGATGGGCGTTATCTTAGCGCTGCGCAGATAGCGAAGGAGTAGCTAAAGGCTGGACCGTGCCATTAGCGCTGCGCAGCTTATCGGACTATCGGAACCGACTGAGAGTTAAGACCGGTTGGTCTTAGAATCCGTCTTCGTGTTTGCCGCCTGGCCGTCTACTTCGACTGATCATTACTGACCAGTCAGAGATGCTCTGACCCGCAGACAGAGACCTCTTATGGTCCTAAAAAGGACCTTTGTGCATACCTATGTAGGTGGGAAAAAAAAAAGGGGATCTACCACGAGAAGTGGGATCAACGTCGGAAGTTAAGGTGAATGCGACCGCACAGAATGCAGGATTCCTCCTTAATGAGCTTCGCTAGGAGCGTGCCAACGAGGGTTGAAAAGGGCTTGCTGATATTACGAAGGTGCTGTGACACACAGCTCCAGCCGCGTGGATATAAAATTCTTTGATAAAAAATGAGTGTAGCCGTAAAGTATTTTCCTAACCTGCTATAGGCTGGCGACGACTATTAGTTCAAGTCTTATCAGGTAATTTTTGGCCGAAGTGTTTTATGAATGTTATTAATTTTAATTCTCCCTTTTCTTTTAGCTATAACTAGATGTCAAGGTCGTTAGCAAGAAAAAAGGGCTTAGTCAGTTCCGGTCGTACTCGGATATAATCGTCCTAACTCGGGCGTGTAATTTGATATGTTTTAGGTTTATCGGCAGGTCGCGGCAAGGGTTTGTCGGCCGGTCGCGGCAAGGCCCTCTCCCTAGATAATTGATCGTCCATCAATTAGTAGTAATAATCGGTCCGTAGGTTGCTAGGGAAAGTGACCTTCCTTCCAGATCGGGTTTGCTGACGTGATGGCGTTGGAGTACTTTCGGAAGAAGGTGTCATTGATTCGGTGGGGTGTTGGTTCTCCAAAAACGCTGGTTTAGTCCTGTCGATAGAAACAGTATCGGTCGTGTTACCGCGCCTAATCGTGATGTGTTTGTTGGAGTGTCGTATCACTTTATATGGACCTTGGTAAGCTGGTGTGAGCGGTTTTCTTACGGTGTCGTTTCGTACGAAAACGTACTTACAGTCCCGGAGATGTTGTGGTATGAATGTGCCTGTCTGTTGCTGTCGAGGAGGAGTATATTTTAAACGTGCCATCTTGTGGCGGAGCTCCTGGATGAACGGGGTTGATGGCTTTGAAGCTGTGTCGAGGGAGTCGTTGAAATATTCACCCGGGAGTGAGAGCGGTGTGCCGAAAACAAGTTCGGCAGGCGAACATCCAATGTCTTCCTTGACAGTGTTTCTCCATGCGAGGAGGATCAGGGGCAATTCATCCACCCAGTTTGTTGAGTCAGTTCTAGCGGCCAAAGAGGTTTTTAAAGATCTGTGGAACCTCTCAACAAGGCCGTTAGCCTGTGGGTGGTAAGCAGTCGTTTTTATGTGTTTGACGCCGAGTAGGTTCGAGAATTCCTGAAAGAGGGATGATTGGAACTGTGCTCCTCTATCGGTTGTGATGACTTGAGGTGTACCAAACGTACTTATCCATTCTTTCAGAATGGTCTTGGCAACAGTGCTTGCTGAGATGTCCTTGATAGGCACAGCAGTGGGCCATCGTGAGAAGCGGTCCACCACCGTCAATAGATATTGGTAGTCCTGACACATTGGCATTGGTCCGACCAGGTCGATGTGTAAGTGGGAAAAACGTGCGTCAGGACTGCTGAAGGTGCCAATAGGAGATTTTGTGTGCCGGTGGATTTTATACTGCTGGCATTTTAGACACGTAGAGACCCATTCGCGGATGTCTGTGTTCATGTTGGGCCAGACGAAGCGTTCAGTAATGAGTTTGACGGTCGCACGTTTACTCGGGTGTGACAATCCGTGTAAGTGTCGAAATACTTGTTTTCGTAATGCCGGGGGGACGTAGGGCCTTGGGTTGGCCTGGCTGATGTCGCAGTACAGTCTTCCGTCGCTGAGAGGTACTGGGAACTCCTGAAGTTTCAGGGAGGTGTTCGTTTTCACCTCTTGTAATGTTGAGTCGGATTTTTGTTCTTTCGCGATTAAATCCTGACTCAGAACATCGTTATCCAGAGCGTGGATATCTGTCCGGGATAAAGTGTCTGCGACCGTGTTATCCTTCCCCTTGACGTGACGTATGTCGGTGGAAAACTGTGACAAGTAATCGAGATGTCGAATTTCCCGAGCTGTGTACTTGTCGGAGTTAGTTCTCATTGCTGTCGTCAGTGGTTTGTGGTCTGTGTAGATCACGAAGTCTCTGCCTTCTAGGAGGTGTCTAAAATGCTTGACGGCCAAGTATATGGCCAGCAACTCTCGTGAAAAGGTACTGTACCTTCTCTGTGCTGGTGAAAGCTTGGCCGAAAAGAATGCGATTGGTTTGCGTTGGGAGTCGTATTCCTGTTCAACTACAGCTCCTACTCCGGCGTCTGATGCGTCAGTCGTAAGGGCGAGATGCGTTTTTGGGTCGTCCTTAATGTACGAGAGTTTGGTGAAGTTCACCAGCGCGGTCTTTGCGGCGTTGAATGCGTGAAGAGCGTCTGTTTCTAGTGAAATGTTCCTATTCTTCCTCTGTAGTAAGTTCGTAAGAGGTTGGAGAATAGTGGAACACTTTGGGATGAACCTTCTGTAGAAGTTTATCATTCCAATGAAACGTCGCAGCTGTTTCATTGACGTCGGCGTTGGAAAATCCTGGATTGCACTGATCTTCGTTGGTAGAGGGGTTATTCCCTCAGCATCGGTGTTGTGTCCAAGGAATTCGATGCTGGGCGCCCCGAAAACACACTTGTCAAGGTTCAGACGTAATCCGTAATGTGAAAGTCGTCTGAACACTTCACGTAGGTGTTGTTTGTGAGAATCATCGTCTTTGCTGGCAACCAGGATATCGTCGATGTACGCATATACATAGGGTAGACCACGCAGGACTTCGTCCATCAAGCGTTGGAAGGTTTGTGCCGCGTTACGTAGACCGAATGGCATTTTTAGGAATTCATACAGGCCAAACGGTGTCGTAACTGCTGTTTTTGGGATGTCTTCCGGAGCTACAGGGATCTGATGGTATGCCTTCGTAAGGTCTATTTTCGAGAAGATACAAGAACCCTGCAGTCCGGAAGCAAAATCGTGGATGTGGGGTACCGGATATCGATCAGGAACTGTGGAGGCGTTCAGTTTCCTGTAATCGACGCATATCCGGAACTCCTTGTTTCCAGGTTTCGGTACCAGGTGTAGAGGTGAAGCGTAGGGGCTGTCCGAGGGTCGTATGATGCCGTCGTTTAGCATCTGTTCAAACTGCTCTTTAGCATAAGCCAGTTTGTGTGGCGCGAGTCGTCTGGGTTGGGAGTGTGCTGGTGGACCACTCGTTTTGATGTGGTGTTGCGTTTGGTGGACACCCGAATCAGTGGATTTGAATGGTTGTGTTATATCCACGAACTGATTCAGGATGTCCACGTAATCCTGGCCATGGCATGCTGCGATTCCGATCCCCGTGGTGCTGTGTCGTGCTGGCGTCCCTATGACGTGGAGGTTCGTCAAGGTATCCGACAATGTTCGTGGGTTCATGTGAACCGATAGTTCGTAGTGCGCCAGGAAGTCTGCACCGAGGATTGGTATTTTGACGTTGGCCAGCGTGAAGGTCCAAGTGTAGTCACGCCGCATGCCAATGTTTAGAGAGAGCGTCTTTCCACCGTACGTGTCTATAGTGGAACCGTTGGCTGCTTGTAGTTTGAGTGGGGTGGGCTTAGCGGATGGGTCAATTGTGTGAGGTATGACGCTGATGGCTGCACCCGTGTCTACAAGGAATTTTATTTTATTCCTCCGGTCCCATATATAGAAGAGACGACATGTCTTTAGTTCGTTACCGGATGGGTTCGTCGTCGTTACCCTCCGGTTTCCTAGTTTTCCTGGGCCGACGTGAATTTGCAGTACGGCCTGCATTTCTTTGCTTGGTCTCCAAATGTCTGATGATACCAGCAAATGTCTTCGTCGTTGGTCCGGTGATTACTAGGGGTTCGAGGGCGTCGATGGCGACTATGCGTCCTATCCCTTGGCCTCTGTCGTCGGGTGACCTTCATCTCGTGAAGTTGTTTTTGCAGGTCTGCCATCATTTTTTTCATGGCTCGCAGCTCTTTTGTTGTTTGCGACTCCGATGTTGGTGCCTGGACAGAGGTGATGTTGTTGGATCGTTCGAACACCAAATCAGCGGAGTCGGCCAAGTCGTCCAATGCGGTGGATCGGGACATTGGAGCAATTATTTGCGAGACCCATGATGGTAGTCGCTCCATCCATAGGGTTCGCAGGACGGTCTCTGAGACATGCTTCGAGCCTAACTGACTCTTCATGAATCTTAAAAGTTGGGCTGGTGTCCTGTCTCCGATCGTGATGTTTTGAAGGACGTCCCGGATTCTTTCTTCTTCAGAGCGGCCTGTACGTTTAAGGATTATGTCCTTAAGGTAGTCGTAGGGTTTTTTCTCTGGGAGTTCAGCGAGAGCATCCGTAATCCGGCTGATAACGTCTGGTGGCAATTTCTGCATCAAGTTGGCTACTTTGATGCGCTGGGATCTTATCCTCAGCATGAGGAAGATGGTTTCGACTTGTTGGAACCAGGAATGTACATCTGGATTGTACGTTGGCAACGCCACGGTGACGTTTGCCATTAATGTGTCGGACTCACCGCTGCCCTCCATTGCTCTGTCTGTATTCACGTTCGGGGTCACCACTTGTTGCGGGGCCTATAAGTATGTCGACCCCGCAAATGAATTTATGTGAATGAGAACAGCCAAAGCAATATGAAGGAACAAAGGTGAGATTATGATAATTACAAATGACAATTTATTTCGTCGTATTTACAAGCGTGAATGTAAATGTCCGTGGCGGTTGTATGTGTTCGCAGCTGGGCGTTCGACGAGGGTCGCTGGCGTAGGTCGAGTCGTTGAGTACAGCTAGATGTTGGATGCTGGTAAGCTGAGGTCGGTCGAGTCGTTGAGTTCAGCTAGATGGTCGGTGCTGGTCGTTGGGTACAGCTAGATGGTCGATCGAGGTTGGTAGATCGATATCCCTGGTTGTGACGGTATGTTGTGGTTAACCAAGGGTGTGTCGATCGGGTTGTTGACTCGTACGACGGGTCGTAGGTGAGTCAGGTGTTGCAGTGGTAGAACCGTCCGTAACAGCGAGTCGTTACGTGGACTGCGTTGTACCTTGCAAGAGCGTCGAGGTCGAGGAAAGGCTAGGGCCTTGCTGGGCCCCCTAGCCGTGCGGACGTATCGGACGGGAGTGAAGGCTTTGTCGTCTCAAAGCCGTGCGGACGAGCGGACGAGAGCGAAGGCTTTGTCGGGTCCCAAGCCGTGCGGATGAGCGAACGAGAACGAAAGCTTTGTCGGGGCAAAGCCGTGCGGACGAGCAGACGAGAGCGAAGGCTTTGTCGGGTTAAAGCCGTGCGAACGAGCGGACGAGAGCGAAGGCTTTGTCGGGTTAAAGCCGTGCGAACGAGCGGACGAGAGCGAAAGCTTTGTCGGGCCAAAGCCGTGCGGGCGAGCTGACGGGAACGAAGGCTTTGTCGGGTCAAAGCCGTGCGGACGAGCGGACAGCAGTGAAGGCTTTGTCGGGTCCAAGCCGTGCGGGCGAGCTGACGGGAACGAAGGCTTTGTCGGGTCAAAGCCGTGCGGACGAGTGGACAGCAGCGAAGGCTTTGTCGGGTCAAAGCCGAGCTGTCGAGCGGACAGGCCAGAAGGCCGAGGCTAAGATGGGCGTTATCTTAGCGCTGCGCAGATAGCGAAGGAGTAGCTAAAGGCTGGACCGTGCCATTAGCGCTGCGCAGCTTATCGGACTATCGGAACCGACTGAGAGTTAAGACCGGTTGGTCTTAGAATCCGTCTTCGTGTTTGCCGCCTGGCCGTCTACTTCGACTGATCATTACTGACCAGTCAGAGATGCTCTGACCCGCAGACAGAGACCTCTTATGGTCCTAAAAAGGACCTTTGTGCATACCTATGTAGGTGGGAAAAAAAAAAGGGGATCTACCACGAGAAGTGGGATCAACGTCGGAAGTTAAGGTGAATGCGACCGCACAGAATGCAGGATTCCTCCTTAATGAGCTTCGCTAGGAGCGTGCCATATATATTTGTCGCTGCCTCCCACCAGACACGACTTGACACAAGGTCAAAAGCCCGAAGGCCGATTAAAGTGGGGATAAAGGGGAGGGGAAGGTCGGGAACGAGCCGAGACTCGAACCCTGCTTGTCTGTGCTGCTCATCGGCTCACTTAGTGCAATGTGAGCCTGATGAGGCAAGCAGTTTCACGAACCCAAATGTGGGTCCGGGCACGTATGCCAGTTTACGGCTTAAACTAGACGCTTGGTCTAGTGCCGTACAAAGGGGACATAAGTGCAGCTCGCCCACCCGAAGGTTGCCCAGCCGAAGCTGGGGGCCTATTCGGCCCCGAGTCTGCTCTTGGTTTCGAGCACCCATCCGGCACGAATGCCAGACGGCCCAGCTAAAAAGCCGGGGGTAAACGAGGGTTGAAAAGGGCTTGCTGATATTACGAAGGTGCTGTGACACACAGCTCCAGCCGCGTGGATATAAAATTCTTTGATAAAAAATGAGTGTAGCCGTAAAGTATTTTCCTAACCTGCTATAGGCTGGCGACGACTATTAGTTCAAGTCTTATCAGGTAATTTTTGGCCGAAGTGTTTTATGAATGTTATTAATTTTAATTCTCCCTTTTCTTTTAGCTATAACTAGATGTCAAGGTCGTTAGCAAGAAAAAAGGGCTTAGTCAGTTCCGGTCGTACTCGGATATAATCGTCCTAACTCGGGCGTGTAATTTGATATGTTTTAGGTTTATCGGCAGGTCGCGGCAAGGGTTTGTCGGCCGGTCGCGGCATACTCTACCCATTAGGCCAATGGACTCAAAAAACTGACTTTTTGTTGCATCCTGCCCATTGTAGAAGGGTTTAGTAAATATAAGCATTATACACTCAAAACATGTATTATTAGATATTACTTATTACCAAACTCTACAGTGTTCTAGGTATGACAAACTGTATCCAGTGGTGGGGCTTTAGTTCTGGAGCTCAAGAGAATGCATCAGATATTTTCATTGACATTACTCCCAGGTCCACTCTGACCTGGAGTGGTAGTACTTGTTATGGTCCCATCTCTTCATCAAATAGATCTGTTTAAGATAAGAATTTCAAACTACATTGATATTGTTACAAAGTATGAAGTGTTTATCAATTTAAAATGATTCTGAGGATGTATATAAAGGGAAACCACAATTTTCAAGCTGATTTGGGCATAAAATAATGAAACGAGGGTTGACATGCTATAAAAGCCAACCATTCAACCAACCAGACCGCCAATCAAACCACTGAAACTTTCAAACCAAAAATAAGATCTCTGCTGCTCAAAAGGAAATTGTATAAACACATATATTTACATTTACCAACCCCTCCGCTCGGGCAGGGTATGACACAAGGTCATTTTTTAAGCGGAGTTTAACAGGTTTGAATTCAGAGTTTTCCTTCTCCTAGACTAGTTGCCTCACCAAGGCTGAAGAACCTAGTCTGCTTTATTTCTATGTTATTACATAGAAGGCACAAGGCCTTGAAGTTTTTGGGGAGGGGAAGGGAGCGGTCATACTATTTACCCATAGCTGGAGGGAGAATAATTGGATTCATACCTTTCCCAAGGGTATTAGTGCTATGTGAAATGCCATCAGTCTCATCCAGGATTTGAACACGTGCCACCGTGTCCATTTCCTACAATGATAACCATTACACCACGGGCACCTCCATATATAGGGGTATACTTGTGTTTGACCTGCTACATATTCATATTTTTGTTTACAGATTTTTAATGATATAAAGATTGTTCATAAATAATACCAAATGTTATCCAAGCTCCTTAACCTGTGGTGTGTGTGTGACTATCCATGTGTCATTGAACTGTGTATGATAATATTGTGTGTGTCTTTAGCAGAATTTCTTGCATTGTGCTGAGCGGAAGTAAAGTCAAATAGGTGACAAGCGAAGACATGGACTACTATTGATAGGTTATTGATTATATGGGAATCTGACTTATCCAATAAAATAAAACGGAATTTCTTCCAAGCAGCAGTTGTGTCAATTCTACTATATGGATGTACTACATGGACGCTGACTAAGCATATAGAGAAAAAGCTAGATGGAAACTGCACAAGAATGCCACAAGCTGTACAAACAAATCCTGGAAGCAACATCCCACAAAACAGCAACTGTACGGCCACCTACCTCCCATCTCTAAAACCATCCAAATTAGACAAACAAGACATGTGAGACACTGCTGAAGAAGTAAGGACATTCATAAGAGATGTTTTCCTATGAACCCCTTCACACGGACGTGCAAGTATTGGCCAACTAATAAGAACTTATCGACCACAGCTCGGTAGAGACACAGGATGTAGTCATGTAGACCTGCCAGAAGTATTGGATGATAGAGACAAATGGTGAGAGAGAGAGTGTGGGAAATCTGTGCAAACAGGACAACATGATGATGATGATGATTTTCCACTTGCTTGTAAATCTGACTGAGAAGTATCTCATGATTTTGATAGGAAATTAAACTGTGTCTTCCAAACTGCTTGGCAAGGTACCATATTGTCAAATATTACAGATATTAACTATTTAAAAAAGACAGAAAAATGAGGACTGATTTTATTCAAAAAAATTTCTTTTTATTGTTTTAATATCAGTTCATATTTATATTGATTATCATCACATTTTATGATTTTAAAGGAATGTTTTTTAAACTGTTGATTTTTTTTTTGTTTCTGAAAAATGGAACTCTGGGTGCAATGGAAAATCAGAAACAGTATCAACAATTGGGTTATAACAACCCTTTTTATAGATAGCTAGATTGTAGTAGATTTACATATATATATATATGTATCGTGGTAAGGAAGAGGTAAACAGTGAAATAAAGAGTTAATTATTTATTAACTGAAGTGGTTCAGTCCAACAAATATCCTAAGTCTCGCACTATGGGTGTCATATCCAAAGTTGGTCTTACTACTGACCAAGATCTTGCAAAACTCCCTTGCGCTTAAGAAACATGTCTTTTATGCCTCCACAATTCCGGAAGTCATGTGGTATGAGCCACTATATAACAACATACATATATATATATATATATATATATATATATATATATATATATATATATATATATATATATATATATTTGAAATGATAGATTGTGGTGAATCTGAAAATAAGATAGAAATGTGTTAAAAGTTAAATAAATCAAACACTTAAAACCAGTGTAGAAGGGAGGTGTCCTCGTGGTGTAATGGTTAAAGCGATGGACTGTGGAATCGTAGTAAGCGAGTTTGTACTCCAGTTGTGCCATTATGTTCACTTTCGGGCAAATATATTTGACCCCCCCCTTATCCTGCCAGCTATGGGTTGAATAATACCTCTACAGTTCTTCAAGGAGAATGGCTGTGGCAATAAGTAACCTACAAAGGTTGATATGCCATTAAACAAAGAAACCAAACCAGTTTAGAAGTGCGATATTTTGTCCTTTTATTTCAATTTTAAGAACTTTCTCATATTACAATAAATATGGGGAGAGTGAAACAGAGATGAACAAAAACAAATAGATTGAACAGACTTAGATAGATGGAAAAATTGTTAATCTTAGAATATTTTAAGAAATAAAAGCCTCATCATTTTTTTTGTTGTTTTTGTTTTTGTTTTTTGTATATGAGAGAGAGCCCCCATCATATACGTACTTTAAGTTTATGTGTAAAGCATTTAGTAAATTTCCAAAGTGGAATACATGATATTGAGAGTTGATAGATTGTACCCATTTCTTTAGGACAAACTCCCAAAATAAAGCAGGAGTAAGAAAAGATTAAGCCTCTTTCTCTATCTCTCTCCTCTTACTTCACCACAGTACTTTTCCATGCATGAGAAATCTCAAGTTTTCAGCTCTGTTATATACACAAAATAAAAAAGAACTTTTGTAAAAGAGCCCAACCTTCAATGGGATACCAACTACTATTCTTTGCTTTTCATGGATACTGACCAATCAGAAGAGACTTCTGGGTAAAAGCACAAAGTCTCACATAATATTTGTAACTAAATTGATTCGCATTGCAAATTGCTCTATCAGTAATGCCATTAAAATATATCCCGATTCAAAATATCTCTAAGGACAAATCCTTCACTGGAATTCCTATATGATTTAGAATTGTATTGATTTTCTTCACTTTCCCAGACCAATGGGAAAATAAAGATGTGTGATATTTAGAGAGACATGCTTATTCCCTGAGCAGTTGTTAACTTTTTTTTACTGGTTGTTTTCGAGAAGATTTTCTCAAAGATTTATCTCTTGAGCAACACATCTGAGAAGGATACAAGGCTACATTAGGAATAATGTTTCAGGACTTTATCCAGTTGCTGAATAATTCACCGTGGTTGTAAAAAATCTACAACCCTACCAAACAAGTTGCCAAATTGATAACGGACAATTTGTTTCACTTTTCGAATCTTTTTGCCCAATATTTTGTCAGAATGTTATTTTATTATTGCATCATTTTAAGCAAATGATACCCAGGCACAAATAGATAAGTTATCAAAAAAGCCAGTAGCCAAAACAAAGACAAGTTGACTGAGTTCACTATCTCTTCTAGGGGGCCAGGTGTAATCCAATATGCTTGATCTCATACCCTGGGCTAGACAATGTTGACCACCTGAGGCAGAAGTGGGTGTGAGGAGTTCTGTGAACTCCAATATATATATATATATATATATATATATCATAAATTTTGTGATTTAGTCTCTTTTTTTCTTTTCATGGCTTGGCTACAAGGAACCAAATGTTCCTATCATTGAAAAATGCAGAACAAATCAAAGATACAAGAAGAGTCTATTTCTAAAAGAATGAAGAATCTAGCTTGCATATCATATCAATTATCCACTTCTTCCTGCTTTTATAGTCTCAGAGACTGAACAGAGAGAATAAAGCAACATGGTCCTAATGTTTTAAGATTGATATTTTTTATATCCACATCTGATGATTAGCCATCACTACCATAGCAGTCAGTGGGGACTAACCTACATTATACACTTTATATCCAATATTTCAAGTTCAGTATCATTTTATAATACACTCTAAACTAAAATTTTCAGGCTCAGTGAAATCATACTTGATACTGATAATATGAGGGATACTGAAAAGTTATCAGCCCAACCAACAGGGTTCAGACATTTTTGTAAAAAATCATTTTGTTTTTCTACATATGATTGCTAAACCAGTGTGCTATAAAGTTTTTGGCTTAAGAATGAAATAACTTTTTATTTGGAAAATTTATTGAACTTTTTGTAAGATTGATTGATTAGTTAATTTTAATGGCATGTCAACCTTTCTGGGTTATTTTATGGCAAGAGGTTAATGAATCGCATTGTCTGTTCATATTTACATTTTTTAAGCAGTTGTTTCTTTTTTTTCGGACAGTCCCATTTAACACAAATATTTTTTAAACAGAGCTATTTGACCTATAGATGTACATATTTCCTGTAACGTTGTGGTACTAAATAGACTAGTGTAATGTTGCCTTACCAACCTGGTATCATCTTGAACATCAATATCAATAGGCATTACACTTCTGAGATACAAGACAGATCGTTGCTTTCATTACAAAGAGTTCATTTCTGACTGTAACATTTCATACGGCAGTCATCATCCACAACACAAGAGAAACAGAGTGAAGGGTATTAGTTCTTACATAGAAACTATCTGATACAGGGGTGGTAGGCAAACAGAAACACCTGACTTTGATTCCTTCAACCTGCTTATACCCTCACCTCAGAGGGCTCTGAAGTCAACCAACCCGCTCTGCCTCTCAACTTTCAACTGCCCTCACTGACCAAACTCAATTAAATAACTTTGCTAATATAATAATGTTTTAATTATTCCATTCACTTATGATATAAGGACATGTGTCTTTAACTTTCATGTGTGACATCACCTTCCTAAGTCAGCCAACATGCATTCAATTTTGTTTACTTTCCAATATCCAGCTAACCCAAAGATTTCAAAACAAATCTCTGTGTCACCCTTAGTAATCTCCAAAACAACCTGTCAACATAACAATCTGCCAATATGCACAACAAATGCTCCATATGATCTTTGCATGCAACCTACAGTTCATTTGAAGATTTTAACCAACTCACAATTTATATATACAAATAAAATAATTATCTAATATAATTAATTATCATCCTTGATTATATTACAATTAACCCTGAGATTCAACACACCTGGCACATCATTCCTCAAGTTTTTTTAACTCTTAAAATTTTTTTCCAATACTAAGACTTTCAATCAAAGTGGATCTGGGAGTAATGGAAATGAAAGGGTGATTTCACATTCCCCAGATCTCTAGAAATAGAGTCTCACCATTAGACATAGCTTTGTGTCATACTCAGGATACTCTGCAACAGATATAGACAGGATATGCTAAACCCCATCAACAATGCAGGAACTTTTTATAAGGATTTAAAAACTTGAGAAATGACATGTCAAGTGCATTGAACTTCAAGATGAATGAATGTACATTTCATAGTTTTTAGTTGGACTGAGAACTTTTCAGCACATCTTTGTTGATAGGCATCTCAAAAGAGAATAATTTGACTGCAGCCTCTACCAAAATTCTAGATCTTTTGCATCTTACAAAAATAACATAACGGTACCTCACTTTAATTAATTTATTCATTGTAAAAAAAGCCACAAATCTAAAAAGTGAAAAACAAAAGACGAGAAAATGAAATGAAAAGACATTATGGAAACATGAGTAAATTATTATGGCAGGTGTGATTTCTACTCTGTAAAGAGTAAAACTGAATTGAATGGAAATCAATAAAATCAATACATTTTTAGAGATCTGTTTGTTAACTGACAACATATTCTCATAGCCACTGGAAGCATCTTGGTTATTACAAACCTTATAGGGCAATAATAATAATGATGATGATTATGATAATAAATAATATGAGATTAAAGCAAATCACCCAATCCCAGCCAGAAGACTAGACTCAGGTTTTAATTAATAAATAGAAAAGAATTTGTCATCTTATGGATTTTGCCTTTCCAACAGACTATAGAACAAAAAAACGAAAAAGCAAATATCAGTTATATGATGACAGAAATGAGGCAGTTGATAACATAATAAATGAATGCAGCTAACTGGTATGAAAGGAATGCAAGAGTAGACATGACTGGGTAGGAAAGGGGATCAACTGGCAATTGTGCCAGAAATTAAGATTTGACCATGTTGATAAATGGTATATGCACAGACCAGAATCTGTACTGGAAAATGAGACCCATAAAATTCTCTAGGACTTTGAGATACAAATGGATCTCAGAATCCCGGCCATTAAAAGAAAAGAACTAGTCAACTAATGAATTTTTCCATTCCAGTGTACCATAGAGTCAAAATAAAAGAAAGTGAAAAGAGAGATAAATTCTTGGATCTTGTCAGAGAGCTGAAAAAGCTGTGTAACATGAAGGTGACAGGGATACCAATTTTAGTTGGTGCACTTGGAACTGTCCCAAAGGTTTAGAAAAGAGACTGGAGGAATGGAAAATCAGACCATCCAGACCAGAGTATTGTCATTTTACACCTTGAGAGTTTTCATACCAGCTGATGGTACTATTTACCAACCCCCTCCGCTCGGGCAGGATATGACACAAGGTCAATTTTTAAGCGGAGTTTAACAGGTTTGAATTCAGAGTTTTCCTTCTCCTAGACTAGTTGCCTCAACAAGGCTGAAGAACCTAGTCCGTCCTACTATTTACCCATAGCTGATGGTCATTCATCGGAGTTTGATTGACAGCAAGTCTCCTCAAGTCTCAAGAACTCTTTTCAGTATTCTGGCCAATCTTAATTATGCTGTAGTCTGGATGGTCCTCTGATTTCTAAGTCTTTCAGTTCATTTACCAATCCTTTAGGAATTCTTCCAAACAGAAAAAAATTGTGATTATTATTATTTTTATTATTACATAATGAGTCTTTATATGAGTTCATAACATAAGCTTTATAATAAAGGATGTGTAAAAAATCTTTAAAAAATTGAAATACTCTAATCGTGTCATTCCCAGATTGGTTAGTTGAAAAGGATGCAATAGGTTTGTTGTTAACTGTACTGATGAAAGCATTACAAATGTCACCGATAGTTGTGTACACTGTGGAATGAACAATTAGTGGAGTTCCATGGGGATATATGTCAGTGCCATTAACCTTGGGTTGCCAATCAGTTCTTTAGCAAAGGAATTAGATTCCATTTATATAGACGTGTTCTCCCCATTTATCAAAATTGTATTTGAAGATTTAGTATCCCCCCCCCACCTGCTCAGAACCATGTTTGGACCCTTTTAAAAGCTTTATATTTAAAGACACCATATTTATAAAGGTATGAGGTGGGCAATTTTTCCTGATTTTACAACCCCATAGTTAGGGGTGTGTATTATACCTGAGAACATTATAATTAACTTTTTTACGGCCCAGTTCCTCACTATATTCAAGATGGAATGACTGAAAGTAAGTTATATCGATAGTCCTAACTAATGCGTTTTACATTTTTACAGAGAAATATCTATTGGAATGAGTGTTTGTTTATAATTTCATTTCACCTGATATGAACTTATTTTTGCCACAAGTTTTGTGTGAATATGTCAATCTTTTTACTCTGAATACAAGGTAAATTTTGTATTTTAGGACATAATGTAAACAAAATGAATTCTTATTTTCAATCAGTTTGAACTTACTAAAAAATTTGAACAGATACTAAATTTAGGTTAAACATAGTTGCTACAAATTCTAAATAGAGCTTCTTATACACAAGTTTATTCTTTTAGTCCAGTTCAGAGAGCATAGTCCAAAGTTAAGAGAGCATATTATATGTAAGTGCATGTCACACACAAATAATTATGGTTTTATGTTTTGTGGGTTAAAGTGGACTCTTCTCTTGAAGCACTTATTGAAGGAGATATAGTACTGAGGACTGACAGTTGGCTTCATATGTTTATGGTATTTGGGTACCATTAGTCATGCTAACAGAAAAGTTTGTTTGTTTGTTTGTTTGTTTGTTTGGGTTTTATGGCATATCAACCCTTGTAGGTTATTTAATGCCAAATCTATTTAGATACAAATAAACAGTTCTATTTCAAACAATTCAGTTTAGCATAAGTAGTTTCAATGTCAAAAACAGTGCTATTTCAAGTAATTCAGCCTAGCATCAGTACACAGTTTTGTTCTATTTGGCCTATTGATAGGACCCTATCAGTTGCTATCACTCTGGGCCTGAGTGGACCTGGGGGAAATGGCTATGAAGGGGTGCTTTGCATTCCCCAAAGTTCCAGCATTACTGGAATCTCACCATCAGATTGTTTAGTATCATATCCAGGCCACTTGTTTGAAAGTGGGGCCTTACCTCTCTGCAGAGGTGCAGTCGGTGTATTCTACAGCCCCAACTGACTGGGTAAAACAGAAAAAGAGTGAAAGGTTAAAATTTCTA
Organism: Sepioteuthis lessoniana; assembly: GCA_963585895.1. Lineage (NCBI taxonomy): Eukaryota > Metazoa > Mollusca > Cephalopoda > Myopsida > Loliginidae > Sepioteuthis > Sepioteuthis lessoniana. The sequence goes on from OY757925.1 coordinate 86,325,777, forward strand.
TCACTTGTAGAGGAATGGTATTTGAATATCGTTTTCTGGTACAGAATAAATGTGAGAATAATTCATGATGAATTTACAACATATTTTATTTACCTAAGAAAACTTAAAAGAACGAATGGCATGAGATTCAAGAAAGAGCTTCTGAAGAGTTGCATGCATGAATGTTCATGTGTGGTCGAAAAGTTTAAGTGGTGAAAGTCTTTAGCATATTTAGGCATAAGAGAAATAGAAGATTTCCATGAACATATATATTTAAGAAATGTTTGTTCTATGCTATCAGGTTCAAAGCAATATAAGGTTCATTGAGGGATAAAAGGACCCTGTGTCCTAACAGATCAGAGTCTGGTATGTTCAAGGCATTCTCACATGTGATAGAATTTTTCTTTTATGTTGTTGTGACTATGCCACTTAGTGGTCTTTATTAGAACTCTTTGACCATTGCCCAGTTGGCTAGGGCTGTAGAATACGCCAACTGCACCTCTGCAGAGGGGTAAGACCCTCACTATGAGTGTCCTGGATATGACACTAAACAATCTGATGGTAAGGTTCCAGTGATGCTGGAGCTTTGGGGAATGTGAATCCCTCCATCATTGCCATCGCTCCCAGGTCAACTGTGGCCCGGAGTGGTAGTACCTAATAGGGTCCTATCTATGGGTCAAATAGAACTAATATGTGAAACTAAGTTACTTGAAAGAGAATTGTTTTGATATTTAAACTGCGTACTTACGCTAAAATGAATTGTTTGAATTAGAACTGTCTGACTAAACTGAATAGCTTGAAATAGAAATGTTTTTGATAATTCAACTGTGAACTTACATTTACACAGCACACTTATGTTAAACTGAATTGTTTGAAATAGAACTGTTTTGAGCATTGAAACTGTACTTATGTTAAACTGAATTGTTTGAAATAGGACTGTTTTGACATTTAACTGTGTCTAAACAAAATCTATACTTATACTAAACTGAATTGTTTGAATTAGAACTGTTTGACAAAATTGAATAGCTTGAAATAGGAATATTTTTGACAATTAAATTGTGTACTTACATTTAAACTGTGTACTTATGCTAAACTGAATTGTTTGAAATGGAAATGTTTTTGACATTGAAACTGTACTTACATTAAACTGAATTGTTTGAAATAGAACCATTGTGACATTTACTCTGTGTAAAAAAATCTGTACTTATACTAAATTGAATTGTTTCAATTAGAACTTTTTCAATGAACTGAATAGCATGAAATAGAATTGTTTTTGACAATCAAACTGTGTACTTATGCTAAACTGAATTGTTTAAAATAGAATTGATTATTTGTATAGAAATGGACTTTGTGGCATATCAACCTACAAAGGCTGATATGCCATAAAATCCAACCAACTGACCAACCAACTCTTTGACAAGGAATGTAATATCACACACTAAAGATGCTTGCTATGACCTTGGCTAAATAGGGAAGATGAATGAAATTCCAAGAATTAATGTCCCATCTGACAATGTTTTTCTTAATATTCCTTGATCAAATGGTGGATGGTCTTATATGACTATGACTCTTAAATGCTATCAAATGTAGTTAGTTCTTTAGAAAGTAATGACTCACTTTTGATGATAAAAGATATATCAGCTCAGATACAACAGAACTTACTTTGTTCAGATCATAATCATAATCATAATTATTAATTAGCTGAGTGCTCTGTATGATGTGATATAGACTCGCAAACCATTGTTAGTGAGTTTAACTTATTGATTGATTGATTGATATTAATAGCATATCTAGGGTTATTTTACTGGCATGTCAACCTATCTAGGGTTATTTTACTGGCATGTTAACCTATCTAGGGTTATTTTACTGGCATGTCAACCTATCTAGGGTTATTTTACTGGCATGTCAACCTATCTAGGGTTATTTTACTGGCGTGTCAACCTATCTAGGGGTATTTTATTGGCACGTCAACCTATCTAGGGTTATTTTACTGATGTGTCAACCTACCTAGGGTTATTTTATTGGCACATCAACCTATCTAGGGTTATTTTACTGGCGTGTCAACCTATCTAGGGTTATTTTACAGGCATGTCAACCTATCTAGGGTTATTTTACAGGCATGTCAACCTATCTAGGGGTATTTCACAGGCATCTCAACCTATCTAGGGTTATTTAACTGGCATGTTAACCTATCTAGGGTTATTTTATTGGCACGTCAACCTATCTAGGGTTATTTTACTGGCGTGTCAACCTATCTAGGGTTATTTTACAGGCATGTCAACCTATCTAGGGTTATTTTACAGGCATGTCAACCTATCTAGGGGTATTTCACAGGCATCTCAACCTATCTAGGGTTATTTTACTGGCATGTTAACCTATCTAGGGTTATTTTACTGGCGTGTCAACCTATCTAGGGGTATTTTACAGGCATGTCAACCTATCTAGGGTTATTTTATTGGCATGTCAACCTATCTAGGGTTATTTTACTGGCGTGTCAACCTATCTAGGGGTATTTTACAGGCATGTCAACCTATCTAGGGTTATTTTACAGGCATGTCAACCTATCTAGGGTTATTTTATTGGCATGTCAACCTATCTAGCGTTATTTTACTGACATGTCAACCTATCTAGGGTTATTTTATTGGCATGTCAACCTATCTAGGGTTATTTTACTGACATGTCAACCTATCTAGGGTTATTTTATTGGCATGTCAACCTATCTAGGGTTATTTTACTGACATGTCAACCTATCTAGGGTTATTTTATTGGCATGTCAACCTATCTAGCGTTATTTTACAGGCATGTCAGCCTATCTAGGATTTTTTTATAGGCATGTCAACCTATCTAGGGTTATTTTATTGGCATGTCAACCTATCTAGCGTTATTTTACAGGCATGTCAGCCTATCTAGGATTTTTTTATAGGCATGTCAACCTATCTAGGGTTATTTTACTGACATGTCAACCTATCTAGGGTTATTTTATTGGCATGTCAACCTATCTAGCGTTATTTTACAGGCATGTCAGCCTATGTAGGATTTTTTTATAGGCATGTCAACCTATCTAGGGTTATTTTACTGACATGTCAACCTATCTTGGGTTATTTTATTGGCATGTCAACCTATCTAGGGTTATTTTACTGACATGTCAACCTATCTAGGGTTATTTTATTGGCATGTCAACCTATCTAGCGTTATTTTACAGGCATTTTATCCAAAGAGTTTAAGGAATTGTGTGCATTTACATTTATATTTATATTTACATATTTTGTGTAGTTTTTTTATAAAGGTTTTTTTTGCACACTGTTACTTGATATCGAGTATTCTTATCTTATATAAATAATTTGCATGCAATTGTATGATTTCAAGTATTTCTGTCTAATACCAATGATTATATAATTTTGAGTAACCATCTTTATTTAATAATAGTCGTTTGTTTCCCCACATTTATATAGTATCAAGTGTTCAAGTAATTATTTGGTTTTAAGTAACTAATAATAATCCTTAGTAAATAATCAGAATTTCAAGTAATTATTCTTAATACAAATAATTTACTGTTATATGCCATCAATGATGGATGCTCCAACCTCCCCAGATCTCGAAAACTAGAGCCTCACCTATGAATGCAGTTTATTGTCATACCAAACATTTTTGGAGGAGTGGGATCTTACCCTTCTGCATGACATATAATCAGCATATTCTAAGCCATTCTGATAGGACAGAGTGGTTTTGATTCTCACTGGGTGTCCTGTACTTTTGTTAAACTAAACTAATCATAGTAAATGACAGCTATGCAGTAAGGGAGTCTAGTAGACTATTGTTGAGGAGTTTGATTCTCACTGGGTGTCCTATACTTTTGTTAAACTAAACTAATCATAGTAAATGACAGCTATGCAGTAAGGGAGTTTAGTAGACCATTGTTGAGGAGTTTGATTCTCACTGGGTGTCCTATACTTTTGTTAAACTAAACTAATCATAGTAAATGACAGCTATGCAGTAAGGGAGTCTAGCAGACCATTGTTGAGGAGTTTGATTCTCACTGGATGTCCTATACTTTTGATAAACTAAACTAATCATTGTAAATGACAACTATGCAGTAAGGGAGTCTAGCAGACCATTGTTGAGGAGTTTGATTCTCACTGGGTGTTCTATACTTTTGTTAAACTAAACTAATCATAGTAAATGACAGCTATGCAGTAAGGGAGTCTAGTAGACCATTGTTGAGGAGTTTGATTCTCACTGGGTGTCCTATACTTTTGTTAAACTAAACTAATCATAGTAAATGACAGCTATGCAGTAAGGGAGTCTAGCAGACCATTGTTGAGGAGTTTGATTCTCACTGGGTGTTCCATAATGCTAGCCTTTTGCTAAACTAAGGTAAGCTTAATAATTGACTAGAACAGTAGGGCACCTTAAGTGGTATAATGGTAGCAACTTAGGCTCGCAGACCATTGTTAGTGATTTTGATTCTCACTGTTTCCCATACCTTTGATTTTGTAACAAACAAGTCTCAGTTTAGTAAACGACAATCATAATAATTTGTAAAACTAAAAGGTCAATATTAAACAATGTTTTTTCTTTTCTTATTGAAAGAGTCTGATATTCTGAATAAAAATTCAATTTTAGTATTTCTATTTCAGGTGTCACCAAACCTTTTAGACCATCAATTACTTCAAGGAATCCTTAGTTTCTCGTTGACCCTCCCCCACCCAGGGATGTATGATAAATAAATAAATAGGTAAATGTGTAGGTTGTATATGCATTAGTAAGGGAAACTCAATTAAATGTTTGTCTCTTACTTTTTGAACATCACTTGTATGATATTCTAAGAATATAAACGAAATGCAATGATTAATCAGGATAAATTTTGCATCACGAGAAACATCAAGGCACAAATCTCATGTCTGTTTACAAAAATAATTATTCATAAGAGGAAAAACAGGGGAGAACTAAAGAATATGCAATGTTTGATATTGAATTCTTTAGAAGATAGAAAGTATCAGGTACTTTTTACCTGCAAACTGGTATCTATTACCTGCTATCTAGTACCTTTTACCGGCTATCTGGTCCCTTTTATCAGCTATCTGGTACATTTTAGTGGCTATCTGGTCCCTTTTACCAGTTTTCTGGTACCTTCTAATGGCTAGCTGGTACCATTTACTGGTTGTCTGGTACTTTTTACATGGTATCAGGTACTCATTATGTTGTATTTGGTGCTTTTTACCTGCTATCTAGTACATTTCACCTGGTATCTGGCATTTTTTACTTTTATGTGGTATTTGGTACCTTCATTGGCCCAATGAGTAGAGTGTTCACCAATGATCCAGAAGACCAGGGTTCAATCCCAGGTCGAGTCATACCAAAGACTCAAAAATATGGTAATTGATGTCACCTTGCTTAAAATTCAGCATTATAAGGTAAGGGTCAAAGGTAAGGTGGAGCAATCCAGGTAATGGAGTAGAGCCCAAATTGGTTTCTTTAGATTTGGTTAAGCAACCAATCAAGGAAAAGGAAAACTGAATTCAAACTAGCTTTACACCACTTAAAAATTGAACTTGTGTTCCATCCTGCTCATCATGGTGGGATTGGCTAAATACATATGTCAGATAATAGGGAACAAAAGATCATTATCAAAGAATAACAGTTTGCGATTCATTAATAATACTATAAGATATAGTATAGACAAAACATTTTATACAAATGAATTATTAATTTCAACAAACCAATTTTCATTTAAGTCCGATTTCTTAACCACATAGAAATGTTTTGTACATTTCAAGGAATGACAAATGTCTCCAGGCAATCATAAAATCTACACTGTAATGATTAGATTGCATGCATGTTACTGTAACACATTAAAAATAGTATTAAAGTGATATTTTCATAATTGTAATATTGTTAAGATACTCACTTAAGCAATTTCCAATCCAATTGAAAATTTAATAATGATACCCAGCTGACCACTAAGTAAAATTGAAAGAAATCAAAAGGGACCTTGCTAGGGAATTTAAAAAACTGTGAAACAGGAAAGTGACAGTGATATCAATTGTAATTAGTGCATTTAGTACAGTTACCAAAGGATTGATACAGGGAAATAAGAGGACAAGTGGAGACCATCCAGACTACAGCATTATTAAAATCAACCAAAATACTGAGAAGTGTCCTGGAGAGTTGAGGAGATTTGCTGTCACTCAAACTCCAGTGAGAAACTATCGGCTAACACTGGTGAGTAAATCTAAAAAAAAAGTAAAGTAATGATAATAATAATTCTTTGTTTAATGGAATATCAACATTTGTAGGTTATTCACTGCCAAAGCCATCTTTATAGAAGAACATCAGTGGTACTATTTAGCTTATAGGGCAGGGAATAAGGAAGTTCATACCTTTACCACAGGTATTTGTCCAAAAGTGAAAGTAATAATGAAACTGGAGTTCATACTCATTTCCTAGGATGTTAGGCACAATACCACAAGGACAACCAAGAAGAAGAAGAAGAAGAAGAAGAAGAGGCACAGTTGTGTAAAAAAGATGATCCACAGATAATTGTGCAAGAAACTGAAATTTCATCACACTGACAAATGGTTTAGTACAAACCAGAATCTGTCAATAAAAAATGAAGCACATGATCCTATCATAAATCTTTTATCTATCTGTCCATGACCAGATATCATATTAATAAAAGTTAAAATAATTTTCATGAAGTTCTTCATGAATCGATTATAATATTTAAATGTAGAATTGTTAAGATAATTGGTATCATAATCTTAACATAAATATTAACACTTATCAACAAATCCTCAAGATTTTCTATTGTTTAAATCTAAAATATCCTTTTCACATTTTTATATTCAATATAATTACCTCTCTCTCTCTCTCTCTCTCTATATATATATATATATATAATTAAAATTCTGATTACATTCATGTGTGTGTGTGTGTGTGTGTGTGTGTGTGTGTGTAACCACAATCCAGACAAAAAACTCTACTTCACTGATTTTTATTAGAGCAATGCTCTTATAATACCTTATTTTAGAGAATAAAGCAATTTTCAGTCTAATTTGCAAATCAATGATAATTTTATGAGGTACTTGTTCACACTGAATTTTTAAACATAAAAATTCTAAATATAATAAAGATGATTATTAGAATTTTTCCCTCACTCCTAAATAGAAGCATCAATATAATCATGGTTTGCTAATACAATGAAAATCCAATAGTTTTGCAGATCATTTTGTTTAAATGCAATATTTTTTATATGATATAACACTGAAATTTCAGAAACTACGGGTTAATTTTTCATTAAATTTCACAAACGGGATTATTAAAATCATTAGATTTAAGCTGATTATTTTTCCAAGCTGAAAATCCTACCTAAAGTGAAGGTTTTCTGCTAGTAAATATAAAATCACAGATTTTATCTACAATGATAACCCAGAATATATAGTAATAGAAATCAGCAGCTAAATTCCAAAAACATCTTTCTTAAAATAAAAAAAAACATCAAATCAAAGGAGTAACTGCCATCTATATTTACAGAAATGACTCCAATTCAACAAAATTCTTACAAAGCCGAGCTGTATTATCTTTCTAAATCAAAAGGTGTCAAGTTTTTAGGGGTCTTATTTCCTGTATTTCATGTATTGGCAATCTTAAAAATAAACTTGACCTTTTTTTATACTGCTTTTCTGCAAAAGCCTGAACAAGAGCCCTTTCTGGCAAACCTGACATTATTTTATGCACACATAAAAAAGAGGTGAGTATCTGCCATTCTTAACTGGAATTATTTCCTTCATTCACTGATTTTGTCCCAACACAAATAATACAGAAAAATCAATACACAAAGGTTATACTTCAATTCCTTCAATTTCCATCTTCACCTCAGAAAGACATCTTTTTTTTTTTGTTGCTGTTGTTTGTTTCTATTCCTGTGTTATATTTCTGTTTAATCTGATTTTTTCTTTTCCTTTTGTTTTAACATCAAAATCATTAATGTCCATCATTCTTTATTTTATAAATATGCTCTTGTTCCATTGACTTTGTTTATGGCACACATTTCTCACTGTTTTTAGCACAAATTTATTGATTAATTGATTTGGTTTATTTTCTTTTGATTATTGTCATCAATTCTTTTTTAATAATAATAAAATGGAAAATTTTCCAAGCCATGGCTATGTCAGTACTCCTGCATAGTTGCACCATTTGGACTTTAATGAAATACCTCAAGAAAAACAAAAAAAAAAAAATGAAGGAAACAAAATAAGAATATTGTGCACTGTTTTGAATAAATCCCAGGAGCGGCACCTCACAAAGCAGCAGATGCATGGCCACTTACCTCCAATCTCATAAACTATTTATGCTGAGCACAGCTAGAGAAATAAGAACAAACTCATAAGTGATAATCTCCAATAGAACCCAACACATGAACCCACTAGTGTTGGTGACAAGTAAAAACTTACATTCATCTGTCCTGTACAGATGTTTGGTGCTGTCGAGATAATATGCCATGATCCTATTTACCAACCCCTCCGCTTGGGCAGGATATGACACAAGGACAATTTTTCCGCGGAGTTTAACAGGTTTGAATTCAGAGTATTCCTTCTCCTAGACTAGTTGCCTCACCAAGGCTGAAGAACCTAGTCTGCCTTAGTATTTACCCATAGCTGGAGGGAGAATAATTGGATTCATACCTTTCCCAAGGGTATTAGTGCAATGTGAAATGCAATCAGTCAGGTCCAGGATTTGAACTCGTGTCGCCGTGTCCATATCCTGCGACGATAACCATTACACCACGGGCACCTCCATGATTGATGTCCGATAAAGACATATAGCAAGAAAGAGAGTCAATGGAATCTGTGCTATTAGCATACCTTGATAATGATGATGATGATGATAATTAGTTATTGTCATCAAGAGTCACAACTTTTTTTTTCTTTTTTACAACACAAGAGGACAAAAGCCATCAGGGACAAAAGTGTCCTCTCAAATGACATCTTATGATATTCACTTGCCATGACTAAATACAAAGACCATCATTCCATCAAGGCCCCTTCCATTGCCTTCCATCACTTCAGTTTGTCCATGTGGCCTTTTGCAATGTATATATTTCAGAGAGATGCTTAATTTGTTTTGAAATAAAGCAAAGAAACAAGCCACATAGAGAATTTTATTGCATTGCTAGATAAAAGATGAATTTTACAGAAGACCATTTAAATTTAATGACAAAGCATAAAAATACAAGATTTATTGAAAACCCATTGATTATATATTGATAGAACTATAGAATATCAAGATGATATTAATGATAGCCCATTGATTATTGGATGATAAAGCATAAAAATATCAGAATGATAATATCAAAGAATGATTGATATGACTAACTTGAAAACCATTGTTCCTAGGCATGCACTTGTAGTTATTTCTTAAACTCAACCTGGTTTGGTCCAAGGCCAAATTAAATGGAAGATTATACTAAAACTGAAGACTGACAATATAAGATTTAATGAAATACTCATTCAAATGTCATGTTTAATTCTGTACTCTGAAAAAACTATTTTCAGAAATTAGTTTGGGCAACAGCACAGGAAGGTTTACGTTTATTATTTCTAATCACTAAAATTAATAAACCTTTAAAATGATGCCACCTAAAGCAATACAAAAGTCTGAAAGCAAATAAAGAATAAACTTGATATAATTATTAATAAATCTGATATAAAAGCCAAGTGTTATTACAGAAATAATAATGGTATTATTAAGTACTCAAGGGTTTTATTATAATGGATATCTACTGTATTTTGACTTAAAGTAAAAAGTTTTTTAAAAATTTATGAATGAAAAATAATGCCTGACTTAAATCGATATGACATTGTACCAAAAATCTTTACTGAATGTATAGAATTGAAAAATTATCATCCAGTTATGAACAGCTCTCTCTAAACTGAAGAGATTCAAAACCAAATCGCATCGGCTTTCACAAAAAAAATTGATTTAAAAGATTAACATTGATGGAATGTGATACTTCTTTGATGTAGACATATAAAATCTGAACATCAATAAGCTTTGGAGACCAGAGTTCTTATATTTCCTGCTAAGAGTCTACTGAATAATTTTGTCCTTTAAGCAGATAAATTATCTCTTCTACTTACTTTGCTTTTTGGTAATAGGAATAGACATGACAATTCCTTGTTCATTTTAACAAAATAACAACTCTATACAGATTGTCAAAGTTTGTTTATACTGAAACTTTAACTGAAGAAAAATTATTAAGGTACTGAGACAAGAGTAGAAGTAGTCATTGGCTTTGGTTTGGCTGAAAAGTTCATTGGCTGACCAAGATACACTGATGGAATGTAACCAAATGAAGATTACTTCTTCCATCAGAGTTGCAGTGTTTTAATCCCATTGGTCAAAAAGTCATCAACATCAGATATGACATCATCCTATGAACTTTTCAGAATTTATGTATTTACCCAACCCATCCACATGAGCAAGGTATGACACAGGGTTCATTTTTAAGCAGAATTCAACAGGTTTGGATTCAGAGTTTTCCGTCTCCAAGACTATTTGTTGACCAACATTAAAGAGCCCAGTTTGCCCTACTATTTATCTAAAGCTGAACAAAGAATAGCTAGATACATGCTGCTATGAAATGCAAAAAACATTATCAAGGATTTGAACTCAGGTCACAATGTCTATTTCCCATGGAAATAATCATTACACATGAATTTGTCCTTGTATATATGAAGTGCTTGTTGAGTTGCATGAGAGGTGGGGGATTACCTTCCTTTTCTGAGAAAGAATTTTTGCTAATGATGGCAAGACAGCATTACCATAGCGGCATACCTAAGTATATTAGAAAAAGACACAAAAACTCATTATCTTTAGTCACAAAATGCCTTAGAGACAACACGTCTCATGTGACATGTTGTTGTTTCATGTGAGTGTGCAAGGTGTAGTCATGTGTTCCAAAGGAATGTATGGAAATCCATTGTTTGTAAAAAAGGGAAAGATGATATTCATAGTGTAGTTGTTCTTGTTTTGTTGTTGGTTGGCTGTAAAGTTCTTTGTGGGATCCCTGTGGTAACTTTTAGAACTGTTAGTCAAAATTTAATATCATTATATTGGCCTAGAGTTTAAATATGTCTTATTCCTCTGTAAGGGATGTTTTCATCATCAGTGAATATTTTGTTACACAGATACTACAAAAGCGTACACAGCATCATCATCATCATCATCATCATCATATCGTGCTGGCAGCACGGATATCCCTGACCCTCTCTCGCCACTCCTCCTTATCGTTCATCGCCCTAGGTAGGTCTTCAGGACAACAACCTGTATCCTCACATAGCTGCTGAATGTATGTTCGAGCTGGTCGTCCTGCTTTTGAGCAGCCATGTGTGGGAATACACCTACATAGGAGGTGCCCTTGGTGTAATGGTTATCGTCGCAGGATATGGACAGGGTGACACGAGTTCAAATCCTGGACGAGACTGAGTGCATTTCACATAGCACTAATACCCTTGGGAAAGGTATGAATCTAATTATTCTCCCTCCAGCTATGGGTAAATAGTAGGGCAGACTAGGTTCTTCAGCCTTGGTGAGGCAACTAGTCTAGGAGAAAGAAAACTCTGAATTCAAACCTGTTAAACTCTGCTTAAAAAATGACCTTGTGTCATATCCTGCCAGAGCGGAGGGGTTGGGTAAATATGATAATAAATAACTCTACACAACCTTTAACTAAAGAGCTCTTCTCAAATATGAAAGTCTCTTACAAACTTTCATATCACTATGAAATTCTGCACATAGGTACATACAATTATAACTCAAATTAAGGAGATACACTTAGTATAATGCTTATCATCATAGGAAATGGATTTGTTGACTCAAGTTTAAATTTTGTTTACATTTCCCATAGCACTTTAGAAAGGTATGAATCAAACTATACTCCACACAGCTATGAATAAAAAGTAGGGAAGATAGAGCTCCTTAACCTTGGTATGGCAACCTGTTTTGGAGAAGGAAAACTCTGAATTCAAACCAATTATACTCAGCATAAAAATTGACCTTGAGTCACTATCTGCTCATGTTGGGTAAATACATGAATTGCCCTACACTCACTTGATTACACATAGGCATATTAGATAATTCTACACAACAAACACATAAAGAACGCTTCTCAAATATATAAGTCTCTCAAAAATTTTCACATCGCTTAGAAACTTTAATCACATCTACATGCAATAAGGACTCTTCTACATTCATACCTTCATTCATTCACTTTTTGCATTCTATTTCATTATGTATTCTTCTTTCTACTTAGTTTATTCAAGCAATAAAATATGTTGGTGTTAACTGTATACAATTGTTCTTATATTTATTCTTGAAAGAAAACATTTCTCAGACCATGATTCTTCCGTGAATGTTATCACATGGAGTAGACAAGTATATTTTATAAAATACAAATATTAGGTCTCTACAAAATATTCAACTCTAATGAAAGACTATAACTGAGGTTTGCTTGCTACATTATATATATATATATATATATATATACTACCAGTCAACCCTCAAAAATTCTTATTTCAAATCCTAAAAGTGTTATTTTTAATCAAACAAGTTAAGCATCACATTGAGGTCTTTAAGTTGTTTCATTAAAAATAACATTTTTAGGATAAAAAATAAAATTTTTAAGGGCAGCCAATTACTTTTGACTAGTAGTATGTGTATATGTATATACATATATATGTTGTTTAATCACCTCCTCATGTCAGTCTCATAGCTATGTTTATTGTATTTATGGTTGTTTTGGCAATGCAATTTTATTTTGAATTAGAGTCCAAGTGGCTGTGATATAGGATGTCTGCAGAAATTCTGTTAAGTTGAGAGTCATTCTTAAATCTGATGTGCTGTTTCCCCCCAATCTCAAAGACAGTGTGATGATTTTTCAAAAAAGCTCTCTTATTTATAAATTCTCATACAAATGTGATGTTTGCTACATCAGTCACACTACTCAGAGATTAGATATTAGAATGAATCTGCATATCCCTTCTAATATTTGCACAAATACTTTGGACTATTCTGCAGCATTGAGCAATCAAAATTCATCTTTCACCATTGCTTATCACTTATTGGAAAATCTGGCCTGAACAGCTGCTTAAGTTTATCATTCAGGAGACTTCAAGTAATGAACTTCATTTGTCAATATTTGAAGCCTTCCAGATTACAAAATCCCATCCCACATTGTATATACTAAAACAGTTTTATACCAAGTTCCTTTTAAAAATACTACTGGACCACAGGAAGAAAATATCTTTACTCCTGCCAACTCTTCAGGCTTATAGTAAAAGATTTTTTTACCAATTTTCTTTCACCTACTCTATGATTCTTTGATGATCACAGTCCAAAGTTAGATTCCCCATTTATAAACTTAACTGTCATGGTTTTAATTTCTGAAGAGATGAGACCAAAACAAAGGGTTCCCTTTTTTGTAGTTTTAAAATATTTTAATCGATTTTAAAATATTTTATTTATCTTGATATGCATACATTTTTAAAAGCATTGTTTATATATATATATATATATATATGGATGTATGTATATTTTGGCAGCATTTCTTCATTAATACAAATTTCGTTGAACATAATAGACATTTTCTGTCTACATATTTTCTTCTGGATCCGTTCGTATTGCTTAAATGTCTTTACCTACTGACACTATTTATAGAAACCCATTTAAAAACAAATGCTATACACTCCAACAGTAAAGATGCTCTTACATAGTTGTGATGCAAAAACAAAAGTTACATCACTTTTGTAATAGATCCTCCCCTGATGATGGCCCAAAGTTGGGCAGAAAGTACAAGGGATACATACAATAAGGGAAAATACATTAATCAATTCCCGCCAAATATGATAAAAGCAATACGGCAATACATATATATATATATATACATTTTTTTTCATTAGGCCTAAATGTATATATATATATATATATGTATATATATACATTTGGGCCTCATTGGTCCATTGGCCAAGTGAGTAGAGTGTTTGCCAATGGCCTGGGGTACTGAGATTCAATCCCTGCTTGAGTCATAGCAAAGACTCAAAAGCGGTACTTGATGTCTCCTTGCTTAACACTCAGCATTATAAGGTATGTATCAAGGTAAAGTGGAGCAATAGCATCCTCCCTTACTCTCAGTGTAGCAGCTATTGAAAAGGAAGCAATTGGACAGCGATTTTACTTTTATATCCCCCTTGAGCATTAACATAATCAATCAGATGGTGAATAGCATCTTGCGACAATATAAATTCATTGAAATAAGTGTGCTAAATAACAAGGGTACTATTTGGAAGAAAATTAATGTTCCATTCATTAATCATATCTGATTCTCCATTAGTACAATTTTATGTATGCAAGAGTACAGGCCTTTGTTAACCCCCAAGGAGGATATACAGTCTATTAATATGAGGTTTGATTACTGTTGATACATCTCTTATTTCTAAATCTGTGCAAATATTGATCTCCATCTATGATGACTCACTGTAATCAAGCATTTTTACTTGTACATTTAATATTCAGTGCTGCAATTTTATTTTTGTCTTTATTTTTTTTTTTAAAGTTAGCGACCATAGTCGAGGGTGACCCGAAGGCTCCCTTTTCGATAGCTACTACAATAAGGTGTAGGGGAGGGTGCTACTCCATTCCCAGGATTGCTCCACTTTACCCTTGAACCGTACCTTATAATGCTGAGTGTTAAGCAAGGTGGTATCAAGTACCATTTTTAAAGTCTTTGGTATGACTCGACCTGGGATTGAACCCAGGTCTCCCAGGCCATTGGCGAACACTCTCACCGCTGGGACAATGTCTTTATAGAGATGGATAAATTAAAGCATGATGGAAATTAACTGGATAGTAGGTAACTATAAAATGAGAAAAAGCAAAATATTCAGAGTATGTATTATTTATTTGAAATTTGTTAATGTTTTGGTCTTAGCAACCATCTTCAGGGCAATGCAATTGATATTTAATGTTTCCAATGAAATAATGAAATGAGAAAGTGACAAATTTTCTTTTTCAACATAAATGACATTCAACAAACATTTTTTCTTCAATCTGTTTCCGTTACATTTATGACACTTTGCCACGGACTCCTACAACGCAGTCTACCCTTCTATTTATTTAACTGAGGGGAGAATAATTGGATTTATACCTTTCCCAAGGTAATTAACGCTATGAGAAGTGCAAACAGTCTCATCCAGGATTTGAACCCGTGTCACCGTATCCATTTGCTACCATGGTAACCATAACACCATGAACACTACCTGTTTGCAGACAATTATATGGATCAAGTATTTCTGTGTAATATTAATAATTATAGGGTTTCAAGTAATTGTTTCAACAATTTCAATCATACATCCTAGATGCATCAAGGTAGGTCTTCAGTGATGCACTGTCTTCATCGCCAATTTCGGGTCAACCAGCAAAAATGTGCATTTATCAGGTCAGTGAGGACAATGGGTGCCGTCTAGATAACTTACCAAGAGCAATGGCTGATACAGATGGATTATGAGACAGAGCCAAAGTGATCTGTAGTGTCAGCAAGCCTTGATGATAATGATATATTATCATCAGCATTTTTAAAGTTGAAAGGTATTTTTTTCCTCAAGATATATGACTAAGAAATTTAAATCATTACTGATCATATATATAAATACATATGTTCATATATAAATTCACTGCATTTATAAGTCCTGGAGGCAGCACTCCACAAAGCAGCAGCTGCATGGCCACCAACCACCCATCACAAAAACTATCAAAATTAGACAAACCATACATGCAAGACACTGTTGGAAATGTAGGGATGAGCTCATAAGTGATGTACTCTTTTAGACTCCTTTACATAGACGAGCAAAGGCAGGACGACCAGCTCGAATCTACATACAGTAGCTCTGTGCCAATATAGGATGTAGCTTGAAGACTTACTGGAAGCAATAGACGATAGGGAGGGGTGGCAAGAGAGGGTCAGGGATATCCGTGCTGATAGCGCGACATGATGATGATGATGGTGATATATGTATATATATGAAGATATAATCGAGCAATAGGGTAAAAATAAGAAAAAATGTCATAGTTTACAGCTCAGAAAAACCAAGGCAGTAACTTTTGAGGTTTTGCCAATATCAGATTAATCTGAGTGACAAGGAAGGGGTTCATCGCTAGTATTAACAAAAATAATAATGCTAAGCATTGTTTAAGAAAAATGTGCAAAAAATAAAAGATAAAAAAGCACTAAAATTAGGCATGTTTTTCAAAGGACAAACTGACCATCTGTAAGAATTTTAAAAAAGTAACAATATTGATCAAAAATATTCATGTTGCATAGTGACCCCAGCTGAGCTGTTAAAATAGGAAATGCACCTGTGTAAATAACAGGTGCATCCGGTCGAAGGTATCAAGGGGATAACCTTGAATGTCAACAGGTTGAATTGAGTGGGCGTAAAACAATAATATAACTCGGTTAACAGGAAGTTCGAGTTAGTTGGAGATAAGATGCTGTAGAGAGAACCAGCACCCTGCAGAGGGGACCCTCAGGCCCCCGATTGAGCAGTTGCAGTTGGAGTTCAGAGCCTCAGATCAGTTGGAGAGAAGATGCTGAAATGAGGACCATCTCCCAGAGAGGCTGGGCCCCCAGGCCTCTGGTTAAGCAGCCCAGGAGAACGGGAAAGAAACGCTGTTATGGCCATAAGAATGGGGGTCAATATGTTGCAGTTCTGTTCAGTCTCCAACTCACTTCTCACACAGTAAAACCTTTAGTAACCCTTTCGAACCCTTTCAAATAAAGTGAGAGGTATATTTTTCTAAAGAAATGTGTCGCTTGTCTTTATTGTGTCGTCGTTATGATTCTGCATGTATATGTGTATGTATAGTGGTCATGGCTATACAACATTCAGAATAGAATTGATATGATTCAAATCAGCCAAAGAGAAGCAAAGACCCGAGTATTTTGGCACTGAAAGGGAATAAGATTCTTTATTATAACTTTCATCAGTATTCAGAAAAGAAAAAATTCTTTTATTTTCTCCTTGCAAGAAAAATAATTGCTTGTCAAATTAGGAATATATCGTATTCCAATCTAAAGTGGAAAAGCAATAAATGTTTGGTTTTTCCATCATCAGATCAAATACTGGAAAACGCCTACAGATCTTAAATCAACAGCCCAACTTTAAGAATAATTATAATAACCATAATTTTGTATTTCTGTTCTTCCTAAATGTTCTGCTGCTATAGAGTCATTCTTTCGTTCTTTTTGTTGCCAATGGTTATATATGGGGTGTGGCAGAAATGCCTTCAACATTTCAAATTGTCAACTATGTAATACAATTGAACTTAGGCTAGTGGCAATGGTAACTGCAAAAGGTAACACCTGTGGTTTGTAGTATCATGATAGCTCGTGTGCTAACATGTTATGTATTGTTCACTCCATGTATTGTTTGAAAGCCACTCAGACAAACATGCTAATAATGAATTAGCCAAACTTTTTATTTGATACAAAGTCTAGTTTATTCAAAGAAAATTAAGTCATTGTCCTCAGAGCAGACGTGTTGTGTCTAGCTGAAGTCAACTGAGTTTGATTGACAGGTTATAACTTCTAAAGTCAGTTGAGAGCTAGGATTTCACTGGAGGATTTTGAAAGCATGTAACTATAAATACCAAAAGTTTGAAGCAAGATTTTAACCATGAATTAGTCTGGAGCCACTGAGACTCACATGTGAGTAAAAACTTGTGAGGTAATTTCCATCATTGTCCAAATAACTAACTCCCAGTGTCATACAACTCGTTACATCTGAAGTGAATAAAAGAATGAAAGCACACATCCCAGCAAAGAAGAAGATGGATCAGTCCTACCATCATTTAAGAAGACCATGAAAAGAAGATTCAGTAATACAATAAACATACAACATCGTCTAATTTGTTAACTTATGCTCTAAGAGTTCAAACTGGGCCATAACACTGCAGAAGAAACCAAAAACATTTATTGTGCAAAGAGGGGAGGCCAAGTTGATTCCAGTACAAGAACCCTATGGTAAAAGAAAATTTGCTCAGATTGCAAGAATCTTTGGTTTGAGTAAGAGTCCAAGCTGCAGTTGCGTCAATACTGCTATATGGACACACCACATGGATGCTGTGATGGCAATTACGCAAGAGCTGTATTAAACAAGTCCAACACCCCATAAAATAGCAGCTGTATGGCCACCCAACATCCATCACGTAAACCATCCAAATTAGACAAACCAGATATGCGGAACACTGCTGGAGAAGTAAGGATGAACTCATAAGCAATGTACTCCTGTGGAACCCTTCCCATAGATCAACAAAAGTTAGACAACCAGCTAGAACCTATCTATAGCAGCTCTGTACTGATACAGGATATAACCTGAAAGAACTCCTAGGAATGAT
Source organism: Sepioteuthis lessoniana (assembly GCA_963585895.1). Lineage (NCBI taxonomy): Eukaryota > Metazoa > Mollusca > Cephalopoda > Myopsida > Loliginidae > Sepioteuthis > Sepioteuthis lessoniana. The sequence continues at coordinate 86,344,206 of OY757925.1, forward strand.
GGATGATAGAGACGTATTGTGAGAGAGGGTCAGGGAAATCTGTGCAAGTGGCATGACAACATGATTATGATGATGATGCAAGATCCAGCAAGGTCAGGTAGGTGTAAAAGCATCGATTCTGTGACAACGTTCCAAGCCATAGAGGCAGATCCAAAAACTAGCACTTAGAGAGTATTAGTAAAATTCATTAAATAACAAAGTTTTTTTTTTCTTCTTGTAAACTATTATCTTTTATCATAATCATAATTATTATTTTTATTTGTAGTAGTAGTAAGGTAAGTAAGATTGGCAACTGTAGTCGAGGGTGACCCGAAGGCTCCCTTTTCGATAGTTACTACACCAAGGTGTAGAGGAGGGTGCTACTCCATTCCCTGGATTGCTCCACTTTACCCTAGATACGTACCTTATACTGCTGAGTATCAAGCAAGGAGGCATCAAGTACCATATTTTGAGTCTTTGGTATGATTCGACCTGGGATTGAACCCAGGTCTCCCAGGTCATAGGCAAACACACTAACCATTAGTAGTTGTAGTAGTAATATTGTTGTTGATATTCCAGGTACTTGAATTAGAAAAGGAATTATTGTAAAAACTAAAACTTCATTTCCAGAGTAATATATTTGTTTAGCACTCAACTCTAAAAAGCTTAGTTTGGCACAAGGCCAAATGTATAGAGTACCAATTCACACACAATGATCTTCTAGTCTAGCTTGCTAACTATTATTTAATGCATGTATTTACTAAAAACCTTCTACTATTGACAGAAAACGACACAAGGTCAATTTTTAAGTGGGTTTGATTGTTTGATTGATTTTAACAGCATGTTAACCCATCTCAACCCATTATTTTATGTGTCGAGGTTAGGGAAATTCATATATTATACATTTACATTTTTTGCATAGTTGTTTCTTAAGAGTTTTTTACATACAGTTATATAATATCAAGTATTCCTATCTAATACTAATAATTTACCCACAGTCGTATGGTATCAAGTATTCTTATCTAGTATAAATAATCTTTACCCATCTATTTCACTTATAGAAGGGACTCTAACAGATAATACCATTTTAGGCTGAAGTTAACTTGAGAGCAATGACAATAAAAGGCTACTTCATATTTTGCCAATGGTCTGAGAGACCTGGGTTCAATCCCAGATTGCGTCATACCAAACACTTTAAAAATGGTACTTGTTACCTCCACTCAGCAATATAAGGTACATATTGAGGGTAAAGTTGAGCAATCCAAGGAAAGGAGTAGCGCCCTCTCCTACATCGCCAACTTTACTTACTTACTTCATATTCCCTAAAGCTCTAGAACCGGAGCCTCACCATCAGATGCAGTAAAATGTCATAACCAGAACACTCTTTTTTGTGGGAGTCAAACCTCTGCATAAGATACACTTAATATATTCTAAGCTCCTCCAACAGGGCAATTTTTATATAGAGTACAGCTGTTTTGAAATCATAGTCATCTTTCTCCTATATTGGTTACTGTACTATTATGGGGACATATCCTACCATACCCCAAAGATGGACTCGTCCAACCTAAATATATTCCTCGAGCTTAGCTCATTTGGAGAAGACAACTTCTCGTTTCTTACAAGGTATTTGACAGATAGACTGCGAGCCGAGAATGGCTAGCACTTCTTTTGTATGACTTCCTGTTTTCTGTTAATACAATAACGTTCACTTATCACCCATTGTTTGAGTTGTTCTTCCACCGGTCTTATCTGAAGACCACAACATGTACCAAGGCTAAAAAGCCCAGTATGAACCAATATTTATCCATGCCTTCCTCTAGAGAATTAGCTCAAAGTTAAATGCAAATCCAGGATTTGAACTTGAGTTCTCTGAATCCATTTTCTATGATGATGGCTGTTACACAACAAGTACCTCCATATTCCATTAAGTAGTAGCCATTTATATCCTTACTATTTCTGTCGTACCTATATCTTGTTATTTTTAGATGGAGACATCTTTTAGTTTTTGTAAGTAACTTGAAATTAGAATGATAACAGTGAGTAATGCAAAGCAAGTGATTATTATCAGCCATAAATATGCGATATTTTTTCTTAATATCTCTTGAAATGTAGTTGGGTGGTTCTTATATGTCATTAGATATGATAATCATGACCAGAGATTGATGACAAGTTGTTCAAAATAGAAGAAAAAAAAATTACTCAGATCTACTGCTGTAAGCTAACTAATATTTCTCTGCATTTATCAAATAAAAAATAAGGTTTTTCTTTGTATAATGACATATCAACCTTCATGGGTTATTTAATGCCAAAGCCATCCTTCTAGAAGAATAGTAGTAGTAAAACCAGCTGATTGGCCTAGCGAGTAGAGTGTTCGCCAATGATCTGGGAGACCTGAGTTCAATCCCAGGTCGAGTCATTCCAAAGACTTTCAAAATGGTACTTGATACCTCCTTGCTTAACACTCAGCAATATAAGGTACTTATCAAGGGTAAAGTGGAACAATCCAGGGAAAGGAGTAGCGCCTTCTCCAATGCCTCGGTGTAGTAGCTATTGAAAAGGGAGCCTTCTGGTCGCCCTCAACTACGGTCGACAACAACAAGTGGTACTATTTAAACTATTGTTGGGGATATGAGTGGATTTGTAGTTGTAACAAAGTTATTAGTCTGAAAATGGACATAATGTGACTGGAGTTTAAACTCACTTACTATGATGTTGCAGTTCAGTATGTTACCCTCAAAACAATGGGGATTCCTCACTAGTAAAAATAAGGGCAGATAACTTTGATATTACACCTGATGATATCCATGAGATGTTAACTTGCTTTTTTTTTATAATACTTTAGCACACTCCTGATATTTTTATCACATACCACAGGTTAAAAGGAATCATCGTCATCATGATGTCACATTGCCACCACAGATCTCCCTGACTCTCCCTTGCCACCTGTCTCTATTGTCCATTGCTCCCAGGAGGTCTTTTTGGCACAGAGCTGTTGTATATAGGTTCTAGCTGGTCATCCTGCATTTGCTCATCCATGTGAAGGGGTCCACTAGATTATATAGCTTATGAGCTCATCCTTATTTCTCCAGTAGTGTCCCACATGACTGGTTCGTCTAACTCAGATAGTTTTTGTGATGGGTGGTAGGTGGCCATAGGGAATACATGTGCTAAAGATTAGCTAAATCCACAAAGTAGTTTCGCTATCCAAAGCAATGGTTGCTAACTCAAGGCCGATGGCCACTGAGGCACATCCATAAGCAACTTCACTTTCAAAATTTTCTTTTTGCCTTTCAATTTTGATTGTGACATACGAGGATCATTAAATAAGTTTCCAGACTTTTTTCGTATGGGCACTTTTATTGACAGTACACACATGAAACTCTAGTCCCCTTTGAAGTAATCTCCTCCGGCTGCAATGCACTTGTTGAACCGTTCCAACAACTTCTCAAAGGCCCCATAGAAGTCCTCTTGTGTGAGCGTGTCAATGACCTTCATCACAGCCTCTTTCATCTCCTCAATTGTCTCATAATGACAATCTCTGAGCTAAGGGAATAAGTCACAGGGAGCAAGGTCTGGACTATAGGGAGGGGGAAAAACTGTCTTGATGCCTATCTTGGTCAAATAGTCTGTGACAAGGATGGAGTTGTGGACTGGTGCATTGTCCTGGAGGAAATGCCATTGACCCGATTTGAAGAGTGCTGGCTTCTTCCCAAGGAATCTCTTCCTGAACTCCCTTAAAACCTCAACATAGTAACCCTAATCCTAACCCTTTTGCCGATCAACTCTGGTATTCTGACTTCCTTACTCCTCCCACACTTCCCATCATCCCTCACAGACTCCCTGCCTTCCTTGAATCTCTTATGCCACTCAAAAACTGATGCTTGATTCATGCAAGATGACCGAAAAGCAGTCTGAAGCATTGCATACGTTTCTGTGGCATTTTTTCCAAGTTTAAAACACAATTTTATTGCATATCATTCTTCTAAAGTGTCCTCGTGTCCAGATTTCATTTTTGAAATTCACCAGCTGTGACAATCAAGCTTTAGTAGGGTGTATTCCAATTGCTGCTGTAGCTGTTTATTTGAAGCTGAAATCATAAAAATTGGTCAGTCATCTCATAAGATGTATAGCAATAATATACTAAATTTTCAAGAGTCTACAACAATTTTAAATGCCGGTACCAAGAAAGTCTGGAAACTTATTGAAGGCACCACGTACCATTAAAATTGCAGATTGAACTCTTTGATCTTCAGTGTTCAGAAGATTTCAAGTCCAAGTGTTTTGCTTGCAACATCCATAAAAGCTACACACCATTCTATGTATTCATTCTGCAGTTCAATACATCTGGAACATTGTCAAGTTTATTTAACTTTCCCCCACAAATTCAATCAAAGTTCACCCTACAAAGAAAAAAATGTCATTTCCTTTTTGGTTGGTCTGAGAACTTTTCAACACCCTTTGTTTGTTAAATAGCATATAGGAATTTTTTAATAGTATAAAATGATTATAGATATAATTTAGGATTATTTACTTTCTTATTGTCAACATAAACGAGAAGCTTTATGATCTAAAGAATAATTACCTTTCTATAAAGTTTCTTTGGTAGATTGAACTTCGCCTTTTAGAAAGAGTTTTTTTTTTAAACAATTTCCCATGTAATTGGCTATTTTTACTTTTTCTTTTTTTGTTTTGTTTTTTTCAAAAATACTTAAAAGCAACTGAAAAAACATATTTTAAAAAAGAATTTCCAGACAAACAAGAAAGTTTGCTTTTTTTTTTTTTGTTTTAAAAAAGAAAAATTACTTTTTATTTCAGGAAAAAACTAGTCAACATCAATCATATTTCATATAGAATTTTTCTATCTCTTTTTCTAAAGAGTTACAGTCTAGACAAGATTGATTGAACAACAAATATAAAAAAATAGAACAAAAAGCTTTGAAATCTTAAATCTTTTATTTCTCAGTTGATATTTGATCTGAGTTCAAGGAATTTATAAAAACAATTTATTGGTTATTAAACATAATTTACTTAAAGAAGCTTTGTACTTTATCATCAACTTAGAAAACATTAAAATAATTTAACAGAGATTCAAGATTTTATTTAGTTTGGTTTTCTAGGGAAATACATATTAGAATGTGATACATTTAAAAATATAAAAATCAACAATTCATTGAAAAGAGTTTTTCTTTTACAAAGGACTCAAAAGCTTCTCTTTAGAGAAAGGATTTATATACCCAACCCCTCTGGCAAAGGCAGGATGTGACACAAGGTCAATTTTTAAACAAAGTTTGAATTCAGATTTTTCCTTCTCCTAGACTGGTTGCTAAATCAAGATTAAACAAATCAGTCTATCCTACCATTTATTTCTTATTGGGAAGATAACAGAAAGATTCATGCCTTCCCCAAAAGTGTTAGCATGTAAAGTAAAAAGTAAAGTTGGTGACCGTTGTCAAGGGTAACTCGAAGGCTCCCTTTTCAGTAGCTACTACACCAAGGTGTTGGGTAGGGTGCTACTCCTTCTTTAGGATTGCTCCACTTTATCCTTGATACGTACCTTATAATGGTGAGTGTTAAGCAAGGAGGTATCAAGTACCATTTTTTAAGTCTTTGGTATAATGCGACCTGGGACTGAACCCTGGTTTCCCGGCCCATTGACAAACACTTTAAAACACAAACAGTCTCATCTTGCATTTGAACTCAGGGTGACAATTCTATTCCCGCTAACAATAACAGTTGGAAAGTATGTAGCCAAGCCAGTATCTTTTGATAGAAAATTAAGTCACTTAGATGTTTTTAATACATCAGGTATTCAGCATTAGCCAGGAAGAAAGCAATCAAGACTTAAAAGTCACTGAGTAAATTCTGACATATTTTGGGGGGAAAATAATGGGGCAGATAACATAGTGAATAGTATTTGCACAAAATACAAAAATAATTTTAAATCTGATAATGTTTCTGGATAAACAACAATTTTTTGAGTTTTTGTTATAGTTTCATTGTTTGATAGCATGTCAACTTTTGTGGGCTATTAAATGTCAGTCATCCTTGTAGAAGGACAGTTGTGGTAATATTTAACCTATAACTGAAGGGGATAAATGATTTCATGCCTTTCTCATGGGTATTAATCCAAAGGCGATCATAACAGCATGACTGGAGTTATAATTGCTTAGTGCAATGTTGCAGTTCAGCATGTTTGGCTTTGTGGAGAGACAAGAACAAACAGGTTTGAGGAGATGCTACTCTTGATCAACGTATTCTCTAATAATGAGTAAAATGTGACACAAGGTCAATTTTTAAGTGGAGTTTTCAATATAGAGTTTTCCTTCTCCTAGTCCAGTTACTATAACAAGCTTAAATAGCCCTGGCTGCCCTACAATTTACCCATAGCTAAAGAAAGAAGAGTTAGATTTATACATTTACCAAGAGTATTTGTGAAATGAGAAATGCAAATAGCCTCATCCAGAACTCTGGTCACCATGTCCATTTCCTAGGAGAATAACTTTCTATTTCTTTCTGCGTGTCTAAAAATAGAAACTTTGACTCTAAATTGATAAATTACTATTTCTATTTCTTACTAAGTTCATAAAAAAATCTATCCAGCTCTGCTTAGTCAGAGAATCAAAATGAATTGTATCAACAATGTTGACATGGATAATTTTTTCTTTAAAAGAAAGATAGAAAAAAGAAAAAATACAAAAGTAAAGTTAATATTAAATGCAAGGAGTATATATTCATCCAACCCCTGCACAATGGGCAGGATAAGGTGCAAGGTTAATTTTTAATTGGAGTTCAGCTGGTTTGAATTCAGAATTTTCATTTTCCTACCAAGCCTAAAGAATCCTGTCTTTCCTACTATTTACTTATTACTGAGAGAAAGAGAAATGGTTTCATGCCTTTCCTTAGAGCATTATAGCAAAATAAAATGCAAACAAGTTCGTCCAGCATTTGAACTTAGATCAATGAGTTGTTAGAGGTATCTTTATGAAAAGAAAGAAAAAAATGCAGTAATTAATGATGTTGATATCTTTAAAGGAAAAACAAAAGAAAGAAAGAGACAAAGAAAGGATGAATTAATCTAAGATTAAATGATGTATATGTAATTAGTTTTCTATTTTTTTGTACTTTTTGCCAACACAATTATTAATTATGATTTCCACTTTTTAATTAAATTGTAACATTTTTGGCCTACTGTTATAATGAACTACATTGAATTTTTCATTCTAGCAGTTTTTCAGACTGACTGAACACATTCTTTATATCCCTGTAATATTCAAATCTATTTTACAGGTTTCAATAAGATTCGTTATCATTTCCTAAAGGATTCTTGTTAATTTCTTACCAATATTTTCTATCTACTTGAATATCAAACACAATGTGACTTTATTAATATATATTCTATAGTAACAGGATGCTTTATTCAGCATAAAATCTGTCTACAGGGCTAAGAGTATGCTGAATATAACCCTGGTAGATGGGTAAGATATCCCAAAAAAGGGGTGTCTTGGGTATGATACTAATCTGCATTTAATGATAAGGCTCCAGTTCTGGTGATCTGGGAAGTGTTGACAACATATCATTGACATTACACCCAAATCCACTCTGACCAAGAGTTGTACTACCTATCAGGGTCCCATCTATGGGTCAAATAAATTTGTTAGAAAATTATTTGTGCTAGGTAGGAATACTTAATGCCATATAACTGTGGGTAAATTATAAATCATACAATTACTAGCAAATTATTTGTATTAGCTAAGAATATTTGATACCATATAACTGTGTGTGTAAATTATTTGTATTAAGAATAGTTACTTGATGTTATATTTGCTTACCAAGAATTATTATTTATACTTACTTACTTACTTGAAACCATAAAACCATATGCAAACAAATGACTATTATGAAATAGGTGCCCGTGGTGTAATGGTTATCGTCGCAGGATATGGACACGGCAACACAAGTTCAAATCCTGGACCTGACTGATTGCATTTCACATAGCACTAATACCCTTGGGAAAGGTATGAATCCAATTATTCTCTCTCCAGCTATGGGTAAATAGTAGGGCAGACTAGGTTCTTCAGCCTTGGTGAGGCAACTAGTCTAGGAGAAGGAAAACTCTGAATTCAAACCTGTTAAACTCTGCTTAAAAATGACCTTGTGTCATATCCTGCCCAAGCGGAGGGGTTGGGTAAATATGATTATGAAATAGAAATGATTACTTGAAACCATACAATTATTTGTGTTAAGTAGGAATACTTGAAACCATGAATGGGATTTCCTAATCTCTTGGTATAAAATAACCCTTGACATGGACTATCAAGCATTAGTGCCAGGTGGGTAATTGAAAGTTGATTGCCTGGTTTCCCCCAGGCTATATCTGCTTCACAGAGCTAAGTGTATTGCTTAGCACCTGAGGTGCCCCAAAGGGGAAATGCTGATGGGACCAAGCATTTTTTCGGATAGTTACACATGAATCTCAATTCATGTGTGACTCCCCCTAGTAAAACAAATTTGTGTCATATATATCAACTGAATGCGAAGTTTGTTAAATCCCATAAATCAACAACAAACATATCTTGTGTTACCATAACAAGATGATTTTCATTACTCAGGAATAGGACAAGATTGTTAATATATTGAACAAAGCTTCATTTTCAGCTTCAAAATTTACTGAATTTTGAAGAAAGATTAATATTAATACAACAAACATGAAGGAGATAAGTAGTATTTCAATATTTTGGTGGGGTTTGTATTTGGTAAGTTATTTTTAATATTCAGTCCAGATTTTTTAATTTTAAGCAATGCAAGTATGTTCAAATGATTAAAATGATTATACATATTGTCATTTTTAAAGTATTGTTTTTGTATTAATAATTTTTCTAAATTTTATCATTTTATGATCATAATTTTGTATACATCCTGAAGACAAGGAACAGTTATAACACTCAGATCCCAGCCAAAAGGCTGAAAAGTTTCACTTTGTTCTGAGATTTTGGGGGATATTTTACACTTCTTTTTGTTTTGACATAACATAAACTGATCATAAATTCATCAGTCTCATTTTTTTTATTGCAGCATCAGACAAAAGCATAAAACTGAACTATGTTTCTGCATGAGGACTTTTAAGTTTATAAACTTTATCAAGAGATTAATGTTTATGGTCTTCTAGTGCCAATTTCTCATGATATGAAAATAAATCCAATATATTTGGAGTTTTTTAAACTCATAATACATATAAAGCCTCATCTCAAAAATTCAAACAGCTCATAATTTTCCATTCATTAGGAAAAAGTCATTTAGAAAAGGGTCATGATTTTGGTTTCTGTCACTGAGATTTTCCGCTAGATATCTACTTTATGCAATTAAACAACAAGATAAAGATTTTGTTTAGCCAATTTGATGGACAGTTTAGCACAGTTTAGCATTTAGTACAGTTTAGCATTATATATTAGACAGTTTAGTACAGTTTAGCATTATATATTCATCATAAATGAAACCCTTAGATAATCTTAGAAAGTTAAGGAATTGTTTGGTTAATTAATAGCATTACTGTCCTTCTACAAGGATGGCTTTGGCATTAAATAATTCATGAAAACTAATATGCCATTAAAAGCAAAGAACCTAAAACCAAATTTTCAAAAACTAATATGCTAAAACTATACTCTAGAGTTCTATTAATAAGCACAGAAAATTTGGTAATCATACATTTCTGTCTTTGATTTATATGGCAATAACAATTACAGACAATGTATCCCCAGCAGAGTGATTAAAAATCCTACCAAAAAAATGGTGTCCTGGGTATGACACTAAACTGCATCTGATAGTGAGGCTCTAGTTCTGGAGATCTGGGGAGTGTGAACCACTCCTTCATTGCTATTACTCCCAGGTTCACTCTCTGTCCAGAATGGTAGTAACAGTAAAAGTACCATTTTTGCATCAAATACATCTGTTTCCAAATCATTCAAATTAGATTGGAATACATAACATCCTACGTACATCTGTGTTCAAACTGCTCTTAAGAAACTATACAAAAAATGTTAGTATAAATTTAGAATGTATGCAATTCTCTAACCTCTTGACATAAAATAACCCCAGACAGGTTGACATGTCATTAAAGTCAATCAATCAATCAATCATAGAACAAATATTTGATGAATAAGAGTAAGATATAAAGATAATTTTCCTCAATTTAAGGTGAATCATTCTTCAAGTTGTTTAAATTGTTACAACATTTTGACCAATCCAATGTAAATCCATCTTCCTGTATAAGATCCATTGTTGGGTAGAAGCTGATCCATTCAGTATGTATCATAGAACAGATATTTGGTTGATTAGAGTAAGGTGTAAAGATAATTTTCATCAATTTCAGATTAATCATATTTTATATTGCTTATTACAGCTTTACTTCACTTAAAAATTGACCTTGTGTCACATCCTACCTGTGTTGGAGGAGTTGGGTAAATAAATGCTCAGTTTAGCCATCTGATGCCCCTCACTGACCTCAAATGTCATTAAAGGTCAATGTTGTATAATTTATATTTGAACCTGAAGTTAGTATCTTTATGAAAAGAATCAGATCCTTTTCCATTTGTCTGTCATCCTTGCACAGACACATAAATATAAACTTTTGCATCATAGTATAGATATGTATATAATTGAATATTATAAAAATAATAATTCTTTTTAAACCAAAAATAAAAGTCTTCCATTTCCAATGTGAGTTTGAGTTTCAGGAATCAGTTTTTGAATTTCTCTGTTCTTGAACAATAATCCTGAAAAAAATCTTTTTTTTTTTTCGATTGATGATTAGGTTCAGTGGAATTTTTATTTGTTAGTATTTCCAGTGATTCAAACAAAATTTACTCAGTACCCTCCACCCACTTTCCTTTCACCTGAATTTATTTTAAAAAAATGAAAGTAATATGATACCAAACCTTGAATCTGAGATTAGAAAAAAACCTTGTACCCTTGACAATTTAGAGGGAAGGTTTCATATTCAAGTGAGTGTGGTTCAAAGACAATTTTGTTTTTCTTCTTCCTCTTCTTTGTTTTCATTTTTTTACATTCAAGATTTGCAGGCATTGTAGAGTTAACATCAACATTAGTGTTCAGGAAAATCAATAAAACAGTTTTTCAATTTTATCATTTGTTATACATTTTCTCAAAATTTTTAAAGTACAATCCATATAAAATCATCATCATCATCATCATGTTGTGCCGCTAGCATGGATATCCCTGACTCTCTCTCGCCACTTCTCCCTATCGTTCATCACCTCCGGCAGGTCTTCAAAACTACATCCCGTATCCTCACATAGCTGGTTGTCCTGCTTTTGCTCAGCCATATGTGGGGGTCCATAGGAGGATATCACTTATGAACTCATCCCTGCTTCTCCAGCAGTGTCCTGCATGTCTGGTTCATCTAACTTGGATAGTTTTCGTGATGGGAGGTAGGTGGCCGTATAGTTGGTGCCTTATTGGGTGTTGCCACCAGGACTTGTTCAATATTGCTCGCAATATTCTTGTGTAATTGCCATCCAGCTTCTCCAGCCGTTCTGTTAGCATCCAAGTGGTGCATCCATACAGCAGTATTGATACAACCGCTACCTGGAAGAAACTGCGTTTCATTTTTGAAAAATGAATGAGTTTAATTGTACAGAGTAATGTTTCCTGACAAATGTAATCAAAATAAATATTAACAGTTTCTATGAATTTTCTTTTTACTAAAATAGTAAAATAACTTAAATAACTTAATATTTTGCTTAAATGTTCAAAGTAATATTTCCTGACTAATGTTATCAAAAATGAATTTTAACTGTGTTTTATAAATATTTTTTACATAAGATAGTTTATTATTTTGAAGTTGAATCAAGCTCATAAGTGATGTACTCCTGTGGACCCCTTTACATGGCTGAGCAAAGGCAGGACGACCAGCTCGAACCTACATACAACAGCTCTGTGCCGACATGGGATGTAGCTCTGAAGACCTGCTGGAAGCAATGGACGATAGGGAGGGGTGGCGAGAGAGGGTCAGGGATATACATGCTGATGGCGGGAAATGATGATGATGATGATTATTATTATTTTTAAACTACTTTATATTTTTCCTTATCTTCCAAATAGAAAGCATTACACAAGCTGATCAAGTAACAAGTTTTTCTCAGTTTTGATTCTAAACTGCATCTAGTTGTCAAACTCCAGTTCTTGGGTGAAACAAATGAACTAAAATAAGGACGAAATCAACAATGTGTCATTCTGAAAATGTTAATTAGTTTCATACAGTCTGAGACTCTGTTAAGTATAGCAAAAAGTAATTTAAACTATGTTAGTTGCGTATCTTTCATGGTATCAACCTATTCCAGGTTTTACATTAATAAGTTTCTTCTTCTATCTTCTGAGTTGGTCAGCACCCATCTTCCCCCATTGCTCTTTTGTCGGCTTGCTCTTTGCCTTTTCTCATTGTTGTGTCTGTTCTTTTAGTCACCATTTTTGTTCTTGTTCATCACTCTGTCTGTTTGTTGCGGAATCCCAACATTCTTATTTCTTGATTGCTGGAATAACAGACAATGCAGACACAATTTTCTTGGGCACACACAATCAATGACACTTCTCTATCACCAGTTGGGAACTTGCAGGGAATTAGTGAGAGTAAAGATGATACTATTACCCTCTTTAGTCAAGCACTGCTTGCTAACTGACTAAATGTTAAATCTATTTTCTCTGTGTTGTCTGATCACATGACTTCTTAATCTAATCACAGCTATGAATTCAAATAATTCCTAAGTTCTCCCCCAACATTCAAACTAAATGACTCCATAGTATTTTTCCATACCGTTTCATGGTTAGAGTTTATTCAAACTAAGCTATATTTCATTTCAATAACAGATTTTGTCAGTCTATTAGTTAACGCTTATATATATTTGGAGATTATAATCATTAAAATGACTTTGGTGTAAGATAACCCAACAGTACATATACAATACTTGTGACAGGCATATTACAAGCTATAGAAACATATATGAATTTATATAAACAATATAAGAAACAGTTTTGATAAACCTATGTAAAACAGAAATTAAAGTTTTATACATAAATAAGTACACTTCTGCCAATTTTTTTTATAAAAGTATTTTTTCTAAACTAAAGATG
>OY757925.1:86362327-86364827 GCA_963585895.1 Sepioteuthis lessoniana
AAGCACAAGCAGAGAGATGCATCTATTGACCAGGAAAAGATGCTGATTTAATGTTGTGTATGCAAGTCAAATGTATATTTACCATGTGTCAGGGCCAATTTCCAGTCTGTCTTTATTGCCTCTGACATGTATCTGTTTTTCCAGTCCCTACAATCCCACAATGCACTGTCCATGGGAAACAACTCCATTTCTATCCCTCTTGGGGAATAACTTTGATATTTTTTTTGTCAGTCCTGATCCCTGACTCTCAGTTTCTTTTCCCCATTCTTGGAGACTGTTTCATTTCTTTATCATTATATGACAAACTAATACAGCATAATTCTCATTAGGACAGCTGTCTCTCCTCTCTTGCATTGCCATTCACAAATATCACAACTGTATTTTTACCAAAACTAGAGAGCTGATTTTTACCAAGAGTAGAAAGCCGATTTTTACCTATAGTTTGGTGGGAAAAAGATGGCTTCATATTTTTCCAGGAATGAAAGGAATATAAAGAGCCCCAGCCAGGAATTGAACTCAGCATGAAATTTCACTTTTTATGAAAAAAATTCTTTTTTAGCCAAGCCACCATTTTAAACAATGAAAATTCTGAGATGAAGCTTGATGATTTTTATCATTAAGGGTTTTCAGACTATTGTCTACATCTTTATTGTTATTTCCACAACATTTTGGCCAATATGTCCTCTTGCCTTCTTCAGGTTTTTGTCAAACTCAGGAGCCTACACAAAACTTTGAACCAGGTTGTTTATTTAATCCATGGTGTCAGGGGTCACTTGTTCTGATTACATTAACCATAACTGAGTTTAAGTACTAAGTATTCTTGTATTGTTACTCGCTTGCAGTCAGGATTGAACCTGCAACCTCCAGATGATTGTATCTTTAGAAGCTTAGAGAACCAACACCTATGACCGTTATGCTTTGTGTTCTGCTGGAATACTTAGCACTTATACCTGGTTATGGTTAATGGAATCAGAACAAGCGACTCCAATGGATTTAATTAAGGACGTGGTTCAAATTTCTGTGTAAGCTCACAAGTTTGACAAACACCTGAAGAAGGCCAAAAGACATATTGGCCAAAACATTGTGAAATAAACAATAAAGATGAAGACAATAGTTTGAAAACTCTGAATGATAAAAATGAAATTTTTATTTTGCATGCACCAAGTTGGTGACATAGCTTTTGACTTGGGCTGATTGCAATCTAGTATCCAAAAATGAAATTGAGGAAACACAAAAATCATCCAGTAATGTCATTGAATTATATCAATTCTTAAACAAGTTAACTATTTCTTCTGACAATCAAAAGGTTGAGATTTTATACGCATTACTGTAATTTCTGGGTACAGTAAAAGCTACATGTAACAAGAAAAAAATCACATAGACTTTTTTACTTAAAAAATAGAAATTTAAGTAGTTCCAATAAAAATTGATCCACTGCATCTATAAAAACAAGTCTTGGCTACAATATTACAGTCAAATAATAGAACTATTGCTACTTTTAACTGCATATAATCTGTTTCTTGAATAAATAATTTGATACTTTCTGTTTGTTTCCTTATCTATCCATCCATAACTTTTGTAAGGAATTATCAATGCCATAAAGTCATGCTGATATCAAAGAGTCAAGCCAGTTGGCTGGGACTGTAGAATACTCTGACTGCATCTCTGCATAGGAGTAAGACTCTAACCAATGCGTGTCTGGAGTAGAACACTAAACAATTTAATTGTGAGGCTCCAGTCCTGGAGTTTGAGGAATACGGAGTACCTCTTCATTGTCATTACTCCCCGGTCCTCTCTGATGCCAATTGGTTGTACCAATTAGGGTCCCAACTATAAGTCAAATAGAACTGTTGAATCATTTAACTGTGAGCCAAAAAATGACAGGTGTTGGACTGAATGGCAAGAGATACATAGCAATACTTGAAACCATCTGTGGGCAAACAAATGAGCTCTGGCTTGTTTAAAATGTTACCTACAAAATATTTGTTAACAAATCATATATATATATATATATATATACATTTACAAAATATATATATATATATATATATATATATATATATATATTAATGTATATATAGCTCTTAATAGGTCCTCTAAAGTGCATCAAGTGGCAGCACAGAGTTGATGCATGTAAGTCCTTACTTAACGCTGTTGTGTCCATTTGTAGGAGTACATAGAAGAATATCACTTATAAATTTATCTCTGGTTCTCCTCCAGTTCCTAGTATGTCTTGTTCATTTTATTTAAATGATTAGTGAGATGGGAGGTAAGTGGCCGTACAGCTGGTGTTTTGTGACTCATTGCTTCCAAGATTTTTTCAAAACAGCCCACAACATTCTTGTATAGTTCCTATTTAGCTTTCTCTCTAAGCATTTTGTCAAAGTTCAGGTGGTACAGCCATACAATAATACTAACATGGCTACCACCTGCAAGAATACCTTTTTTATTTTGTCAAAGAGATTGCAGTCTATTGAATGTGTGCTTACTGAATCAATGT
>OY757925.1:86369827-86417327 GCA_963585895.1 Sepioteuthis lessoniana
GGTACAGCCATACAATAGTATTAACATGGCTACAACCTGCTAGAATACCTTTTTTATTTTTTCAGAGAGATTGTTGTCTATTGAATGTGTGCTTACTGAATCAATGTCTCACTTGCTAGAACATCTGATGAGGATTAGAGTGTAGTATCAGCACCACTGGAAATCTAATTAAATACATTGCTAAAAAATTATTGATTGATTGGCGGCTGATTGATTTTAACAGCATGTCAACTCATCTGGGGTTATTTCATACCTAGAGGTTAGGGAATTGTGTACATTATACATTTATATTTACATTTTTTGTGTATTTTCTTTGCTTTTTTGTGAATGGTTTTGTTTTGTTTTGGTGTGTTCATTTAATGGTAAATCTACCTTTATGGGTAATTTTATGCCAAAATTATCCTTGTTGAAGAACAGTTGCAGTGCTATTTAATCCATGGTTGGTAGAATAAGGGAGATCATACCTTTCCCAAGGGTATTTGTCTGAAAATAAATGCAACAGCATGACTGGAGTTTGAACTCACTTCCTACAATGTTGCAATCTAGCACTTTAACCACTTCACCATGAGGACTACCTACTTTGCACATAGTTTCTGATACCAAGTATTCTCATCTAATACAAATAATTTGCAAACATTTATTTGCCCCACAAAATGTCACCCTAATTGATACTTCAAAGTGGACCTGGGAGTACTGGCATTTCTAGTGCTTTAAAACTAGAGCCTCACCACCAGATGAAATTTAGTGTTATTCACTAGAGAGCTCTTTTTGTGGACTGAAGAGCCTTTGTGGCTAAAGAGCCTTAGTTAAGCAACCAGTCTAGAAGAAGGAAAACTCTGAATTCCAACCAGCTTTACTGCTCTTAAAAAATTTATCTTGTATCACATATTAAAGTCTTTAAGTGTTAAATATGGCCAAAACCTCAGTAAAATGAGCACATAAAATCTTTGACTTGAAAATTGAATTAAAGGACTAAATAAATTAGTAAATGAAAAGATAAAAACAAAGGGAAAATAGTAATGGAGAAAAGCGTTGAGGGTTTTGTGAAAAAATAAATATAAAAGAAGATTTTTAGAAAATTAGAAAAAAAAATTAAATGAAAAGGAAATAAAAGATGAAAGAGAGTGGAGGAGAAGGAAAATACAAGGTTTGGTTCGGTTTCTTTGTTTATTGGCACATCAACTGTTTTTTTAGGTTATTTAATGCCAAAGCCATCCTTCTAGAACAGTAGTGATACTATTTAACCCACAGCTTGGAAGATAAGGTGGTTCATACCTTTCCCAAGGGTATTTGTCTGAAAGTGAACGTAATAGTGTGACTGGAGTTCGAACTTGTTTACTATGATCCCGCAGTCTATTGTTTTAACCATTACACCACGAGGAGACCCCCACCCTCAAAATACAAGGGTTGAAAAGTTCAGAGGCTGAAAAGTTTATCACAATGACATCATATCTACTGTTGATGACTTTCTTAACAAATGGGATAAAAGCACTGCAACACTGATGGACTGATGTGTAGACTGCAAGGAGGACTATATTGAAAAATAAACCTTATTTGGTCACATTTCAGAAGAGCATCTTGGTCAGCCTATGAACCTTTCAGCTGACCTTTGTAAATCAATATTGAAATAAGAGAGAACGTCTCCCCTGAGTGTAATATATATATATATATATATATATATATATATATACAAAACCCCTCTGCACAAGCAGAATGCAACACAAGGTTAATTTTTTAAATGGAGTTTAACAGGTTTAAAATCAGAGTTTTCTTTCTCCTAGACTGGTTGACATACCAAAGTTAAAGAGCCCACTTTGCCTTTTTATACACCCTTAGTTGGAGGAAGAATACTTCTTCATGATCCCTATGTTGAAATGCAAATAGCCTTGTCCAGAATTTGAATACTGGTTGCTGTGTCCAATTCTTACAATGATAACCATTATACCATAAGTGTCTCTCATATATATATATATATATATATATATATATATATATAATTATCTGAAATTTGTATTAAGTAATTGAATGAAACTAAGTAATGCCACACGGTTTTAAAGCTAAATGCTTTTAATTCATATTTGATTTTAATTTGGCTCTGTACTTATGACAGAAAGCATTCTTTGTGTTGTTGAATTAAATATATGTAGAGAAAGACACATACATACATACATACATACATAGAGAAAAGGACATGCTCATAGACACACAAACATTCACATATAGACAGAGACACACACATGTACATATATAGAGAGAGACTCTCACATATAGACATGCACATATATATGTAAAGACACACATACAAATCTACATAGAAAGAGTCTCTCAGATATAGACATTCACACATATATACCGAGAGAGAGACACATTCACACATACACTTATATATATATATATATATATACATGTCAAAGAAAATTTTATGTCTTTGTCATATTTAATGAAAAATTAAGTGTTGTGTCTACCTTTATAAAGCCAGGAAGTTATTTATCAAATGCAGTGTGAATGAACATTGAGCTAATTCATTTTTTATTAGACAGACTATTTTCCTCGACTATGTTATTCTTTGTTACGAACATTTTGGCCATGTAACCTGCAGCCATTTCTTGGTATATTTACCATGAAATCATTAGTCTCAACCAAACAGAGTCTGAGAACTTTTAATAAAAATAAAAAATGGCAATAAAAGAAATAAAAATGACATGAATTATCAATAAGAGAAAAAATCTTTTGTATTTGTTTGGAACTCTATCATGGATGGTTGACAAAATTATTTCAGTCTGATTTTGAATTTTTTGATGATACTCGACCACAAATGAAACATATCAATCTGATTTTGGAAACTATCCGTTTGTTTCTTATAATAGCATACTTCATTACAAACTTTATTTATATCTATACCTGCAGGTTGTCTCAAAATAGATGCAACCCATTAATATAATAATGATTTATTACTGAGACAAGAGCTATAGCAATCATTTGGAACATGCCCTGTAAAAATGCCTTTTAGCTGAAGACATTAAATCAATGATTTTTTTAATTGTATTAGCTTCCAGGACATGCAATCTTTTTTTGAGTTTCTTATCACCATAATAGATCATTATCATATTAATAGGTTGAATCTATTTTGAGACAGTTTTGAATTATTTTATCTCCAGATTTGTAGTGATACAAAATATTTTTTTCTCTCTTGTCCAAGGCATTGTGATCAAGAATTAATAGTTGTTATAGAATACTATAACAATATTATTCATAGAGTTATTAGCAGTTTCGCCAATGGCCCAGGAAACCTGGGTTCAATCCCAGGTTGAGTCATACCAAAGACTCAAAAAATGGTACTTGATGCCTCCTTGCTTAACACTCAGCATAATAAGGTACGGATCAAGGGTAAGTGGAGCAATCCAGGGAAAGGAGAAGTGCCCTCTCCTACACCTTGGTGTAGTAGCTATCGAAAAGGGAACTTTCGGGTCACCCTCGAGAATGGTCACTAACTTTACTTTACATGGGTCCCATGTATACTAAGACACCCTATGTATCTCAATATATATATATATATCTCCTTTTCTCTCTCTCTCTCTTTCTCTCTCTCTCTCTATATATATATATATACAAATTATGAATGGATAAGGTATTTTATCAGTCTAGTCATTGTTACTTCTTTTATCGAATATCAAGTCTGACAACTGTCATAATAATGCTTTAAAATGTTATCTTCTCAAAGAACTTTCTCCTGACAATGACCTAAGGTCAAGACTACTTGAGAATAATCAAAATAAATGACGACTAAGAAATATTTCTATCTGTCTGTCTTATTATTTTTGTTTCTCTCTCTCTCTCTCTCTCTCTCTCTCTCTCTATCTATCTATCTATCTATACATATATATATATATATATAGTATCAATAATTACTTAGTGAGTCAAGAACTAACCTACTATAGTTTTGCCTAAGCGGCTCATATATATTTAATATATATATATATATATACAAATATTGCCACCGCAAAGATATCTGCGCAACCAACAAAGCCATCTCTAGAGTCAGACATAAATTCAAGGTTAAAGTATCATTACCATTAGCTCTGAGTACCCAAGCTGAATCTTACTATATCACCAGACTTTGTTAGTTTTCTATTACATCATGTGAAAGTCAGATCAAAATACTGCCTCTTCATATAATCCTTTGTGGTATTCACAAACTTCCAGAAATTAAGTGTTTGTTTACTGATGTAAGATTTGAATAACCAGACTAGACAATTGATTAGACTGAGAAATAGAATTTCTGTAATACTCACATGCAAAGGCATTGTATAAAATCTCAATAATGAATTGCTAATTCAATAATTATAATTTTAATTATACAAAGAATGATAATGTCAAGTTAATTAGAAAATCGAGATAATGCTCTACATAATTCTAGTTCAAAGAATTATTTTTAAACTGTTAAAATTTAAAGACAAAGAAATCTTGTGAATGAGTGCTGGATTTACTTTTAAGCTAAATAAGCTACAACTTAGAGCCAAACACCTGCAAGGCCTCATTTTTAAAAATATATTCTTATCTTATCAAAAATTTTTATTCTTTAACACTAACTGTAGCCCAGTCGGCTGGGGCCATAGAATACACCGACTGCATCTCCACAGATTGATAGCCCTCCGCCCACAATCAGTGTCCTGGATATGACATTAAACAATCAGATGGCAAAGCTTCAGCCTTGAAGATTTGAGGAATGTGGAGTACTCTTTCATTGCCATAGCTCCCATGTTCACTCAGACCCAGAGTGGTAGCACCTAATAGGGTCCTATATATGGATCAACTAGAACAAACTGTGTCAACAAATGACTGATGTTAAATTGTGACTGTTATATAGCAATACTTGAAGCTATTTAACTGTGTACAAAAAAAAAAGAGCTCAAGCTCATTTAAGAATGTTATCTACAAAATGTGTTTACAAATCGTATATATCTAATATATATGTATAAATAGGATTTGGTATTAAATAACCTACAATGGTGGATATGCCATAAAATCTAACCAAACCAAACCAAAAACCACTTAACTGCAGGCAAAAAAACCTAAGCTCGGGTTCGTTTAAAAATGTGATCAACAAAATGTGTTTACAAATCATATATATTTTATGTATATGTATAAACAGGATTTGGCATTAAATTATTTTGGGGAAAGGCCCCAAATTTCACATAGCTTAGGGTCTCAGCAAGTAAAAATGCACCCTTAATATGTACTATTGGAAAATCCTGATGATGGCTCACTTTAGTTTCTTTGATGGCATATCAACCTTTGTGGGTTATTTACTGCCAAAACTATCCTGCTAGAAGAAGAGTAGTGGTTTCTGAGAATGATAGAGAATGTAGAACAGTAATGGTATGTGAACCCTTTATCTCCCCAGCTATGGAGTGGGGGGATCAGAGGGTTCGTACCTTTCCTAAGATATTTGTCAAAAAATGAACACAATATTATGATTAGAGTTTAAACTCTCTTACAACTAAGTTGAAGTCCAGCACATTAGCCACTATGCCTCAGTCTCACCCAAGCCAATTACTACAATGTCACAGTCCAGCACATTAGCCACTATGCCACAGTCTCACCCCAGCCGATTACTACAATGTCACAGTCCAGCACATTAGCCACTATGCCACAGTCTCACCCAAGCCAATTACTACAATGTCACAGTCCAGCACATTAGCCACTATGCCACAGTCTCACCCCAGCCGATTACTACAATGTCACAGTCCAGCACATTAGCTACTACACATCAGGGGGTCTCTCCCCTCCAGAAACACCCAATTCTGAATCCCTTCTGTAAATTTACTGACTCAGTATTAGATTTAAATTATCAACACGTAAGCCTAGTTTTACTTAGATGGTTCTGCATTGTTTTCTGATGTGATGGTGTTTTCCTAACCTCACCCCTCATTGTGAGGGTGCATTCTATTCCTTTGTGACATTATACTGATTTATACTTATTACAAAGTCTGTCCCAGCAACACAGACTTAATGCAATCTGATCTTTTCCAGAAGTATCTGGAAAAAACATTTCACAAAGCAGCAACTGTACAGCTACCTACCTCCTATCTCTAAACAAGATGGATAAGACATGGACAGGTACTGATAGGTTATTGGTCACATGGAAGTCAGATCTATCTGATAAAATGAAATGCAATTTTTTCCAAGAAGCAGTTGTGTCTATACTAATATATGGATGCACTATGTGGATGCTGACAAAGCAAACAGAGAAAAAACTAAACAGCAAGTGTACAAGAATGCTACAGACTATATAGAACAAACTCTTGAAGCAACATCCCTCAAAGTAGCAGCTGTATGGTCACCAAGCTCCCATCTCTAAAACCATCCAAACTAGAGGAACAAGACATGTGGAACACTGCTGGAGAAGTAAAAACTCATAAGCAACGTTCTCCTATGAACCACTTTAGACAGGCATTCAAGTGTTGGACAGTGAGAATCTATCAACAACAGAGCTGTACAGACACAGGATGTAGTCTAGAGGACCTGCCAGAAGTGATAGATGACAGAGACCAATGGCAAAAGAGAGTCAGGGAAATCTGTGCTCGCAGCAAAACTTGATGATGATAATGATGATGATGATATATAGAGAGGTGTGCTTAGTATTATGTTTATCCTTGTGGGATGATGCAACTCAAGTTGAAATCTTGAACAGAGCATTTTGCATTTTACTTCTTGCTAATACACTTGGGAAAAGCATAAATCCGTCTGTTTCCCCCTTAAACAATAGGACAGACTGGGTTCTTTAGCCTTGGTTAGGCAAACAGTTTAGAAGAAGAAAAACGTTGATTTCACACCAGCTTTATTCTGCTTAAAAAATTGACCTTGTGTCACATCCTGCTATTAGCAGAAGGGTTCAGTAAATATTTATTGATACACATATCAAAATCTTACTAATAGGTGGTACATGATATCAGGAAATTTACATAAGTGGAAGCAAATTTCATCTTGTTGAATATCAAATCAAAACATCATTGACCTTTGTCAACCGATTTGAAGATATTCTAATCAGATTCAAGATAAAATCAGTCAAATTTAATGCTTCCAAGAAAGTATTTACAAAGGCTAAGCTTGAAAAATACTAGACAGGAGACAGCGACACACAGGAAAAAATATCAGTCTTATTGTAAGCCAAATAAAATTGTCTGATATATAAAAAGAAAAGAAGAAAGAACATAATTCTGTATTGATTTTCTATTTGTCAAAGATTCTCTCCAGCCATGATTGATATAGGGTGTAAGTAGATACTGATAGTTGGATCGGTCACTATCAACAGATGTTTGCAATAATAGTATATAATGTAATAGTATATAATGTAATATAGTCTATCCATCCATTTAGATGATGTCTTGTTAGTATTTCTTTGATCTTATTTTTTTTATAGCCTATTTAGTACTTGATTGAATAATAATACAATATAATGGTCTGAAGTTATCTGAATGTCTTACATAAACCATGGTTAATTTTTGACTTTTATTTCTTTCATCTTCTTTCTCTTACATAATTTAACCAAGTAGAAATAATATGTAATGAATTTAAGCTGTTGGAATTTTTTTATTAGTATTTCTTTTATTTCATTTCTTTTAGTTGTTTACACAATGATAAGACATAATAGTTTTATTACTGTGGTGTTGATATTATTACCACAACATTTCTGCCAATACATTCTACAGCCTGCAGGTTGGTGCTCTTAACAAAGTGGTTATTGTAAGAAATGAAATCAGAAACCTAAATCCAAATCCTGGATTAGGCTGTTTCTGTTTCACTTCATGTGAATGCCTTTGAGAAAAGCATAAATCCCTCTCTTCTCTCACCAGCTGTTGGTAAATAGTTAGGTAGATGGAGCTCTTTAGCCTTGGTTAAGCCACCAATCATGAAGAAGGAAAACTCTGAATTAAAACCAGCTGTAGAATGTTTTAAAAAATTGACCTTGTGTCATATCCTATCGGTGGCAGAGGGGCAGGGTAAATATATACATTCTACAGCCTTCCTCAGGTGCAAAGAATGAAAATAAGAAATATCTCTTTCTTTAACAGAACAAGATGTCAATTTCTTCTCAAATAATATCAGCCTCATTCATGACCATTTATTGAACAGCAGAAGAAAGCTGTTAAATGAATTGGTAGAAACATTGTGGTTACATTACCACAAAGAAAGCATTCAATTTCTTGACCAATTTTCTTTTTTTAAATATACATAGAGTCTTCAAAAAGTATTGAGACTAAAGCTGTATTTAACTAGAGAATAATGAATGAAATCAATGTAGGGATCCTAAACAGGAATGCTCTTGGGTTAAAGAGCATATGACTTGGGGTAAATATCCTTAACTTGCTCACTAGGCAGCAAGAGTTTAGCATGGATAGACATTAGATGCTGACAGTCACAAGCCCTCAAACCATTCACCTTAACCATGAAAGACCAAATAGGAAACCCCCTCATGAGAGGGAGAACTCTGTGTTAATGTGAGTATGCTTTCATACAATGTGTTTGTCTTTTACATCATGTAAATAAATATGGTAACTATTATTTGTGTACCCACATTGTATTTCCTGTACTACCACATTTTTTCTGTTTTTTTTTTCAGTGGTGGGCGGAGAGCAGTTACTCTAAGTAACTAACCATTATGTACCAATAACCTCAATGCCATTAAATATGAATATATAAAAGTTGTAATTTACTAAGTTTTTGCTTAGATGTAACACAAGGCCATATGAATAGGGCACCCAATGATAATTGAACTCACTCATGGAGGTTTGCTAGTCTATCTTGTTAAACCATTACACTACCTGAGGGGCCCATGAATATATAAAAGTAAGTAAAGTTGGCAACTGTTGTTCAGAGCAACTCAAAGGCTCTTTTTCAATAGCTACTACACTGAGATCGAAGGGAGAGCTCTACTCCTTTTATTTGATTGCTTCACTTACCCTTGATCTGTACCTTATAATGCTAAGTGTTAAGAAAGGTACCATCAAGTACCATTTTTCAAGTCTTTGGTATAACTCAACCTGGGACTGAAACCCAGTCTCCAGAGCCATTGGCGAACACTTAGTCTGAAAATGATTAAATTTCTGATACATATTCACACAATTTAATTTTTGCTTAAAAAATTTGTTGCAATTTCATTTTTGATTAGAGAGTTTCAATGCTGTAGAGTTTGGTAATAAATAATATCTAATGATATCCATTTTTATTATATAATGTTCCTCTAGAAATGGTAAAATCTTTTGTCGAAGGAAAAGTAACGGTTTCTAAAAAAAGTTTGAGGAGTGTACTTATTTAAGATCCGTAGTGTAGACCATGATTTTTGTTGTTTTTTTTACTCTAAAACAGCTAAAAACTTGCTCTTTGACTTTGAATATTGAGTTGATATGGGCTAATGTTTACCCAGATGCTGTAGTTTAACTGTATCTGTACGTAGCTTACACATATTGAATGTAAATGAGGGCATATCTTATATGTTATAAATTCATAGATATTTTTATAACTTATCATATCACCAAAGTTAGTGATTAGCTTCATTTGATTAAAATCATTTGATAAAAAGTTTTGAAAATATTAATTTCCCAGCAAATGTACATTGTTGAGAATGAGATACCTGAATAGCAAGATGTACAAGACAATGATATGTCAGGTAGACCTTTTACATTGGTACAATGCAGGAAAGTTCTGAATGTACAGCCTGAAAATGATTATAGATTATATGTCATTCAAAAGAATCAATGGCTCACTTTAGTTTTGGACAGTCTCAGATAGACTAGGTTTTAGCAATTCCTAATTTTTAAAAATTTGGCTAGAATCCCATTTAATAGAGAGAAGGACTTTTTTCTCCAACAATTTAGAATGTTGATGGTTTTCTTAATGTAGGCAGTATCCTTCATTTTGAGTTCTCATTATAAATCTATCTTTCATTTCTTTTGACTTTCTTGTCAAAAACCAACTTTTTTCTATGTTAAGCAGAAGAGAAAGCATGGGTTTGATACTATTTTCAGTAAGCTTACATGAAATATATCACCCAACCTTTTCAGGTTTGTAAATGATGAACTACAGTTGATTAAATAAAAAGGAAAGGACTAAAGAAAGTTCAAAGACACTTAAGGTTTTTCCAACTTGAGCAAAGGATAGTGCTAGGGAAATTTTGCTTCTTTGAATAATTCCTTTAGGCACTTCAAATGAGATAATAATTCATAGGCTAAATTAGTAGACCAATTTTCGTGAGTTTAATTCTTACTGGGTGCCCAGTACATATGGTCTGATATCAAACTATAGTAGTGCATGAATCATTAGAATAAGATAGAAATATCTGACAAATCTTTCAGTTCATAACTGGAAAAAAGATGATTTTACCATATTCTGATGAATAAAATATCCAAAACAAAGAATTTGACATTCTGAGCAGTACTGCATCTGACTATTTCATATCGAATTCATAACATTTACACTCTAATTCAGCTAATTCCATATTTGGTCGGCAAGCATCTGAAACAACCAAATACTCTTTCCTTAAGGAAGGATATTCTCATTCAAAATTAAAATATTGGATTATTTATTGCTTTAAAAAAATTGTCTGAATAATTTTCTAAAAGAGAAAAAGATAATCTAATCATATATAAAAAGTCAATTTTTGTATATATGTTACTTGCACATAAAAAGCAAACATGATAGACTATTTAGCATCATAGCATGAAAATGCTCTAAGTTAGAGATTAAAGCAATTTCCATTCAAATTTGTAAATTAATCATATTAATTTAAATTGTACACACATGCTCCTACTGACCATTAAAGTTTTTTCAAGGAACATAAATATTTAATGTTTTTTTAATTGTTATTATATCAACTTCTAGGACAAGCAGTTTTTTTGGAGTTTCTTTTCTCAGGAATAAATCAATATCCTATTAATACATTGAGTCTGTTTTGAGACAGTTTTAAATGATTTTGTTTCCAAATAAGTGGTAACGCAAAATATTTTCCCCTTTCTTGTTAAAGGCATTGTGATCAAGGATTAATAGTTATTATAGTATACAATTTTCAAATCTGAGACAAAAATGAACGCAATGTTATATAATTAGTTGAGTTATTAGGACTCAAATGGGTTCCATGTATTTTGAGACATCCTATATAATTCACTTTTTTTAAGGAACTTTATTTTTGTGGTATTATTGATTTCTTATTGGCAACAACTGAAATGAAGCTGCATAGATAAGATTTCTGTTATGTGGTGCCCCCTGTGATCACTGATGACCTCAGTGCGCAGCTATATCAAACAGAATTGACTTAGAGACATCAGAAGGTCATACCCTTGAAGTCTTATCTTATAGGAGTTAAAGTCAGACACAAGACTTGAGAAAATTTGAAAAGGATAGTTGATAGGAGAGCAAAGAGTGAACATGCATATCTTACTAGCTAAGTCAAAATTATATGTAGATATAAATAAAAGGACTTCAGTAAGAGGTATATCAGGAGAATGAGTTTATTCAACCAGTTTGTTCACCATGAGGTAAATAGAATAAACTACATTGCATGTCTATCGGATGGCTTTCAAATCAGAAATGAAGCAATGCACAACATGTCAGCACACCAACTACCACAATACTATCAACTACAGTGGGTAGTTTCCACTGCTTGAACTGCATCAGTCACATAATATACACACCAAAAATTAACATGCATCAAAATAATGCAAAACTTTTGACTCTCACTAATGTAGAATTAATGTTTCACCATGTTTTTAAATAATCAAATACAAGATAAGATAAATGAGAAACACAAAATTTGTGAGTTACTGACAGATGTCAGTGCAAAAGCTGATTGCTTGTAAAGCAGCATAAAAGGCATGAAAAAGACAATCTTTGCTTTAGCTTAATATGTATAAGTGAAGCCCCTTTTGTATATTTAAAGATTAAACCAGTGGTTCCCAACCAATTTTGGGCTATGTCCCACTTTGGTATTTCTAAAATTCTGATGACCCCCCTCCCCCGTAATATTCAATTCTTACATTTTCAAAATTTTACTGTAATTTATTTGAAGGAAGCTTAATAGGCCATTAACTCGGTCATTAAACAAAATATTACTGTGCCCCACCAAAATATTGTATGTCCCACCAAAATATTACCGTACCCCACTGGTGAGGCATGCACCCCAGGTTGGGACTTATTGGATTAAAAACATGTCTTGTGACCATTATATCATTATTGATTGTAAATTAGTTTTACTGTTAACCTTTACTCTTGCCCTATGCTATAAATTTGTATCTGAATCTTCTTCCAGACATCCAGACATTAATCACAGGTATTTTGTATCATAAACATATGATATGCCAGCCTTTCGTTCCTTCTTGTGATTGTCATAATCCATTTTCCTATTTCCTCTATAACTTCTGCAAACTATCCCATGAGCAATTACACTCAGATACGTGATTTTGTATTGATAATTCTGATGACCATTGGAAATTTTCTAAAGTCAACATGGCTGAATTAGAAGTAGATAACATAGTCTCTATATTAGTTAACCTTACCTAATTGTAAAGATATTATTAAACCAATACTCCTATATTGAAGGCGTGACACCAGGGTCAGTGTAAAAGGAGGTACCCTGTATGAACTATGCCTCCAGGGAGATGGTGTAAAATTCAGGGGTGCTTCAGGTGCTACCTGGGAAAAAAAATTCCTGAAATTGAGCTGAACAGTTCTTAGACCAACTAAGCATTAATCTTATAAACCTATAGTCTTTACAAAAGATCATATAGGATTAGTTAATATCCTTGAAG
Organism: Sepioteuthis lessoniana; assembly: GCA_963585895.1. Taxonomy (NCBI): domain Eukaryota; kingdom Metazoa; phylum Mollusca; class Cephalopoda; order Myopsida; family Loliginidae; genus Sepioteuthis; species Sepioteuthis lessoniana. The sequence goes on from OY757925.1 coordinate 86,382,631, forward strand.
AACAACACCATTGAAAATATTCCAACAATACTAATTATGCTTATTAACTTCTCTCCCTAAGCATCCATTTACTCCTTTGTTTGAAAACATTGATCAAGGCCAAGGAATATCAATCTCGACCCAACCTTTTCTTTTTAATTTCAAGCTTTTTTTATCCATTCAAAATTTGGATCCATTTAAATCTGGATATACCAGTTTTAGTTAAACAGTTCACTAGCAAGTAATCTGACAATACCAAGTCTATCCTTTGGATTTCTTTATTCTCAAAGATTTCTCTTAGAATGCATATATTGATCAACAATTTCTTGTCTTCAATAGAATGAGTAGGATGAACTGCATCAAACAAGGACTTGTCCGTTATTACCTGAATAGGACAAACCACTTCATTGACATTATTACCAAATATATTCACTGATAACAGCCTTCAATAAATAACAGTTCTCAATATTCTCTATCAATGCCATTGTGTCCATTACAATTGTGCTCTAAACAGTGCGTTCAATCCTTCTGGACTACCAGAACAATGGTGCAGATTTCCCATTGCTGCCAACCAATGATTCAGAGCCTTGAGAACCACAGTCTCTCACATTAAAGAAAGAGGCATCATTAAAGCAGACCAATTTAGCCTAAGTTATATATAAAATGTTCAGGAAAGACAGTTTCAATTTTTTTGATACCTGTTATTTCAGGATACCCATTTGTACTGGTTATTTGGCCTAGCGAATAAAGTGCTGCCGATGGTCCAGGAGACCTGGGTTCAATCCCAGGTCATGCCATACCAAAGATTTTAAAAATGGTATTTGATACCTCCTTTCTTAACACTCAGTAATATAAGGTACATATCAATGGTTAAGTGGAACAATCCTGGAAAAGGAGAAGCGCCCTCTCCTACATCTTGGGTTAGCTATTGAAAAGGGAGCCTTCTGGTTGCCCTCGACTACAGTCTCCAACTTTACTTACTTACTATGTAAGCTAATCAACTGACGCTCAAAGATTTTGAAACTCTTCATTCATTTTTTAATTTAGGTTTATAAATATACGAGACAATTCTTCAATGTATCTTTACTAAAGCAAAAAGATTCCATGTTTTCTTTGCTCAATTTACAAATCCAAATAGCAAAATGTATCTGATTCTTCCTTTTTAACTTTTTATTTTCTCTTCAACTTACCAATTACATTGGACTCAAATATTCTTTAGCCAAAAAAATATGAAGTCATTCACAAGGACTGCTAAATCACAATAGAAAGAGTCTTCATGCTTCCAGAAGAATTCTGGATCATATATACTTCACTTTATCTCTTGTCTGAACAACCAGATCCTTTCAGCAACTCGAAGACCATGAACAGTGGTGTTCAATTTTTGTAACTTATCAGTGCATCCTTCCTTTAGTAGCTTCATGTAAGTATTTATATCAAAGCCTTTTTCTTGCAAAAACAAATAGTTCATGTTTACACTCTTAACTTTTTAATATACCAATTGTCAAAAGTAGTCTAAGATTTTCTCTCGTACAGGTTGGTGAATCTTCACAGAGTTTATTAATGTCCTTTTCTTCAAATACTCTTGCTACCAAATGTCATTTCACCAATTTATGTCCATTTACCGGACATTAGCATAATGAGTAGAGTGTTCACCAATGGCTCGGGACACCTGGGTTCAATCTCAGGTGGAGTCATACCAAAGACTCAAAATATGGTACTTGATGCTTCCTTGCCTAATACTCAGCATTATAAGGTAAGGATCAAGGGTAAAGTCGAGCAATCCAGGGAAAGGAATAGCACCCTCCCCTACACCTTGGTGTAGTAGCTATTGAAAAGGGAGCCTTCTAGTCACCCTCGACTATAGTCACCAACTTTACTTTTTTACTTAACATATTTTTCTGTATTTATTCATCAAACAGATATTGGTTTGATTTGGTTTTATGGCATATCAACCATTGTTGGATATTTAATGCCACATCCTATTTCTACATACTGAATATATGATTTGTAAACACATTTTGCTGATACACACAGCTAAATGATCAAACAGTTCTATTTCAAACAATTCACAAATACCCTTGGGAAAGGTATGATCCCCCTTATCCTCATAGCTATGGGTTAAATAGTACCATTACTGCTTTTCTAGGATTGCTTTGGCTTTAAATAACCTACAAAGGTTGATATGCCATTAAATAAACCAAACACTTCAATTTAGCATAAGTCAACAAATTTAAATAGTTTCAAGTATTGCTACATATCACTAACAATTCAATTAAACATCAGTCATTTCTTTACACACAGTTAAATATAAAAACAGTTCTTTTTCAAACAATTTTTTTTAGCATAAGTCATTTGTTTGCACTTAGTTTAAATGACAAACAGTTCTATTTGACCCATAAATAGAACTATATCAGGCGCTACCACTCTGGGCCAGAGTGGACCTGGTAGTGATGGTAGTGAAGGGGTACTCTGTATTCCCCAAAGCTCCAGCATTACTGGAGCCCTTCCATCAGATTGTTTAGTGTTATATCCAGGGACTTGTTGGAGGAGGCCTTACCCCTCTGCAGAGATCCAGTTGGTGTATTCTACAGCCCCAGTCGACTGAGCTAGCAAAGAGATATTGTCATTTGTCTATTATTACATACTTCACTGTAAACCTAATGATCCTCCCATTTTTCTAATTCTTTTATTTTAGCCTCTAATAAAAGTTGGCGACCTTAGTCAAGGGTGATCCGAAGGCTTTTTTGAGTCTTTGGTATGACTCGACCTGGGATTGAACTCAGGTCTCCCGGGCCATTGGCGAACATTCTAATCGCTAGGCCAATGTCCGGACATAGCCTCTAATATTTCTGCATTATCATCATTAATTGATGTCAATAGAATTTCTTCATCTTGGTATTTCCAAAAGTTCAGTTTCTCTAAGTTTATACTTTCAAGTGATTCATCTTCCACATCAACTCACCATTTATTTATTTTTGTTGCTTTACCAGTAGCTATTGATAAGCGAGCCTTTGGGTCATCCTCAACTAAGGTTGCAAACTTTACTTATTTGTCTTGTGGGGGGGGGCTTATATTTATGGTAGATGTCCTTAGTCCTCCAAAATTTGAGGTTAAATAAAGTTTATATATTGTTTAGTTTACTTAGTTTAGTTTAGTTTAGAAAAAGGTAGAATAGGCATAATATAGGCACATGGAGACAAATGAAGGAAGATAGGCAACAAATGAGTCAAAGATATGAAACGGACAAAAGGAATATTCAAAACAAGGTGACGAACAAAACAAATTTATATATTATAATAAAACTTACATTGATACATTAAAAATATCGCTAATTCTATTAATAAAATAATAGTGTGTATATGCGCGCATATGTGTGTGTGTGTAACTAACACTACTAAACTACAAAAGGATTACATATTTAAAATGTCTTTCTTTTTGTGATTGGAAACAGTCGGTTTCTCTGAGACTGGAATAAGTCTCATAGTCAATGTATATTTTGAATGTCTGCGAGGCCCATCCATGTTGTTGCTATTTGACGTCTGTTGAGTCACCTTGGAGGGAGTGTGTTGCTGCTGCGAAGAAATTGTGTAAAAGAGAAAGAGTGTTTGAAAATGATGTATTTATAGAAAATATGCGTCTTGGAAGTGGCTCCAAACGCAGGACGAAAATTTATCCGCAGACATAGTTTTACGCAGGTCACGTGGTTCTCCTGGCCTATGGTTTCCCAAGACTGAATATGTGTGCACCCGCCATCTTTGTCGTGGGAACAAGTGGCATACTACCCAAATTAAATTATAGGAGTGTAAAGTCCCATAGTCTTTTTAGTAAACTTTCTTTCCCAAAGGTGATTTCAAATTGTTAAATTCAATATGCAGAAAAAACAAAAAACTATGCAAGCTTTAGAAAACATTCTTCCAAAGTTCTTGCAGAATAAGGTTTTGCTGAATAAAATATGCTTTAGAATATAATGTTTTAACACAGGCAATGTCCGTCAAGTACTTCTGCAATATACAATTAAAATCAAGATAAAATTTAAACACTTGTAATATCAGTAAAACCATGAAAGTTAAAAAGTAAGGAAAGTGTTGAGCCAATATAAAGGAAATATCACAATATCAAAATGAAATAAGAAATCAAATCAAACCATGATTCTGGGTTTCATGTTTTTGATCGTCAGGTGGGCTATTAACGTGATATAATGATTAAAAAAAATACAACTTGAAAAGATTTTTCGTCCAAGGACTTTAACCAAATTCCTCTCTCGGGGGCCTGCTGCTTTATACCATATCTTTCTTCCTTTAACAAGAAATCTACCTGCATGCAAACTTGGGCACGTTTCTATCAGTTCACTATAAGTAGAGGAAATGTCTGGTATGAGAGTCTCTTAGGTTTGTCAATTTTTGCATTTATCCAACTTCTCTATCAAAAGCAAGTTGTGATACAAGGTCAATTTCTAAGCAGAGTTTAACAGGTTAGAATTCAGAGTTTTCCTTCTCTATTTTCTATGATGATTTGTCTGTCCTTCTAGATCTTTGATAGATTCATTACAGTCAGTTCTTTTAGATAATTCTTCATCTGCAGCATTTTGAATAATCAACTTCCTTGCTGACATCATCATTATTAGAATTCTCATTCACTGAAACTTCTTCTTTCTCATTATTTACTTCTCCAAGACTATCTGATGTTATATTGGCATCTACCTTGACAGATTTTTCCTTGCAGGTGGTACATGACATTGGTCTGGCCTTAAGTATGTCTCCACTAAGTTTAAAAGAGAATTTGTCTTTTCCCTTTCATAACATAAGGTTTTCTCCATCTTTGGATGTTTTTTCTCTTATAAAATACATGATCTCCTAAAAGAAAAAAACTGAAAGTAGTTCTTGTTTGTTTTTAAATGACTATCACAGCTTCTCACTCGTCTCAATTTGTATAAATGCCTAATGAGCAGCATGTAATTCATTTAAGTAATCAGCAGTGTTTGCCAACCAGTCTAGGAGAAGGAAAACTCTGAATTCAAACCAGCTTTATTCCATTTAAAAACTTACATTGCGTCACAAATACTTGTAATGGAGGGGTTAGGTTAATATATAAAAATGGAAATGCTAAAGTATGGATGAACAAAAATGACAGAATCAGATACTATATACAATAGAAAAAGGATAAGCCTAACATTAAAAAATCATATGATAGACAATAATAAATAATATTTGTGACACTGGTTATTAATAGGATATGATATATCGATATAACTTTTTTTGTCATTCTATATGCTCTTTCATCACCAGAACTGGAGCCTCACCACCAGATCCAGTTTATTGTCATACAAACTGAAAGTAGTTCTTGTTTGTTTTCTAAATGGCTATTACAGATTCTCTGTGGTCCCAGTTTGAATAAATGTCTTAAGAGCAGAGTGTAATTCATTTAAGTGATCATCTGTTTTTGACAGAGTTTCATTTATCAAGAGCTCGGAAGGGCTGCTGCTTTCAATGATAGCAACATTTGAATTGAATCCAAAAACCAATTGATTTAGAGAAAACCCATAAACATTCTTTGATGAATTCTTTGAAATGACTACCCATGCTAATGTAACTTACGTTGAACAGTCAATTTCCATCATGATGTGTGCCCATTAAACTGCATCCGATTGTGAGGCTCCAGTCCTGGAGTTTTAGGAAATGCAGAATACCTTTTCATTGCCATTACTCCCAGGTCCACTCAAAACCTGGAGTGGTTGTTCCTATTAGTATCCCATCTATGGTTCAAATAGAAATATTAAATCATTCACTACCATCTAACTGTGTGCAAATAGATTACTGATATTAATCTGAATTATTTGTTTGGTTTGGTTTGGTTTCTTTTGTTTAATGGCATATCAACCTTTGTAGGTTATTTAATGCCGAAGCTATTTTCCTAGAAGAACAGTAGTGGTACTATTTAACCCATAGTTGGGAGGATAAGGGGGTTCATACCTTTCCCAAGGGTATTTGTCTGAAAGTAAACGTAATAGCGCGCATGGAGCTCAAACTCACTTATTACGATTCCGCAATCCATCGCTTTAACCCTTACACCACGAGGACACCCCCTGAATTATTTGTGTTAAATAGCAAAACTTGAAATAATTTAACTGTGCGCAAACAAATGAGCTCTGGCTCATTTAAAAACAATGTTCCCTATAAACTATTCATTTACTAATCATATTTACACATATGGCGAACACTCTACCCACTAGGCTAATGAGCTGGTAAATATATATATATATATATATATATATATATATATATATTTATATAAACAGGATTTGGTATTAAATAACCTACAAGGTTTGATATGCCATAAAACACAACCAACCAACCAAATTATTAATGATTTTATTATGCTTTTCTGTGATTCCAATAAATCATGGACTTTTGGCAGCAGTAGTAATCGCCCAGGTATTCAGTAACTGACATTTCTCCAAAAATCGGAAGAGGGAATTGTTAAATTCCCCTCCAATGTCAATAAGAAATTTATGAGAACATCCAAATAAGTAGATTCAATATTTGAAAACTGTCAATAATTTCTTCTTGTCTTTTTGAATTCGTAAGTGCAACTGCACTAAATGCTGTGGCATGATCAATGAGAAGCAAAATCTTTACACCTTTATAGTCTTTTAAATCTAATACCACCCTTTAATTGAATTCCTTTGCTAAAGAGAATTAAACAGCAGGTCTGATACTTGGTTTGGTTTGGTTTGGTTTGGTTTTATGGCATATCAACCATTGTAGGTTATTTAATGCCAAATCCATTTTTACAAATACGAACAGTTCTATTTCAAACAATTCAGTTTAACATAAATACACAGTTTAAATGTCAAAAACAGCTCCATTTCCAACAATTCAGTTTAGCATAAGTACACAGATTTTTGCTGACACACAGTTAAATGTAAAAACAGTACTATTTCAAGCAATTCAGTTTAGTTCTAGTTGACCCATAGATAGGACTATATCAGGTGCAACCATTCCAGGTCAGAGTAGACCTGGGAGCAATGGCAATAATGGGGTACGATGCATTCCCCAATACCCTAGCATGACTGAAGCCTTACTATCAGATTATTTTGTGTAATAATCAGGACACTCATTAGAAGAGTCTTACAATGATAATTACTGAGACAAGAAACTCAAAAAAAGATTGTATATCCTGGAAGTCAATATAATAACAATTAAATAAAACATTGATTTGATGTCTCTAGCTGAAAGGATGCATTTTTTACAGGATGTATTCAAAGCGGCTGCTATTGTACTTGCCTCAGTAGTAAATTATTATCCTATTAATGGGTTGCATCTATTTTGGGACATGCTATAATTCTCAAACCAGATTTCACCACACATGGTTTTACTAAAACCACTATACAGGAGAGCTGTATTGAATATTTCTCCCACCGAAAATCCTAAAATATCCGTCATTCATGATTAATGTCATGTCCTCATCATTACAATGAGCACAATTTTTATATAATGTAAAATGCTTCAAAACATTATGTATTTTGGGAGGTTTCCAAGACAATCTACTGTTGGATTTGGAGCAGTTTTTAATCACCAGTCCTCTCGCATCAAGGTTCAAACTAACACCAGTCCTCCAGGATAAGAGTTCCCACCAACGCTAGTCATCCAACATAAGAGTTCACACAAACACCAGTCCTCCAGGGTAAAAGTTCCCACCAACACCAGTCACTCAACATAAGAGTTCAAGCAGCTGGTGTATTCTACAGCCCCAACCGACTGGGCAAAGATAATCCTGTTATTGTAAATGGGAATAATACTGGTCACATAAATAATGTCTTTATTTGCAGCAGTAGTGCACAGTTACTAAACTCTGATCCTTGGCAGAGTACCTGGAAACAAATTTCTTTGAGTGAAGCATTTACAATACAATGTGAGTCATTCTAAAAGTTGTAAGCCTCAACCAGATTTTAGGTTTGTTTCACCCCTTCTCACCTTCGGATGGGCCTTCAACCGAACAGAAATTAAAACAAATCTAAATTAGTTTTCTCAAGTTATCTGAGAAGTGGTAGTGTGTTGCCACTATAAAAATGTTCAGCTGTGGCTCTTCTTTCTCAGTGTAGCTTAGAATTTTTTGACCCCCCACCCCTGTGTAAACAAGACATTGGAACAATATTAAAAAACTAAAAAAAAAAAAAATGAAAAAAAAAATTTCATAATTTCTAAATTTACTGCTAATTCAGTATGTCTGGATTTTATTATCAGAAATGTGTTTCTTTAAAAATGATGGTTCTTCAAAAATTTTCAAACATATATATATATATATATATATATATATATATATATGATTAAAATAAGTGGAAAGATGGATAAATCAGACTTACAAAGGGTTTAATGAAATATTACTACTAGACCCTTTGTAAGTGTCTGATTTATCCAGGTTTCCACTTATTTTTATCATCTTATCTGATTCACTAAAATCTACCATTTCACTATATATATATATATATATATATAAATATATATATATATATATATATACACTTGAATACAAATCTCTACTCATGAATTGAGCAGTCTGGTGGCCGATAGCACGTGTGTAAAAAATACATACATAAAAAATTCTTTTGCTTACGCTGAAAATGACATTAGCTCTGGGGTAAGATATCTGACTGATATAAAGTCAGCCAAGTTTCTAATACCAGTTTGAAGCATCTCAGATATGTAGCCACACTGAAGAGTTGTGATACAAGGAAACAGTATGTCTCTGGATAACAATATATATATATATATATATATGTATATTTTAATATATACATTTTTTTTTTCAGTAGTAAATATTAAACAGAAAAGTGTTTTGTTTCTTATAAAATTTGTCTCTAAAAATATATTTTCTTCTACTATTTTAAATAAGAAAAATAAATTTAAGAAGTTAGAAAAAATTATCTTAAGCATTATATTATTGAAAAATTATTGATAAAATGATTTTCAACAAACCTGAAAATATTTTAAGGGATCAATACAAATATGTCCTGTTTAAAAACTAAAAAAAAATTGATATTAATCATTATTACTTAGAATATTTGAACTATTTACTACATATTTATGGTTATATTCACAATATTTCAGCTGATATGTACTTTGGCTTTTTTCAGGTGTTTCATATCAAACTTGGGAGTCCACACAGAATCTTGAACTGAACCTTTTATTTGAATCACTGAGGTAGACTGTTCCAGTTCAGTTAACCATGACCAGGTACAAGTGTTAACTTATAGTTAGTATTTTTTTTTTTTTGTTATTCCAACTTGTTGTTGGGATTGAACCTGCAGATGATTTCACTCAGAAACCTTATCCTCTGGATCTTGTGTCGATTACTTTTGTATGATGAAAAAATATCAAGACTGAAACTTTAAACTTCTTCAATTTTAAAAATTTAGTTTTAGATAAAAATGTTTGGATAGCTGAGTAACTTATTTAATGAAATAATAATGTCTAAATGTTTAAATCAAACACTTTCAAATGACTCAAATTTTGGCATTAAATGACCCATAATTAGTTGGTATGTACTACTTGAATATGGATGATACTGTATGTATAGCAACCTTAAAAACTTACTTGATATTGACAGAAATAGGAAAAAATATGGGCAGTTATATAGAGAAAAGAAAGCAAATATGGCCGAAAGGAAGGACAATTATGATTGGAAAAGTAAAAAAAGGAAAAAGGAAAATGTTGGAAAAGAAAAAACAGGAAAGAAAAAGGAAAAAAGGAGAAAGAAGTTGGAGGGAAAGAAAAATATAACAAATATATGAGCAAAGTATTCAGACCCACACCAAAAAAAGGACAAAAAATAAAAAAGAGAGAGGAATACAGGAAGAAGACAGAGAGGAAGAAAGTAAGTTGGTATTAATGAAAAAGAAAGAAAGATAGATAGAAAGAAATACTCAAAGAAAGAAAGAAAGAAAGAAATACTCAAAGAAAGAAAGAAAGAAAGAAATGCTGACAGTAAAAGAGAAGAAATACAGAGAGAAAATACAGAAAGAAAGAAAGAATGAAAAAAGAAATTAAGAAAGAAAGAAATACACAACAAAAAAGAAAGAAATCCACAGAAAAAATACAGAAAGAAAGAATGAAAAAAGAAAGATAAAATAAAAGAAAGTCACAATGCAAGAAAGACAGAATAAAAGAAAGTCACAATACAAGAAAGACAAAATAAAAGAAAGTCACAATACAAGAAAGATAAAATAAAAGAAAGTCACAATACAAGAAAGATAAAATAAAAGAAAGTCACAATACAAGTAAGATAAAATAAAAGAAAGTCACTTAAGTGAACCAATATTTGGATGGGAAGTGAAGTTGCATTTTTTTTTTCTAAAATGACATTGATAGCATAATCAAGAAGGTTAAGGTCTCGGCTTGATTCTTGTTTAATTGGTGTCTTCACAGTTTTCTCATGGACTTTTAATTCATTAGCATGCTTCCTTATTGACATTGTGGGGTCCTTCTTAATCACCATAGTGAGAGCAGTTAAAAAGCTTTTTTTTTATGTTTTGTTCAATCATCCACTTCCCCTTTTCCTTAAAAAGCTTTTTTCAGTAAAAAAAAAAGTTTTTGTTTTGTATATACTTGACAAAGAAACTTTGGCTTAATTTTTGTGTTTAGCAAATCATAGATTCTTTGTTGTCTCTTTTCTTGCTCAATCATATAGGGCTGAATTTTGATTTAAAAGTGCTTGAATTATAGAACTAATCATGAAAATTTCAGACTAAACCAAACGTTTTAAAAATATTCCATATTTTGCTTCTGCACCCAGTAAAAATAGAAAAACACCTGCATGGGTCATAATTTCCAAAAATAATTTTTCCTATATTGCAACCAAAATACTTATGGGTCTGAGTCCCTGAATTCATGGTGGTCAGTGGCAGTCCACTAGTCAAAGAAGATAGATGTTAATTTTACTAGGTTGACCCAAAAATATCAGTCCTGTATTTTATGTGATAAAGTTTTATTTTCAAAAGAATTCATAACTGACACACAAATAAACACAAAAATCAATAATCGCTAAAAAAAAAACATATTTTGTAGATTATTGTTCCTTGCCAAAATGATACATTAAAATTTGGCTGTTTTAACTCAACCACCAGTTTTTGTTTTTTTTTTGTTGATGTTTGCTTGTTTTATTAATAATTCATTTCAGCATCAACTTTTTATCCTAGTTACCTGGAAGATTCCTCTGCTACATTTTGTTAAAAACTCATTACACATAATTTGCTGCAACATTCATGATATCCTTGTAACATTTCATTAATTAATGTATTTGTGTGTTGATTTGTATGCAAAGATATCATTTAAAGATCAAAGCAGCAATTATAAAGAGCCAATGACAAAAATCAAAAAAAGAAAATCATTGAGATTGAAATATGTTCATTGTAAAATTAATTAAATTCAAGAAAAAGCATCAGATTGTTGCTTTAACAAAATTATATTTTGGTCATTCAATAAATAAGGTGAAATATTGCCTAAGAAGTTGGCAATAGGAAACACTGTGCACTTTTTTCAAGAAAATCAATAGTGATGGATTCTTTCTAGTCCAAAAAAAAACATTGTCAGCATCACCTTCTTTACTGACCAATGCAGCCAGAATGTTTTCTTTACCAGAAAATCAACATGTTTCATTTCTATGGACTGTCTTTTTGGTTCAAGTTTAGAGTAGATTTTCTTCTGTAAATTTCACATGGTTTGCACTTCTTAGCCACCAAAAATTTTATGACAGACCTCTGTTCAAGCCTTGAGCAGTCTGATTTGCCTCTATTGTGAATAACCTCAAAACAAATATTTTTGCAAGATTAAAATAATTTTGCGATATAAACTAATTCCAAACAGTGCAGAGTTTATAGTTATAGAAAAAAAAATGTTCTTTATCGATTGAATGACCTTCATATTTTCTGTTTGCAGTAAGATATGTCAGATTGAACAATAGAACAATGTCTGTGGCTAATTTTATGATGAGGTGCATGTGAGAGACTAAAAAGAAAAGCTAAAATGTGTATCATTAAAAACTGAGGATTGTTTATATTCTAAATCATCGAGTCTCTTCAACAACTTACTGATTTTCTCATAATATATTGTACCAACTATAAATAAATACACCTACACCAATTTTTTGATAAAAAGTTAATTTTCTTCTAAAGATACCAAGATTTTATTTCTAAAAGAACATAGTTAACAGAAAGGTCTGGTTATCTTAGAACTGCTATGTTTTCATATTTTTGGATACAGCGTTTCAATGCTGTACAGTTTGGTTACAAAAAATAAAGAAGTAAAGTTGGTGACCTTAGTCAAGGGTGACCCAAAGACTCCCTTTTCGATAGTTACTACACCAAGGTGTAGGGGAGAATGCTACTCCATTCCCTGTATTGCGTCACTTTACCCTTGATCCTTACCTTATATTGCTGAGTTAGGCAAGGAGGCAGCAAGTACCATTTTTTTGAGTCTTTGGTATGACTCGGCCTGGGATTGAACCCAGGTCTCCTGGGTCATTGGCAAAAACCCTAACCATCATATCAGTGTCCAGTTACTTACAAATAATATTTACTAATATTTATTTCAATTACACAATATTCAACTAAAATTAATAAAATCTTTGTATCTTTAGTTTAGGTTTGGTTCCGTTTGGTTTCTTTGTTTAATGGCATATCAACCTTTGAGGGTTATTTAATGCCAATGCCTTTCTCCTAGAAGAACAGTAGTGGTACTATTTAACCCATAGCTGGGAGGATAAGGGGGTTCATACCTTTCTCAAGGGTATTCATCTGAAAGTGGACGTAATAGTGCGACTGGAGTTTGAACTTCCTTATTACAATTCCACAGTCCATGAATTTAACCATTACACCACAAGGACACCCCTCCCTTTAGTTTTGAGAAAAATTAAACCATTACAGACAAATTGTTATAGTTGTATTTATTTGTATATATGTGTGTGGGAGAATATATATATATATATAGAGAGAGAGAGAGAGAGAGAGAGTGAGAGAGAGAGAGAGAGTGTGTCAGAAAAATTTACCAATTTTAAAAAAGGCTAAAGAAGCTAAAACCAAAGGGCATTTAGTTCAATGTAATTTGTTACAGAGAAAAAAAATTTTATTAAAAGAAATATTTTAGTTGAAAGTTGTTAAATTTTCAAAATGTTAAATACCTTTTGAACTACCATATATATATATATATATATATATATATATATATATATATATATATATATATATATATATATATATATATCCTCTTTTATTCTTTCTAGAGTTAAAATATCATGATATTGCTCCACATTTTTGTGTACAAAACACTGTATTTTACAGTACTTAGCAGAAGATTTTAGTTTTATATATATATATATATATATATATATATATATATATATATATATATATATATATATAAGCTTCTGAAAATGAAAATGAAAGAATCTTTAATCTAAAGAAACTAGGAAATAGAATGATTTCAAATGCTTCAAAGAAGTAATAATAAATTCATCTCAAAGGTTATAAATATTCATTTCATTCACACATGTTGAAAGGACAGGTGTGATAGAACAGTAAGCGATAAAGATAATATCATCTTAATTAAACCAAGAATCATTTGCCGCTTTCCCAAGAGATCCTCTTTGCTACGTCACTTCTTACCAATTCTCAATGCCGAGTCAAAGATATACAAGAATTTAATTAAAATGAATTGGACTCTAATCTTAATTAGAAATCTACTTTGCAAAATAAATTTACTCTTGTTAAATCTCTTGTGAAACAATTTGCCAGTAAAATTCAGAAACTAATAGAAAGTAAAGGATTTGATAGAATATCCCCACCCACACTCTATTTCACCTGGGTAAAGAAATAATCTTTCAATGATATAACATATTGCTGGAATTTCAACTGTGAATTAATATCTTTTAACCATATTTGATGAAAGCCTGCTTAAATTTAAGAGAAACTAATAGAATGGATGCATTAAGCGTAATGGTTATAATCATAGGAAATGGAATTGGCAACCCAAGTTCAAACCCTGGATGAGACTGTTTGTTAGTTCTCTAAACTTCTGAGACAAAGCTTGGTGATTTTTATCATTAAGGGTTTTCGGACTATTGTCTTCATCTTTATTGTTATTTCCACAATGTTTCAGCCAATATGTTCTCCGGCCTTCTTCAGATGTTTGTCGAACTTGGGAACCTTCATGGAACTTCGAACTACATCCTTTATTGAATCCACAGGGGTTGCAGGTTCAAGCCTGACTGCAGGCAAGTAACAATACAGGAATATTTATCACTTGTACCAAGTTATGGCTAATGGAATTAGAACCGGCAACCCCTGTGGATTCAATAAAGGATGTAGTTCAAAGTTCCATGAAGGCTCCTGAGTTCGACAAACACCTGAAGAAAGCCAGAGGACATGTCAGCCAAAATGATATGGAAATAACAATGAAGACAATAGTCTGAAAACCCTTAATGATAAAAGAGACTGTTTGTATTTCTTTCCCTACTAATATACTAAGGAAAGGCATGAATCCATGTCTTCCCTCATCAAGATATGGATAAAATAGCAAAGCAGACTGGGTTCTTTAGAATTAGTTTGGTAATCATTCAAACAAAAGGAAAACACTAAATTCAAATCAGCTTTACTCCAATTATGTCACATCATACTTATGGTAGGTGTGGGGGGGTGTAAATACATTAAAATGGAAATGTTAAGGTATAGGTGAACAAAAATGAGAATTATTCTTGTAATATACTATATATGTTTTGCATGTTTATATGATATTTTCTATTATCTGTATTATTCTTTTTTTTATTTGGACACTTGTTAAATGTCCTTGTTTTTAATTATTTGCCGTTTTCACAGCTGCAATAGTATACTTTGTTGAATAAAAGTTTAAGACATACTTTATGCAGTTGTCAGTTCTCTCAAGTTTAAACAAAGTGAAGGCTATAACATGGACTTCAATCCCAGGGTCCCCAATATAAGTAGAGCCCGCAAGTATTGCATTATGGGTTACTTTATATTTACGGTTTTGATTAGGTTGTTCTAACTTACTTCTACATTGTTCATAACACAACACTTTTCCTCATTCATCTTTTGCCACTTCTCTCTTTTTGTGTTTTCCATTTGTCATCTTGTTTATTTCTCTTCTGTCATATTTCTCAATCTGTTGGTCCTTGCAATCCAACTGTTATTAGAATGATGAATAACTCAGACACATTTTTATATGTACGTATTACATTCATTTTTTGTCCTCTTTTCTTTCACATCACCAATCTGACGAAATGGAGAGTCAGTGATCAGAGTAGAGATGGAATTTGATCTGCTCTCAATGGGAATTTTTCACTGACTGAAATTATCTTATTTCTAAACTTCGAGAATCATCCAATCCTATGACTTTCATTCAATTAAAGTCACATTCTCGAATGACCTCAGGTTCATCACACATCAATCAAACTAGATGATCCAGTGGTTTTTTGACAACATTTAAAACTATTCTACACTACCTGCCAAATAATAAATCTATCTTTTAACACAAAGGCTCTCTAGTGAGTGGCCCCTGTTGAAACTAAAAAAAATAACAGGATATTTTTTATTTTCAGATTTAATAGGTCTCCTTTGTACTAATTTGATACAATTTAGAGTATTTTGGCCCCTCTAGTTGGATTGTATTTTAAAATTTTATGGGATCATTTGTTGCTGCACCATTGAGAATTTGATGCATCTTTTTTATATACATATATATTAACACAGAGATCTTTTATGTGGCTTTTTTAGTTTTACAAAGTTTTGTCTACTTTGCTAAATTTTTTGCTCAATTTTGCACTTTCTTGTTCACTGACAAGTAATAAGTGCGAAATTGCTCGATATTGCACAAATTAGACAAAATAGATATGAGAGAAAGTAAAAAAGAAAATTGTGCAAACAGGGACAAGGCAAATATATGTAATGAAGGGGGTTCCAAATTTCATTTTCCCTGGGGCCTCTTAATGCCTAAATCTGGCCCTATATATATATATATATATATATATATATATATATATATATATATATGAATGAATTATTGGAACAAGCAAATTTCATTATGATGCATATTATGGGAATCATAATTTATTTGTTAAAACAATAAAACAAATTGAATGGACCCTTTCATCCAGCACTTTTTCTCATAAACAGATTGCACTAAGGGAATATGCAATTTTTTTCTATAAAAAAAATCACTTACAAAACATTTCTACTGCAAAACACAGTATTACTATATATGTAATCATTATAGTAAATCACATTTTTGATGCGTATGTTTAATTCTGTCTATGATATCATTGGGAGAAGGCCCGTGTTCAAATCCTAGATGAGGCTTTTTGCATTCCACAAAGTGCTAATACCCTTGAGAAAAGTATGATTCCAATTCTTCTCCTCAACCCCAGCTATGATTAAACAGGAGTGCAGACTGGGATTAATTAAAATTGAATATAAGCAATCACATGGGGGAGGGTGTTCAATTTTTTTAAAAAAGTATGTTGATGACTGTTTCTTTGTCCTGCACAACATTTTGCCTTTTTAGAGGCTATAGCAGTTTAGCTTGTACAGGCAGAGAAGGCAATTTGATATACCTTGCTTGTTTGGTGAATTTTGTGAGAATCAGGGGAGATGAGTTTTTTTCTTTTTAAATTGAAACCCCCCTCCCACCATGATTTCTTACATTTACTTTTAATTGATTATGGTGAAAAAAGCGCCGGACAAAAGGGTCCTTCCAATTTGTTTTGCTGCTCTAACAAATAAATTATGATTCCTGTAATATACGTCCAAATATATATATATATATATATATATATATATATATATATAAAAGGTATTCTTCAATCCAGTAAATCCGGAGTAGGGAACAATTCCTTCAGGACAAATAAATTATTCAAATATTCCTGGTAAAGAAATTCACAGAGCAAAGAATATTATTTCAAGAAAAAATCAATATTTGGTCACAACCCCTGAAATTCAATGGAGTATATTAAAAAGGTCTAATACTCTGAGCTGCTTTAATGGAAGTTGTAATTTGTGTTCACAAGAGAAGATACAAATTATATTGTATCCTGATTCCAGTAACCTATTAAGTCAGAGATGTGATTAAATAGCTAGATGTAGGCATAGAAATTAATTCAAACTGTAGTAGAAAATTTCAATAGATAGTCAAAGTGAATATTTAACGATAATTTTTTAAATTGGTATAAATATTTTAACATGGTTAAAGAAGTCTTACTATTAACGGCAGGGGTTTTGGTACCTTTCAAAGAAAAAATGATGATATACTAGAATCAGAATACATAATTTTTGTTAGAAAGGGTTAAAATGTAGATATGTATCACTGTAATTGCTAAAGTGTTAATTTTATTGGTTTTGTTGTTGTCTTAATCAGAAACGAGAAGAGACCGGAAGTAGCCTTACTTGGGTGAGGCTATACATAGCTGAAATGGATTTTGTTTCTCCCTCTCTTTCCTTCCTTTGACTTTCCCTCCCTCTCTTTCTTTCCTTTGACTATCCCTCTCTCTCTTTCCTCCCTTTGACTTTCCCTCCCTCTCTTTCTTTCCTTTGACTATCCCTCTCTCTCTTTTCTTCCTTTGACTTTCCCTCTCTCTCTTTTCTTCCTTTGACTATCCCTCTCTCTCTTTTCTTCCTTTGACTTTCCCTCCCTCTCTTTCTTTCCTTTGACTATCCCTCCCTCTCTTTTCTCCCTTTGACTTTCCCTCCCTCTCTTTCTTTCCTTTGACTATCCCTCCCTCTCTTTTCTCCCTTTGACTTTCCCTCCCTCTCTTTCTTTCCTTTGACTATCCCTCCCTCTCTTTCCTCCCTTTGACTTTCCCTCCCTCTCTTTCTTTCCTTTGACTATCCCTCTCTCTCTTTTCTTCCTTTGACTTTCCCTCCCTCTCTTTCTTTCCTTTGACTATCCCTCTCTCTCTTTTCTTCCTTTGACTTTCCCTCTCTCTCTTTTCTTCCTTTGACTATCCCTCTCTCTCTTTCCTTCCTTTGACTTTCCCTCCCTCTCTTTCTTTCCTTTGACTATCCCTCTCTCTCTTTTCTTCCTTTGACTTTCCCTCCCTCTCTTTCTTTCCTTTGACTATCCCTCCCTCTCTTTTCTCCCTTTGACTTTCCCTCCCTCTCTTTCTTTCCTTTGACTATCCCTCCCTCTCTTTTCTCCCTTTGACTTTCCCTCCCTCTCTTTCTTTCCTTTGACTATCCCTCTCTCTCTTTTCTTCCTTTGACTTTCCCTCCCTCTCTTTCTTTCCTTTGACTATCCCTCCCTCTCTTTCCTCCCTTTGACTTTCCCTCCCTCTCTTTCTTTCCTTTGACTATCCCTCCCTCCCTTTTCTTCCTTTGACTTTCCCTCCCTCTCTTTCTTTCCTTTGACTATCCCTCCCTCTCTTTTCTCCCTTTGACTTTCCCTCCCTCTCTTTCTTTCCTTTGACTATCCCTCCCTCTCTTTCCTCCCTTTGACTTTCCCTCCCTCTCTTTCTTTCCTTTGACTATCCCTCTCTCTCTTTTCTTCCTTTGACTTTCCCTCCCTCTTTTTCTTTCCTTTGACTATCCCTCTCTCTCTTTTCTTCCTTTGACTTTCCCTCTCTCTCTTTTCTTCCTTTGACTATCCCTCTCTCTCTCTTTCCTTCCTTTGACTTTCCCTCCTTCTCTTTCTTTCCTTTGACTATCCCTCTCTCTCTTTTCTTCCTTTGACTTTCCCTCCCTCTCTTTCTTTCCTTTGACTATCCCTCCCTCTCTTTTCTCTCTCTGACTTTCCCTCCCTCTCTTTCTTTCCTTTGACTATCCCTCCCTCTCTTTTCTTCCTTTGACTTTCCCTCCCTCTCTTTCTTTCCTTTGACTATCCCTCTCTCTCTTTTCTTCCTTTGACTTTCCCTCCCTCTCTTTCTTTCCTTTGACTATCCCTCTCTCTCTTTTCTTCCTTTGACTTTCCCTCCCTCTCTTTCTTTCCTTTGACTATCCCTCCCTCTCTTTTCTTCCTTTGACTTTCCCTCCCTCTCTTTCTTTCCTTTGACTATCCCTCTCTCTCTTTCTTTCCTTTGACTATCCCTCTCTCTCTTTTCTTCCTTTGACTTTCCCTCCCTCTCTTTCTTTCCTTTGACTATCCCTCCCTCTCTTTTCTTCCTTTGACTTTCCCTCCCTCTCTTTCTTTCCTTTGACTATCCCTCTCTCTCTTTTCTTCCTTTGACTTTCCCTCCCTCTCTTTCTTTCCTTTGACTATCCCTCCCTCTCTTTTCTTCCTTTGACTTTCCCTCCCTCTCTTTCTTTCCTTTGACTATCCCTCTCTCTCTTTCCTTCCTTTGACTTTCCCTCCCTCTCTTTCTTTCCTTTGACTATCCCTCCGTCTCTTTTCTTCCTTTGACTTTCCCTCCCTCTCTTTCTTTCCTTTGACTATCCCTCCCTCTCTTTCTTTCCTATCCCTCCTATCTGGTTGTAATGTATTTTATTTTCTTATTGGATCTTATGAAGTCCTGTTAAAAATTATTTTAGAGTCTTTGATTCATATCAATGCTCTTAACAGGATGGAAATAAATTTATTATCCTAATGTGATCAAATATTGTTTTTTTTCTTGAAATATTATATATATATATATATATATATATATATATATATATATATGTGTGTGTGTGTGTGTGTGTGTGTGTGTGTGTGTGTGGTGGGGTAGGGTGTATCAGTAATATCCTGTCCGCATCCGAAGACAATGGGTGAGGATTATTTGTGTATAGAATACATGAAGAATTATATATATATATATATATATATATATATATATATATATATATAGATAGATAGATAGATAGATAGATAGATACTAAATTTGATGGCATCAATGACTTCTTTGCTTAAAAGAGAACAAAAGACTTTGCTTAGGGTGCCTGTTAGTGCAAAAAATAATACCTGACATGTTTAAAGATATTTTATAGAAAACTTTCTTTGTCTAAAAGATTGTGGGATTGGTTTATTTTACTTGTCCTATAATCCTTAAGAGATCAAGATGTTGTTTTTTCTTTCTCTTTCCTGCTTATGGCAGCAAATTAAACCTGTTAATTGCTGACCATTAGACAATCTGGCCACCACCCAAACAGAAGGTTTATTAGATAATGATCAAACAAATAAACAAATTACTGCACCAGCAGAGCAGTCACTCACCAGAGGCAAAAATTTTTTTTTTTATTAGAACTGTGGATATCAAAAAGATTTGACTAATTCTGAAATCATTCTTTTTAATTCATGAACAGTGATAAAATAGTTTGGCTCAGAAACTCACAAATAGAAAAAATCATCTCAAAATTATAAAAGAAATACTTTATCTATTTATTGGTTTATCATTCAATAAATCTGACATTTAATAAGTTCTTTACTATCAGATATTAAAATCCAAATGTAATATAAACTGTCTCCTTCATTTGCATCATCAGCAAAACTTTCATGTTTAAAACTAAAATTACTTTTGTTTTAATCAACATTGAGTCATCACATTACATGAATTTCATTTTGAAAAACCTGATCTGTCACACTGGAAAGGAAGAACTACATTACAAAGGCTTCAAGATTGAAACAGGTGATATATTTGCGTGTTGCTGGTACTTTCATACTGTGGTAGTCATCCAACAAAGCCTAGTGATATGATGAGTTACTGCTGGGGTACCCTGGATTATTAGATAAGTACTTGATGTATTTATGGATACATTGTCAAATAAATCATTAATCATAGATTGATTAAACCTCATTAGTCTGTAGTGGTGGTTGTTACTTTTTTGTTGAAGACTTGTTTCAAATCAGAAGATTGGGAGTTCACATCATATCCATTTTACATATTTTATTGCCTGAGCAAGTTTAATAGAATGAATGTAAACTGAAATGAGTTACAAATAGAGTTATATGAAGAAATGTCCTTAGTGTATGCATGTATAAAAGAAAGCGAAGTTTCCTAGAAAGACTTACATATTTAAGAAGTGTATTATTCTATAGTGTCATGTTCAATGAGACATGAGGAGTGTTGGGGAAGAAAAGGTCTCTGTCATGAAAGACAACATTCTAGTCTTGTGTCATAGAATGTTGCAAGAGGATGTAGTTTTGACAATGCCATCTAGAGGTGATTAATAGAAGTTCTTTGTTAGACAAGAAGTATAATTCCATGAATCAATTCTCTATCATCAGATAAATCTAAGCTTTGTTGATCACTGTTGCAAAGATATTTGAAAAGTTCTTTATCAATAACTTGTTTCACCATTTAGAGCAGGGATCTCAAACTCAAGGATTCAAAAGAGCCATTAAACACTGGGGGAGAAGCACACAGAGCCAAAAGTGAGATGAAGTTGGGTACATGATTTTCACCTTTTATAATGATATCTGCAATACAACTCATAAATTGCTATTTATTTTTTCCCCATCAAAATGACTCTGCATACGATAGCAAGTGCGGATAAGTGAATTAGTGAAAAATGTAGGGGGACACATTTTCCATTTCACATTTTCCTTAATTCCAATTTTACTTTTGGTAAATTCCTTTTCTTTTATTTTTACTTTTGATAAGTTTCAGTTTTTTCCCAATTTTATTGTATTTCTTGGGTAAATTGCTATAAATTGTTGTAAACATATTGTTAAAACAGGGAAAATGAAAGTACAATTCAAAGTTTTATCACATTTAAAGAAATAACCGATATAATTTCTGTTTATTTAACAATCATTTTCTATAATTTTCTGTTTGAGTGTCATGTCAGTTATACCTCTTTCGTGCCAATATGAATTGACTAATCAATTCTTCTTACATTAAGACACAAAAAGAATTTCCTCATATTTTGTTGTCCATGTTAGTTGTTTGTCATTCTAAGTATGCCTTTCACACCAATATAAGTTAGTATTTCTCACATTATGGAATAAAAAATTCCTTCATGTTCCATTCTGAAAGTTGAGCTTCAATAATCTTAGTCTTTCCTCCCCCTCAATATGTACGGAAACCAAGCCTCAGTAGATTTCACTATCGTTCTTAATAGGATTTTTTTATGTATATAAAACTAGATTATATCTACTTTTTGGCTTAATATTGAATATTAAGTGAAATTAAGATTGAGTATTAAGTGATATTAAATTTTGAGCTGAAATATTAGATATTAAATGAAATATCAAAGTATGTCCTGTCCTTTTCTTAGAGAAGCATGGTCAGGTAGGAGGGACAAATAACCTAGTTTCATGAAAATATTAGTTCTGAAAATTGTTTTGCCATGGAAAAGCAGTTTGTAGGCTGTTTGCAAACCACAGGCTGTATCTTTGAGACTCCATGATTTAGAGGAAATGAAAAGCATTTTAAATTATTCTCTTGAACTAAATAGTTGCAGGCACTGGTTTTTATAAGGAAGAAAAATTGAAGATATATGTTACTTTAAAAATCAGAATGTTGAGTATATATATATGTTTTTTATAATCAACAGATTGGAGCCAAGAGCATCAAGATACAAATGTATCAAAAATCTAGTTTTTGAAGTGATTCAAATGAATCAATGTGTTATACTAAAAATGTCTTTACATGACCAGCTGTAATATCAACTGGACACCACAATTTATAACACAATTTTTACTCAATCAATATCCAAAAAAGTGTATACATATTTTCATTTATTATCAATACATTGTTTATAAAGATATATAATCATTTTATAACTCAAAATAAAGAAGGCAAGTATAGAATATTTTGAGATATTGTAGATGTTCAAACTGGTGACCATTCTCTTTAAGGCACTCCTGGTAACATGAACAGACAGAATTGCGACCATCACCAAATAAAAGCCTAGAAGTGTCTTATGCAATTGTTAATATGTCCTACTAGATATATACATTCTTAAAATTTAAATTTTACTATAATTTTTAATATACCCTACAAGGCATGTGAGTAAGAGCACTCCATAGTGCTTAAAATAAACATCCCAGATGATTTCTATAAGTTTTAGGCAGGGAGTTTTAGGAGCAAATGTCAGATCAATATTATACATATGGAATGGATGGAATGGATGGTTGAGTGAGATAAGTTAAAGGGCCAATAACCATTTTTGCGCAGGGACAATGTCAGTCAACTCCACTGCAAATGTAACAATTACTTTGGGACATTAGTAGTAATATTTACTTTTGGTAATATTGTCTCAGAATTATCAAACACATTTTCCTTTCTTCAAAAGAAACAAATCATAAAGAAAAGTGAATTTTTAATGCCTAGTAATACTGTTATTTGCTAAGCTTTGCTTAGTCAGGGACATAAGTCTCAGATTATTTAGAATGCCAGCTGTTCTGAAATGGTCACCCATCTAAGTATTGATTAGACTCATCATTGCTTGACATCTATGATCAAACAGGAACTAGTGTTTTCAATTTGACTTGACAATAAATCAATGCCAAACGATATTGCAATTGATGATAAACACAATGATGGATTTATCTCTTTTCTTTTTTTTTTTTAATCCCGATTAAAATTGTGCATATTTGAATGGAATGGACATTTGAGTGGGATTTATTAAGAAGCCAATAACCCTTTTTGCCTGGGGCCCAAATCAATATCAGTTCACCCTTGGTTACAGATGTTAGAATTGTCAGTTTTTGGAGATTTGAAAACTTTAATAAAAACAGAAATAATTATCAGAATATTTTGGAGTATTTTTTAAAGCTTATTGCTTCTTATTCCTCTTATTCTTCTTATTTTAGAGGAAATAATTTGATCGTTTTACTCACGTAAAGGTTTTCAGCAACAAACATTTCAGCAGATTTTGTACTTACCTACAAAAGAAAAAAAGAAAAAAATTATTTTTTCAATTTCATTGAAGGTCACATAAAATAGTATGAGAGAGTGCTGAAAAATTCACACTTCAACCAAGAAAGGATTTCTAAAAATAATTTTTGTTAAAATTTTGTGGAATAATTAAAGAAACTTAATAAAAAAATGTGCCAAAATGCATTAGACTTAATGATAAATATATACAGCATGTATGTTTGATGTTTCCAAGTCATTCCTTCTTAGTCAGGCTTGGAACTTTTTAGTATCACCTCATAATTATCGTGAAATTCATTAAAACAAAATATCAGAGTTCTGTTTAGTCATTTAGATAAGAACATAAGTTTCAATCTTTATCTATCTATCTATCTATCTATCTATCTATCTATCTCAGTCTGTTCTCAACTATCTATCTATCTATCTATATATCTATCTCTACTAACTCCCATAAATAAGCACTCCATCACAAATTCTTTATGATATATATATCAGTCCAAAAATAAGTGAAACCCAGATACAAATTCATATCTTTCAATATTTCTAATAAAGTAGTGACTCCACATTTCCTAAATTTCCAGAATTGTGGCCTCACTACTGAGGCATTTCTGTGTTATACTTCTTTGGGAGGTCTTAGCTCCTTGCTGGGGATACAGTTGCTATATTCTAGGCTCAACAAATAGGTACTTGGGCATTACCTTTTTGGGTGGTTGGAAAACTTCTCAACTACTTGAATTTCTTTCTATCTCCCTCTTATTTGAGATATATATATATATATAATCATCCACAGAGAGACTCTTTTGTTGTATCACAACTCTTCAGAGTGGCTAGATACACAGGAAGCTTCAAGCTGGGATTGAAACCCATCTAATTTTACACTAGACTTAGTATCTTTCTGATCAGCCATTTAGGTGACCTACATCAGCTTGGGAATTATAATGCATAATGTATTAGTTTTCGTTTGTTTACGTTTTGTGCTACCGGATACCGGAGTGCTCAATTCATTAGAAGAGATTTGCATTATACGGTTGGCAGCCATTAATTTCTTTGCCAGAGTGCTCAACCCCAGGGATACAAATGTAAGTATGAAAATGAATTTCTACGAGGCAACCTGAAAACTAAGAACTCCAAAGACTAAGTAAATGAATAAATAATCATAGTAATGATAATAATAATACTGGTGGGAAGAACAGACAAAGAGTGAAATAGTAATAATAAACAAAACACTAGAAAATAATAAATAAGTACACAGTATAAACTAGATCACTCTTCCCATCATGTCCTACACAACAGTATATAAAGAGGTATTCACCACATGGGAACCATTTGGTCTGATGATTGCCTAGGCAAGAAACTGACCATAAAATGCCCTGTTGTCTCTGTGTCTTATCTTAACTTTAACAGAAATTCCCTATCACCAATACTGAGAATTCATTATAGGTAAATATAACAAAATATTATAAAAACATCAACACACACATACACGTATACACACACACATACACACACACACACATGCACACACACACATATACACACACATATATATATATATATATATATATGGATAAATATCTACACATACACACATATATATATATATATATATATATATACATATATTAGTATGTGAGAAGGAATGAATTATATTTTGACAGAATATTATGACGACAAGGTTTTTATAAAATATCACCCTCTCTAACAAAACTAATGCTAAAAGATTTCAAAATCCACTTATAACACTAGCTCCCCTTTTTCTAGACATTTAGAATTATAAAAAGTTAAAAATTTGTTTCTCAAGCTGTAAAACGCTGAAACCTTCTTTCAAAAGATTCCACCCTATGACATAATGAATTTCAAACATATTACCCTGTGTTATTTCCTTTTCATAAGAAACATTCTTTTGCCTTGATGATGACTTCTGACTGATATAAAGATTTATCTGTAATGATTATTTTATTTCTCACACTTAAAATAATTTTCAAAAATTTTGAAGTCGAAATTCATTTGCCTAAAAATAAACAAGCAACAAACAATTGTCAAATCATCAAAACTATACAAATATATATATTTTGTTCCTTTCCTTTTTCTACATATATATAAAGAATGATGATTTATCCCATAATCTACTTTGGTCATGGGGGTGCTACTCATGTAACATGTCTTGGGCAGGAATACCCTGGTGGAATATATCTTTCTTTAGGTCGACAAAAGATTTGAATTCAGAGTTTTCCTGCTTGTAGATAAGTTGCCATACCAAGATTAAAGATTCCTTTCTCCCCAGTTAATTACCTATGGCTAGAGGAAGAATTGTTGTATTCATATCGTTCCTGAGAGTATTAGTGCTCTGCGGATGGAAACAACGTTAATTAGGATTTGAATTCAGGATTGCTAAGTCCTCATCCTACAAGTATAACACTATGCCATAAGTTCCTCCTGGCACACAAATATATATATATATATATATGTGTGTGTGTGTGTGTGTGTGTGTGTGTGTGTGTGTGTGTGTGTGTGTGTGATTAACCTAATCAGTATACATGCAAAGAGATATCCAAATCAACCTGAGAGACAAACGTTAAACTATTTGGGTGGGAAGCAAATATCCCTCTTTGATATGTAAGGTGGTAAAGTTCTATTGAAATATTCTCCATATATCTATCTTTCTCTGCACTCCATCAGGCTTTGCTTTTAAGACATAGTTACAGTGAGAAGACACTTGTCAGCAGAATGCCAGAATCTTATGACTACTTAAAGTAAATTACTGCAGCAAAAAACATTCCTTTTTACCTACATTTAACTTCATGGCTCATTGTTGTTATTTGCATGTTGCATTTTCTTACCCATCTTTCACTTCCACTATTTCTTGTAATGTTCTTCAGTCTATATCTTTATACTAAGCTAGCCACTGTCAATATTAGAGGCAGAAAAACTTAATCCTATATTTGAAGTTATCCGTAACCTTGCTCTTCTTTATTCTTTCATTAACATTGTGTACTTAGCATGCAAACTGCATTTATCCAATATTGATGTATGGACCCTTTGCTGTGAAGTAATGATCACTAGACTCAGCTAGAGATTATCCAAGCTGTAGAGAATTTGATCTTCACTGAGTATCCGATACTTGTGACCATGAAAAATCTCAAAGATCAATCCTTGTTACTCACTAGAAATAAAGAATGGATTAACAGCATTTTTTTTTTCATACTGAACATCCATCTATGGTCCTGCTTTTTGACAGGCTCACATTCTTAAAATTGATAGCCTTATATATAAAAATTTATTGTAGTTTTTATAAACAGTCTTCATTCATAATATATACTCTATATTGTCATTTATTACCTACAGTATGATTTATAAATAAGTACACCCCAACCAATTTATAATAAAAAGTTAAGTTTTTTCTAAATCAAAGATACTAGGATTTTATCGTTTCTAAGAAATTAACTACTTCTTCATTAAAACAGATATCATTAGGCATCATTTATTACCAAACTCTATTGGATTGAAACTTTGTGACAATAATATGAATATATAGGACTTTAAAAATAAGTATACCCCTTATATATATTTGTACAATTTCACAGAAGTATTACAGTTTTATTTTGGTTTTAATACTCTAGAGTTTGGTTATAAATAATACCTAATAATATCCACTTTCATAGTGCAATGGTTGATTAGAAATAATAAAATCCTTTTAACTTTGATAAAGGAAAATATTTACTTGTTATAAAAAATTGTTTGCTTTGTACTATATTATAAGAGATACTGTATGGCTTATATCTCTCTATATACATGAAGTAATTGTGAAAAGCTCTTGGCCCAGCCAGGAAAATACAAACCTAAATATAGATGCCATTTCACATACTCATCCAGCAAATCAACTTAGCACATCATATTTCAAATTCATTTATACCTTTACAAATAAATTAATTATTTAAAAAAAAATTGTTATTCTATTCTTAGTTGGGCCATTCTTTTAATAGTATGTCTCAATAAAAGCTTACATATATATATATACCCTGCCTATGGTGAAAATATATCTTCCAAATAGAAAGCTTAGTGCCAGGAGTCTCTGATAGCAAAATTCATATAAATGTGGTTGAAGATACTTCGTCATAATCAAGTTGTACAGATAGTACAGAGTCCCTTGACTCTCTCTTGCCATCCATCCCTATCATCTACCACTCCTGGTAGGTTCTCTAGATGGCATCCAATGTCTGCACCGAGCTGATGTATGTTAGTCTTTGCTGGTTGGTCAACACTGGTGTGTCCATATGTAGGAGTCCATTGGAGAATATCACTTATGAGTTTGTCCTTGCTTCTCCAGTAGTACCCACAGGTTTTGTTCATCTTACTTGGATTACTTTCAGTAGATGAGATGTTGCCACTAATGTATGCGAACTGGACTACTAATTTCAGAAAGCCACTAAAATGGAGATGTCTCCTCATTTAAAACACATGAACTCTGTTTTATCTGTGTTTATGTAGAGGAAAATATCTCTCTCTGCTGGTTCTAGGCTATACAGCAGAGATTTAGTTTAAGCAGGTATATTTGCGAGAAGCACTAGATCATCAGCATAGTCTACATCTGTTATAGTTTCTACAGGGTATTGTCTACTTCTTGTCTTTTTAAATGTTAAACTATTTTCTTTTATTTGATGTATTGACATTCATAGTGTGTAATCTAGCCAGATTATTAATAGAAATGGTTCTAAT
Organism: Sepioteuthis lessoniana; assembly: GCA_963585895.1. Lineage (NCBI taxonomy): Eukaryota > Metazoa > Mollusca > Cephalopoda > Myopsida > Loliginidae > Sepioteuthis > Sepioteuthis lessoniana. Next base: position 86,411,116 of record OY757925.1, read on the forward strand.
GTATCTCCTTAAAATACTCCAGGGGCAATATCAAAGAAGTGAGTATCACCATTGGTTGAATGTACCATTAAATCGTTTTCACTGAACAAAAGGATATGTTATGTTGCCTGTTCTTTTTTCATGGCTGATTAAATATTGAATGTACCATTAAATCATTTTCACTGAACAAAAGGATATGTTATGTTGCCAGTTCTTTTTTCATGGCTGCTTTAATATTGAATGTACCATTAAATCATTTTTACTGAACAAAAGGATATATTATGTTGCCAGTTCTTTTTTCATGGCTGTTTTAATGTTGAATGTACCATTAAATCATTTTCACTGAACAAAAGGATATGTTATGTTGCCAGTTCTTTTTTCATGGCTGCTTTTATGGCATATCAATTCTTTTACAAATTCTTTCAAAAGAATTTTTTGCTCCCTGAAACTTTTATAGATTTCGTATGATATTACCATGATATTCAATTGTCAAAAATTTCCTCATTATATTTATAGATACCTGAAGATGTGACCAAATAGCCAATGATAATTTATTGTTCTAAATATCCCCTTTAATTTAAGATTAAATAGGAAACCCCAAGACAGCAGATAATTTTATGAGAAAAAAATCCTTTGAAGGTGTTTGCTGAATAGATTTAATTTCAGAATTTTCAAATAGATCTTCAGTAGATCACATTTCTAAAGAATAATTTTTTTGAACATAATTATGTAAAATAACTTCCTTTTATGAGAACTACAAACTAATTTAAAATAATTACACATTGATTTTTTAAAACTTGGCTGTTTGGTAAGATTTCGAGATATTCTTTCCTTTTTTTTGTTTATAATGAATGTAGTCTAATTAAAATGCAGGTTTAAATTTATTCATATCTTCAGTTAAATTTTGCGTTTGAAAATTAATTTATATTCAAAAATTAGCAAGCATTTCCTTTCATTATTTAATTACAAAAACAGAACAAACCTAGAAATCTGTCTGAGTTTCTATCTATCTATCTGTCTATCTCAGTCTGTTCATATTCATATCTATCTGTAGACATGGCATCTAATCAAGTCAATATTGGGAAATTTGTCATTAGGTTAATCATCACCATGGCAGGAAAAAGGAATAAAAGGTAAAAATGAAGTCTGAATATATATATATATATATAATCAGACTTCAATTTTTCATTATATATATATATATGGTTAGCACTCAAGAATAATATTTCTTTGTAATTATTTACTTTTTAATTAGTCTCAACTAGTTTCAAATCTAGGTCATCATCAGGAGAAAAGTTTTTGTGGAGGAAATTTCTTTTGAAAACTTTTAAAGAGTTTTAAAAAAAGTTTTAAAAGAGCAAATATGCCAGAAAAGAAGCAATGAACTGGCAATGCAGTGTATCCATTCATTAATTACGTTTGGTTTGGTTTGGTTTTATGGCATATCAACCCTTGTAGGTTATTTAATACCAAATCCTCTTTAGACATATATATCAAATATATAAGATTTGGTTTGGTTTGGTTTTATGGCATATCAATTATTATTGGTTATTTAATGCTAAATCCTCTTTATACATATATATTATATATATATGATTTGGTTTTGTTTGGTTTTAAGGCATATCAACCATTGTAGGTAATTTAATGCCAAATTCTCTCTCTCTATATATATATATTAAATATATATTATTTGGTTTGGTTGGGTTTTCTGGCATATCAATCATTGTAGGTTATTTAATGCCAAATTCTTTTTATACATATATATTAAATACATAACTTCTAAACACATTTTCCTGATAACATTTTTAAATGAGCATGTGCCCATTTTTTCACACAGTTAAATGGTTTCACTTATTTCTATTTAATACAAATGTAATATAATCTTTGAGGTAAAATCCAATACCTTGAAAACCCATAAACAATATTCATAATAAATAGAAATTTAAGCTGCAATTCAAAAAATGTAGTCTACATAATCAAATGTACTAATTGCAAAGAAATATATATTGATAATATCTAAACAGTAAATAAGAGAGTCTCTTTACTTAAAAGCAATGTTAAATTACCAGAAAATAGAAAACTTTATCTGTTAAAACACCTTTATGAATGCAGAGAAAGCAACTTTCAAATAATGCCAATGTACCAGACTGATGACTATTCATTCCTCAAAAAAATTTCATAGATAGATTTAAACCAACCTTAAACAAAGCCTAAGTATCTACACACTCTCATGCAGACATATACATGCACTAACTAGCATAAAATACAACAATTGTGGGGTCAAATGTATTTTCACACACATTAAAGACACCCAATCCCTTAGAAAAAACATATATGTATATATGCATCAGTGTACATTAATTTATATGTGCGTATGCACAGAGAGAGAGAGAAAGAGAGAGAGAGGTGAAATAGAAGAATAAAGAAGAACAAAAATCAACACAATTCCACTGAAAATATATGTGTGTGTGTGTACATGCGTGTATGCATGTGTACACACACACATACACATGTACAAACATACACATAGAATACATATATATATATATATGAAACAAAAGCATTTACATCGACCTGAGGTCTTCATTGATAATTAACTGCAATAGGATTTTCACAAAAACAAATCTGGACAAAACAAAATTAAACAAAAGTGTGTATATATAGTGTATATATACATGAATATACTAACATGTTTACATGTGTACACACACACACACACACACATAAAAGCATACACACATGTTTTTATATATACAAAGAACATCTGCATAGATCAGAGGTTTTCTTGGACAATTAACTCCAATGGGACATTCACAGACACAAATCCTGGAATTAAAGAAGATCAAAACAATCTCGAGTATAAAAACAACAGACACTTGATTTAATCATTGGAAATCTTCTGAAGAAGAAATATTGTCTCAAATATATTGAGTATAGTATATGATATAGTAAAAACCTAAATACCAAATTCAAAATCGATTGCAGACCTATTCATTTTAATATATATATATATATATATATATATATATATTCATGAAGAAAGTAGAAAAAACAAAATAATCCAAATTTAATGAATTTATTATGAAAGTCAATGTTAAACGTTTCAGTTTTAATAACCTTCTTCAAGACTTTAAAATCATGAAAAATTTTGTTTATACAGCAATGGATGCTTACTGAAATAACAGGAGAAAAGAAAGTACATATATACATTTTGTTTTCTCCTATTATTTCAACCAACATCCATTGAGTTTTGTAGTTCTGGTATGTGTAATTCTTCCAGGTGAGTTTTTTCTTTGTGACTATGGTGCACATCCTACATCCAAGAGCATTAGGGATGGATTTTATGCTGTTTGTTGAAATTACAGTAGAAAAGAAAGAGTATATCAAGAAAGACAGTTATATACAGTTTCTTTTCTCCTGTTATTCCAAGATTGATTGCTGTTTAAACAACCTTTTTCATGATTTTAAAGTCCTGATGAAGGTTTTCAAATCCAAAACATTTAATGTTGACTTTCATTATAAATTCATCAAATTTGGATTATTTTGTTTTTTCCACTTTCTTCATACTGTTGGATTGAATTTCCATATTTACTTCCGCAATACATTTATATAAAACAAATATACAGGCTCAACCTACATAATATCTAATAGTATAATATTAATAAGTAAGTTGATGACCATAGTCAAGGGTAACCGGAAGGCTCCCTTTTCAATAGCTACTACACTCCTTTCCCTGGATTGCTCCACTTTACCCTTGATACACACCTTACATTGCTGAGTGTTAAGCAAGGAGGTATCAAGTACCAGTTTTAAAGTCTTTGGTATGACGGGACCTGGGATTGAACCCAGCTCTCCTGGACCATTGGTGAACACTCTACCTACTAGGCAATGAACATAAATTGTAATGGTTTACTAATAAAGTCATTAATAAGTTTAAAGAATAGAAAATTTCTTAGGCAGAAAGGAAAATGACATGGTCAAAATTTCCCAGAATTCAAAACATTACCATGTTAAATATAATTTTAAAAATGATTACGGATGTTTAAAAGAACTTAGGAAGATATATCTGGAGAATTTCTCCTCAAAACCAATCCTAACATTTGTGTTCAAAAACAAGAGAAAATTAGTAAAAACTAAATATAGTAAAACAAATTATCCATTTAAATAAAATATGCTTAAATAGAAAATGACTGCAAACACAAGAAATAATTATTTTCTTTAATTATTGTTGTCAAAGTTCCCTTTGTTGTAGCAAAAATTCATATGCGAAGAACTAATCCCAAATCAAAGAAAAAAAATCTTAGAAATGTTTTATATTTTGTATTTCTGAGAATTTTCTATTCAGAAATACAAAGGGAAATTTGGCAACAATAATCAAGGAAAAATAATCATTTCCTATGTTAGTCTGAACAACTAATGTTTCATGAAAATTTGTGACAATAATAAAAAAAATGGTTCACTTTCCTCCAATCTGTTTTTGTCCAATACTATAAATGCTCAAGGTTATTTTTATATTAACTTGAATTATGGGCAAAAACATCTTGTAGACATTTGATTTGTAAAATAGAAATATATATATCTTTACTAATTCTTTCCTATTTTATTTTTAAATATTAATTTGGTTCAAATAAGAAGTGCATTTCTCTTTATAAAGGAAGCAAATTAGTTATAATTACATATACGTTTGAATTGGTTCTTACAGAATTGGTACTATTGTGTCATTGGTTTTAATAACTAATGGACCTACTTGGTAGGAAATCAATATATATATATATATATATATATAGATATATATATATGTGTGTGTGTGTGTGTGTGTGTGTGTGTGTGTGTGTGTGTGTGTGTGTGTGTGTGTGTGTGTGTGCATGCATGTATATATATATATATGCAGAAATATATACATACAACCATACATATATATATATATATATATATATATATATATATGTATATATATGTGTGTGTGTGTGTGTGTGTGTGTGTGTGTGTGTGTGTGTGTGTGTGTGTGTGCATGTGTGCGTGTATTTGTGTGTGTGTGTATGTGTGCATGCATGTATATATATATATATGCAGAAATATATACATACAACCATACATATATATATATATATATATATATATATATATATATATATATATATATATATATATATATATATTGATATATATTGATATATATGTATATATGCATAAATATATACATACATATATATATATATATATTTACGCATATATATATATATATATATATATATATATTGATATATATATATATATATATATATATATATATATATATGCATATATATATATATATATATATATATATATATATATATATATATATATATATATATGTTCATTGAATGGAATTATTTTCATTAAATAATTCCAATTCATTGACTGGGCATATTGCTTTACCAGTTTATTTTTTGTTGCTTCTTTTATAGAATATCTACTCTTAACTTTTGAAAAAAAAAATTTCCCACTAAATGCGTTTTCTGTCAAAGACTTGAGGTGGAAAATAGTTGAGAAAACCCCCCAAAATTGATAATACATAAGAAATATTCCTATTTGTCTTATTGCATTTGTTAATATATATATATATATATATATATATATACATATATATATATATATATATATATATATATATATATATATATATATATATATATATATGGTAGATTTTGGTAAATTTGACAAGATGACAAAAAAAAACTGGTAAAGTTGATAAACCAAAACACTGACAAAGGATTTAGTAATGATATTTTGTCTTTATTCAAGAAAGATTTCAGAATGAGGGGTTCTTCTATTTGTGAGAATAATATGGAAATAGAAAATGGATAAAAAACTTTTTCAATAAAAACTAAGACATTATTTCCCACTACACTTCCATACTTCAGGAAGATTTTCTAGCTTTTTTATTTAGATATAACATTTCTGTTGGTCAAGTCTTTGATGAAATTTGATAAGCTTGACTGTGGCTGTTGCCTCCTCTCTGTCAACTTAGCCATTGCCCAGATGTTAAAAAAAAATGAATCACAGTCAATGCCAGTAACCCCTGCTGCCACCATTCTGACATATTTTTACCTCTCCCTTTCTTTCCTTTTTGTCTCTCCTTATTATGATCCCACTCTACTTTTATTTTCAGTTTTATTTTTATATATCTATTTCCTCCAGAGAGGAGGGAGCATGAGTTCTTTATCAGGAATGATCGTATGGTAATGAAC
>OY757925.1:86422327-86539827 GCA_963585895.1 Sepioteuthis lessoniana
ACTTCTTAATTTCACCAAGGACAATAAAGAAAAATATGATTTAATATTGAACTGGAATTTCTTCACTGTGGCAATTTAGTCCTGTTTAAAATTTTAGGGCCTAATGAGAGAGAAACCAAGAAACTGGCAATAGTAATGTATAGATTTCTATTTTAAAACTTATTTTACTTAATTTTCAAAGTCATCTTTTAATTGGTTTTTACATAACCTTATCCTATGGCATAATGGCTAGCATGTTCACCAATGGTCAGATGAAACTGAGGTTCAATCCCACGTTGAGCCATACCAAAGACACAAAAAATGGTACTTGATGCCTACTTGCTTAACACTCAGCATCATAAGATATGGATCAAGGGTAAGTAGAGCAATCCAGGGAAAAGAGTAGTGCGCTTCCCAACACATTGGTGTAGTGATTATTGAAAAGAGAGTGGTCGGATCCCCATTGACTATGGTCAGCCAACTTACTAAACTAATATATATATATATATATATATATATATAAGTTAGGATAGCACAGCCAGGGTTAACAGTACTTGGAGACCATACAATCATCAGATTAAGCCCATTTTTATCAAAAGTTAATATTCTTCTATACTGAAGGTAACATGATTTCATCATTTCTAATGAAATATTAAACAATGGAAATGGATATTATTGATTACCAAACTTTGAAATACAGAAACCAAAAATAAAATTGCACAAATATATATACTTATTGATGGACTGCTACATATGCTTATTCTTAAAGACAGAGTTTCAATGTTCTAGAGTTTGGTGATAAAAAGTGCCAAATAAAATTTGTTTTGTAACAAATTCATCGTATCTTTAGTTTAGAAGAAAATTAACTTTTTATGATAAATTGTTTTGGTTTTGTTTTTGGTTTCTTTTGTTTAATGGCATATCAATCTTTGCGAGTTATTCAAAGCCAAAATGATCCTTGTAAAAAACAACAGTAATGCTATTTAACCCATAGTTGGGAGTTGATCAAGGGGGTTCATACATATTTCAGGGATATTAGTCCTTAAGTAAATGTAATTGTGACCAGAGTTTGAACTTTGATGACAAAGTGCAGCATGTTACACACTATGCCATAGGAACTACTCACAACGAATTGTTAAGAGTGAACTCGTATTTATGAATGATAGTGTAGGTATTTAATGGTATATATAATATATGAAGAATTGTATATAAGTAAGTTAGCGACCGTAGTCGAGGGTGACCTAAAGGCTCCCTTTTCGATAGCTACCACACCAAGGTGTTGGGGAGGGTGCTATTCCTTTCCCTGGATTGCTCCACTTTACCCTTGATACGTACTATATATTGCTGAGTGTTAAGCAAGGATGTATCAAGTACCATATTTAAAGTCTTTGGTGTGACTCGACCTGGGATTGAATCCCGGTCTCCCGGACCATTAGCAAACACTCTACCCACAAGGCAAAAGCTGTAATAAATCTTTAATATATTAGGTTAACAAGTTCATTCTTTATTTCTCGTGAGTAACAAGGACTGATCTTTGAGATTTTTCATCACTTCCTCTTCCATAGCTACAAGTATCAAATACTCAGTGAAGATCAAATTCTCTACAGCTTGGATAATCTCTAGCTGAGTCTGGTGATCATTACTTCACAGCAAAGGGTTCATACATCAATATTGGATAAATGCAGTTTGCATGCTAAGTACACAATGTTAATGAAAGAATAAAGAAGAGCAAGGTTAGGGATAACTTCAAATATAGGATTAAGTTTTTCTGCCTCTAATATTGACAGTGGCTAGCTTAGTATAGAGATATAGACTGAAGAACATTACAAGAAATAGTGGAAGTGAAAGATGGGTAAGAAAATGCAACATGCAAATAACAACAATGAGCCATGAAGTTAAATGTAGGCAAGAAGAACATTAGAGACATATATAAAATTTAAAAGAAATAATGTGAAAATCTATTGAACTATGGAATGTTAATGTTGAATAACAAACATGTTTTATGACTCTGGGTTAAGTTTGGCCAATAATTTTGGTTTGCAGATCACATAGGAACTTTCAGAAAATCTCACAGACCACACAGACCACATGTATAAGATAATCTTTGTATTTTTAGGTATTTTTTTATTAATTTTCAACATTTTGTATACATGTGAATATTAATTGTTATGCTGGTTAATAAACCTAAGAAAATAATTTCCATAACAAGACACACCATCAAACAGAAGCAAAATTTTAATATTTTACTGGTATGTGAAAGTATTGTTATAGATTTATCTACATTTTTTTAATCGTCAAATTAAATAGTACTATCCCATTATATTATAACACGTAGATGTGTTCAAATTAATGTATTTAAATTCTTATCTAAAATGATTTCATTTAAAAAGATGATTATGAAAACCACCATTATAACATGCAATTTTTTTAATAATCAAAATAAAAATCTCAAACAGCACATGATAAAATTTATAATGCTAAATCTTGCAACTCTCACAATGAGTCTAAACTTGAATTTTTTTATGCCCAAAGTTCCCAATCTTCTGATTTGATATCGTTGTGTCTTAACACATGTATTATAGCCGCAGCAGCTGCAAACTGGAGACATATATTTATGAAATATATCAAAAGATTCTGAGTATGACTCCTTTTTTTTCACTTTGCTTCACTTTTTTTTTGATTCCAACCTCCTCCATGTAAAAAGCTGTTAGGTTCGTATACACACAAACCACAACTAAATTAACTATTTTTCACCAAAGTTTCACATACATGCCTAAAAGGTAAAACCAAAAATATTTACTTATTTTCTGTAATAGATGTTTGCATTTTTGTGAAGATCAGTTGGTTCTGTTATTATTAATTTGTGCATGTTATGCTTCTCCACATTATTTTCAAATTTAGTTTAATGTTAAATTATTTCAAGTAATTCGACCAAAGACCATTTTAATCCACTATAAGACTTTCTCTTATATTGACAATATATTTAAACCAGAATATTGGTTTAGCCACAACTATGAATTTACAAATATTTGATCACTTGTAATTTAATCTGATAATGTGTGAAAAGAATATACAAAAAATGAATCTGTATAAACCAACTGAGAAATAAACGCTTAATTTTATTGGAAATAGTTCTCTCTCAGTCCAGTGAGTTTTCCATTGATCGAAGCACCTCTGAAGATGCACCACTGTATTTATTTTGATATATCGAAACTTTTTTTTATCTGAACCTTGGTATTTGTCGCTGCCTCCCACCAGACACGACTTGACACAAGGTCAAAAGCCCGAAGGCCGATTAAAGTGGGGATAAAGGGGAGGGGAAGGTCGGGAACGAGCCGAGACTCGAACCCTGCTTGTCTGTGCTGCTCATCGGCTCACTATGTGCAATGTGAGCCCGATGAGGCAAGCAGTTTCACGAACCCAAATGTGGGTCCAGGCACGTATGCCAGTTTGCGGCTTAAACTAGACGCATGGTCTAGTGCCGTACAAGGGGGACAAAGGAGACAAAAATGCAGCTCGCCCACCCGAAGGTAGCCTAGTCGAAACTAGGTGCCTAATTAAAGGCCCCAAGTCTGCCATTGTTCCTTTTGCAGAGCCACGCTCCGAACCGAAGGCTCCTTTTTCAATAGCTCCTTTTTCAATAGCTACTACACCGAGGTGTAGAGGTGGGCGCTACTCCTTTCCCTGGGTTGCTCCACTTTACCCTTGATCCGTACCTTATAATGCTGAGTGCTAAGCAAGGCAGCATCAAGTACCATTTTTTGAGTCTTTGGTATGACTCAACCTGGGATTGAACCCTGGTCTCCCAGACCATTGGTGAACACTCTACTCATTAGGCCACTGTAATGAAGCTTATCACTTTCTATTGTCTGCCTGTTTATCAATGAATTTATTTCACTTTGTACATAGCTATTTATCAATCTCAGACTTTTCATATTTATCTATCTAGCTAGCTATGTTTACAGCTGTTCTTATCAATCTATCAATTCATCTCTCTCTCTCTCTCTCTCTTTTTCTATATATATATATATATATATATATATTAATAAATATCATCATCATCATGTTATGCTGCTAGCACGTATATCCCCGACCCTCTCTCGCCACTTTTCCCTAATGTTCATCGCCTCTGGCAGGTCTTCAGGGCTACATCCCGTATCCTCATGTAGCTGCTGTATGTATGTTCAAGCTGGTCGTCCTGCTTTTGCTCAGCCATATGTGGGGGTCCATAGGAGTACGTCACTTATGAGCTCGTCTCTGCTCCCCCAGCAGTAACCTGTGTGTCTGGTTCGTCTAACTTGGATAGTTTTCATGATGGGAGGCAGGTGGCCGTATAGTTGGTGCTTTGTGGGGCATTGCCACCAGGACTTATTCAATATTGCTCACAACATTCTTGTGTAATTGCCATCTAGCTTCTTCTCCAGCCATTTTGTTAGCGTCCAAGTGGTGCATCCATACAGCAGTATCAACACGACCACTGCCTGGAAAAAACTGCATTTCCTTTTATCGGTCAGGTTTGATTTCTATATGATCGATAGCTTATCGATAGCTGTCCATGCCTTCGTTAACCACGTGTCGATGTCTTTTTCGGTTGATGAGACACTGCTTCCTAGGTAGGTGAATTTGTCTACCAGTTTCAGAGAGGTTCCGTCTAGTGTGAAAATGTCACCTGCTTGATTAATCAATTTGTTAATCTCTCTTTATCTGTTCATCTTCCTGACTATATGGACTAGAATGATAAAAATCAGATAACTATAAATTTTGTTTTTCATTCTATGAAGGATGATACAGAGAGTATATCTTTGAATACTGACCAAACTTGCAGGTCACATGTGGCCTGAAGGCTATATTTTGTGCACCTCTGCTTTTGGTCATTCTCTTCTTGGTCAGATGAAGAACTTTTCTAAAATTTCTCATCCTAATTTATTTTCAAACTTTTCTGCTCTTTATTTCAGTGGTTTAAGTGTCAATCAATAAAAAGAGATGATAATTTGCAAATGAGTTGAACATAAAGTACAACTGATGGCAGCATGTATTAGTTTGAATATCTCTCAGTACTGTTTCCTTTGGTTTTGCTTTTTATTCACTTGTATAAGAAATGTCATTGAGAAATTCTTCTCTTGTGTTTTTCTTGAGCAATGTCTTTTTTAATCCACTTCCAGCTCATCTGGTCTTTTCAGAGTAACTAGATCCTGTCAATCATATCTATCCAGAACAAATACATATTGACATCAACATGACTTCAGAAACTGCCTGAAGGAAGATAACTTCAAGCCACCTCAAAGGGTTCTACTCCAAGTCTGATCCAGTTTTCCTTCTCCGAGACTCACTTCCAACCAATTCGCTCTGTTATTTTGATCCATATGTGTGGAAAGAAGAAATTCACAAGAGAATTAATGAGAAATGAACACAAATTATTTCAGCCAGAATTTACTAATTCCATTTTTTTGCACTTTTAACCATTAGGGTACCTGTAATTTCTTGTATGTGTTGCTCTTTTAAAAACAAGAATAAAGGATTTATTGGTAGTCAGGAATAAATGCAATCTACTGATAGATGCATTTATAGAAACTCATTGAAAATTGTTTTACTGTAGAAATGCTTTGTGAGTAACTTGGCACAACTGAAGAATCAAAACGAGAACTTTTGTCAAGAATTGCACAGTCAATAGCAGCGCTGACAAAACAGAAAACCATCTGACAAGACAAAAGCATCTCTCAGACATCAAAAATTAAACTCATGTACATGCTTGTGAATCTTAGACCCTCACTAGTGACTTCCAGATAGACATTGAACCCTTTAAGATGAGATGATGCCATAAGACCTTGAACATCTCATATAAACACCACATCACAAATGAGGAGGTCAGACAAAGAATAAATGCAGCTTTTTCATCTCATAAAAGCCTGCTTAACATTGTGAAGAAAAGAAAAATGATGTGGTATAAACATGTGAGAAGATCATCAGGCCGGGCAAAAAACATCCTGCAGGGCACATTGCAAGGAGGAAGTTGAAGAGGCACACAAAAGATGAGATAGGAAGATAATATCTGGGAATGGACAGGGCTGTCTTTCACCAAGTCACAGCTCACAACTGAGATAGATGATAGATGATTGTTAGAGAATCATCAATAGCAACGCTACAACCACTCAACCTAGGGTTACAAGATGAGATTGAAAATAATGTGACTTTATATATCAGTCATGCAACCTCAACTCACAAGAGAATAATGGGAAATTCTTTGGCTATGGTGACAGGAGCCATTAACCAACATCGGGACATTGAGTGAATATATGTAAATAGACAATTTGGCTCAGTTTATTTCTTAAATGGCATATCAACTTTTATAGGTTATTTAATGCCAAATCCATCCTTGTAGAACAGTAGTAGTGCTATTTATCCCACAGCTGGGCGGGGGGATAAGTGGGTTGATACCTTTCTCAAGGGTATTAGCTCAAAAGTGAATGCAGTAGCATGACTGGAGTTCACACTGACTTACTATGATGTCACAGTCCAGTATGTTAGCCACTGTGCCATAGAGATTACCTCCTACATGAATATAGGGTTTATTTTTTAAATCATCTAATTAGTAATTCAAACATATCTGTAATTTATTTTACTTTGCAGTTATCCCTAATTAACCTCTCTCTCTCTCTCTCTCTCTCTCTTTCTCTCATTCTCCTTCACACACACTCTTTCTCTAACACACACACACATACACACACATGCACTCACTCTCTCTCTCTCTCTCTCTCTCATTCTCTCTATCTCATTCTCTTTCACTTTCCTACCCTGTTAGAAAAAGCTTAGAATATGACGACTCTATGCCCAGCAGAGAAGTGAAAAAAAAAAATGGAGATGTTCTGAGTATAACACTAAACTGTATCTGATGATGAGTCTCCAGTTCTAGAGATCTAGCGAGTATGGAGTACTCCATCATTACCATTACTCCCAGGTCCACTCTAACCTGGAGTGGTAGTACCTGTTAGGATCCCATCTATGGGTCAAATAGATCTGTTTATATTTTTTTTCTATTTAAATAGGACCATGTGCAAAAAGACTCTGCACAAAAATATAAATTTGAACGTAAATGCAATTCCCTAACCTCTAGGCTTAAAACAATCCTTTATGGGTTGACATGCTGTTAAAATTAATAAAAAAACACAGACATTGTGTAAATATATACAAATACAGTTTTTCAAAAAGATCATTGCATAGAAATTCAAATATACATGTTTCACAAGGCAATAATAATTAGCAGATAACACTAATTAACCCCACCCTCCCTCTCTCTCTCTCTCTGGTTCTCTCTGTCTGTCTGTCTGTCTGTCTGTTACTTTGCTATAACTTTCAATACTTCTGTCTTCTCTCTTTTATATGACACCCCCCTCTTTTTTCAGTTTTTTCTCCCCACAATTTATTCTTGCTCAACTTTGCCTAATTGGTTGGGGCTGTAGAATATACTGACTGCTTCATTGCAGAGAGGTACGACCTACCCCCAACCAGTGTCCTGGATATTGTTACGAGACGAGATCTTGCCTTGATTTGAAAAAACAAAAAGAAAGAAAAAAAAAAAAAAAAACCGAAGTTACCCCTTCGAGTTCTCAACTCAAAATGAAAAGTTAGTCACTCACGCATCGGCTCCGCGCAGAACTTCTGTTTGCGATAAATTAACAAAAAAAAATACATTAATAAATATCCAATAAAATATATAAATAGACGGACCAAATAATTATCAGTCAGACTTGTTCTTTCACACTCGTGTTAAAGATTCTTCGCCACCGTCCGGCGCCTGTCATCCGATACATCAAACGATCGCCGCCGCTAGGAACGCTGCCCTAATTCCGAGAAAACCATCCTTTCACCACGAGACAAGGGCCGTACGTGAACTTTGTAACTACTACCACTGAATTCATTCTTTAACTGTGAACATATTTCTCCATTCTACTCTCTGTACTTAATCTTTTATAAAAATTTTCTATAACATCATTATTGTGTTATTGTGAGTATCTATACGTTCTTTGTTTTGCAACCATACGCATTTCTCGCCCACAACATTCATATTATAGATATCAACAACTCAGAATATAACAATATGATACTAAAAAATCTAGTAAGGTTCTATTATTCCTTTGGGGAATACAGAGTACCCCTTCATTGCCATTGCTCCCTGGTCCACTCTGGCCTGGAGTGGTAGCACCTGATCTATGGATCAAATAGAACTAAACTGTGTACTTATACTAAACTGAATTGCTTGAAATAGGACTATTTTGACATTTAAAGTGCATACTTTACTAAACTGAATTGTTTGAAATAGAACTGTACAAAAATGGATTTGGCATTAAATAACCGACACTGGTTGATATGCCATAAAACCAAACTAAAGCAAACCAATCTCTTTCCCTTTTTTTTCTCATAATTTTTTTTTCTTTCTTTCTTTCTTTTTTAAAGGATTTAAAAGGATTTCAATCAACCAATGTTTCAACATTCTCAGTTTGCAAACACCAATTATACAAACATCATGAATCATGACAAGTAGAAATGTAAATAATCCTGTTATTGATGCCTCACTGAAGTCAACAGGGGCCTATCCAGTTTTTACAACTATTTTATCATAACAATAGAGGCACCTAGTGAGAATCAATGGTCTTCGAGTGAACCTCATTAACCATTACATCAAAATAGTTCTTCAAAAAAAGTTAGTCAGCTAACATTAGGTTGGTACAAGGCCAGAATTATAGAGTGCCCTGTTGTATTATCTTCCATATAAGCCATAAACAACAACCTGTCTGATATAAGTAACCATCAACGTTGCCTCCAGAGAAAAGTGAATCTTCAAATTATTACAAAAAGCCTAATATGTACGCATTTACCAACCCCTCTGCATGAGCTGGATTTGACACAAGGTCAATTTTTTAAGCAGAGATTTCCTTCTTCTAGACTGTTCTACAATTCATTTGTAGCTGGAGGGAAAATAATGGAATTTGTACCATTCTCAAGGGTATTAATGCTATGTGAATTGTAAACAACCTTGCTTAGGATTTGAACTCTATTCATTACGTCCATTTCCTCAGATGATAACCATTATACTACAACCATTTTTGTGATAGAAGTCTAACTAACATGAGTCATTTAATATGATGTCTCCTGAATAGAAAAGGGCACCTTGCCAATGTTCAGTTTATTATTTGGATTTGCCTAATAGGAACTTTGCCCCTTCTGAATTTAATGCTTAACTGTCAGGTCAAGTCTGACTTCCATATGACCGATAGCCTGTCAATAGCTGTCCATACCTTTTCCATTCATGTGTTGATATCTGTCTCGGATGATGAGGCACTGCTCTAAAACTAATTTGGTACGTAGTGTATTCAATAAGTTTTCGGACATTTTTTGTACAGGAATTTAGAATTGTCATAGACTCTTGAAAATTCCCTATGTTATTGCTATACATCTTATGAGATGACTGACCAATTTTTATGATTTCAGGTTCAAGTGAACAGCTACAGCAGCAATTGGAATACACCCTACTAAAGCCAGCTTGTCATAGCTGGTGAATTTCAAAAATGTAATCTGGACATGAGGACACTTTAGAAGAACGATTTGCAATAAAATTCTGTTTTAAACTTGGAAAAAATGCTACAGAAACGTATGGAATGCTTCAGGCTGCTTTTCAACCATCTTGCATGAATCGAGCATCAGTTTTTGAGTAGCATAAGAAATTCAAGGAAGGCAAGGAGTCTGTAAGGGATGATGAGAGGTGTGGGAGGAGTAAGGAAGTCAATAAACCAGAGTTGATTGGCCAAAGGGTTAGGGTTAGGGTTAGGATTACTATGCTGAGGTTTTAAAGGAGTTCAGGAAGAGATTCCATCAGAAGAGGCGAGCACTCTTCAAATCAGGTCAGTGGCATTTCCGCCAGGACAATGCACAAGTCCACAACTCCATCCTTGTCACAGACTATTTGACCAAGATGGGCATCAAGACAATTCCTTGGCCACCCTATAGTCCAGACTTTGCTCCCTGTGACTTTTGGTTATTCCCTAAGCTCATAGGCTGTCGTTATGAGACAACTGAGGAGATGAAAGAGGCTGTGATGAAGGTTATTGACATGCTCACACAAGAGGACTTTCATGGGGCATTCCAGAAGTTGTTGGAACGGTACAACAAGTGTAGAGAAGAAATTACTTAGAAGGGGACTAGAGTTTCATGTGTGTACTATCAATAAAAGTGCCCATACAAAAAAAGTCTGGAAACTTATTTAATGATCCTCGTAAAACTACCACATGCTGAAGTTGATTACAATAGTGTCAATATGCTCGTGTCTTGTTTCTTTTTGTAATTCTCGTTCTTTTTTTTTTCATTTTGCACTTTTGTTTGTTAAAGAGTTCAGTGAGAGGGTACCTTTTAAGGTAAAGTAACTTTATTAAGTGATGTAATTGTGTGTTTCATTTATTTTAACTAAGTCTTCTTTGTTTTTCTTTTATCTATCTATACACATGTATTCACACACACACACACACACACACTCTCTCTCTCTCTCTCTCTCTCTCCCTCTTTCATATATATATATATATATATACTCTCATTTTAAGCCTTTTGGCAAAGTGATCACTCAAAATGTCAAAGACTTTTTTTTTTAATTTACTTGATGCTCTTATTAAGCTGAGCCAATTGAATATCTGGAGTTGTAATGTCAAATACGGTCCATGATTATGAGTTTCACTAACAATGAGATGAATGATCATAGGATGGATATCAGTATTGTGTGAGGGTGTTAACTTTTATACCAAGTTTTTGATTTGGAACTTGATACCAATCATTTGTGAGTTAACTAGAAATAAAACCCTTTTCACAACTTAATTCTCAGTATTGCCATTTAATAGATCACATCTTCTGAAACACTCAGTGAGAATCAATGGACTTCTAGCCAAGATCATTAAACATTACATCACAAAAGACTCACAAAAATAAGTTACTCAGCTTAGCTTAGCTCAATTACACTTTACAAAATTGTAATGGAGGATATAGGATTACTAAGTAACAGAAAAGTAATCCGAATCACGATGTGGATGACAAAATCATTTGTCAAAAACACAAGGGAATTGGAAACCTTAATGCAAACATTGAGGATCTTCAGGCAAGACATCAGAATGTTGTTCTGAATTGAGAAATGTTGGTGATCTTCAAGGCAAACAAAGAAATCACAAAAGGAATTGAATTATCCAAACAAGAAATCATTAAAAATTTCTGCAGGGAAGAAAACAAAAAATACAAATATCAAAGAATTTTGTAAAAAGATTCAATTTAAATCAATGGAATGTAAATGAATTGAAAATTGATTAGAATACAAACAAAATTAGCGTGCTTACTTTCTCTTTTTGATTTGAATGGATTTCAGGCAACCAATGCTCCTGCATTCTAAACTCACCCACACAACTGACACCATCTCAAATTCATAGACAAGTAGAAATATTAATTCATACATAAATAACTCATTTATATATAATGGGAACGATGCTAGTTTTACTATATAAATTAATTTAAATGAATAATTAAAATATGCTATAGTATTTGATATTATCTATATTTATATCACTTGTAGGATTTTTTTAATAAACACATAAAAACTTCCATTCATTCTTATGTTTATGAAATGACTTCAAAAGAATTGAGACCAAAGTTTTATTTTTTTCATTTTAAAATGGGAAATATTGAATTTATATAAAGATATTTAATAAATGATGACTTTTGTACATATAGATTTCTATCTAGACATCTGGATAAAGCCTAGTTGAGGTCTAGATGAGTCAGTAACAATTCTCAATACTTTTTGATCAGCAGTTCAAAGCGAAACACAAGAGTACACAAGTGCAACACTTTCTATACTAACCTAGCAACATTTTGTTTCATAAACTGAAAATCTATCCCAATGGTAAATGATTTGGGGGAAAATGTTCTTGTAGTAGAAAAATATTAAATTTTTTCTTTAAATTTATTCAAGCAAATTTCAAAATCCAATCAGCATTTAGCAACAGAAATAGATGGATTATTGGTGGTCAGAAACCAGTGCAAGCTACTAGCTGGTATGTATAAATGAATAATATAAGTACATCATTTTGTTTTTCCAAAAGAAATTTGAAAATTAAAATATATCCATGATTTTTTACAGATAATAACTAGTTTGACAGCACTACCTCACATCACTCTCTCTCTCTCTCTCTCTCTCTCTCTCTCTCTCTCTTTTCCTCTTTCACAATTATTTGAATTAATGTTATTGATGTAATTCATAATTCTGAGAAGTCATAATCATACCTAGAATTATTCAAATCACAAAATGTCCTCTTTGCCCTACTTCCACAATGTTTCAGCTACTCTATTCCATAGTCCTCTTCAGGTGCACTAACTATATTGAGAGAAAATTCTCCTGTTTTAGTAGTATTAACCAGAAATTAGCAGTAAATAGAAAACTCAAAATGTTCACCGTGATACTTGTAATATAGGTTAGTCCCTTTTCAGTAAAATATGCAATATAGGTTATTCTATAATTTATAAGCAGAGATATTCTCACGTCCTTTCTTTGTTAGACAAAGAATTCTATGCCACATCCCTACTGAACAACAAAATCCACACTGCATTGAATTCCATTTTGATTTGATTTGTGCAAGTTGATACCTGCGACTCTCTTCAATTTACACTCTGTTCAGCAATAATCTCTCTTTATTATTCAGACTTTATGAGGGCAATTTATTCTCTTCACTCCTTAGATAGGATGTCATACCATATTTTTTTAATTCCTATTTTGATATAGTCTCAATATTTCTTGGAAATGTTCAAGGTGTAACAGTTATCATTCTAGGAAGTGGATCAGGTGAACAGAGTTCAAATCCTAAACAAAGCTGTTTGCATTTCACACAGCACTAATACTCTTGTGAAATGTATGAATCAAACTTTTTCCCTCTAGCTATGGGTGATTCGTAGGGCAGTCTGGGCTCTCTCACCTTGGTATGGTGACTGATCTATGAAAACGAAAACTGAATTCAAACCAGTTGTTGACCTGGGAAGGGATAGGCTCTGCCAGACTATTGTAGCCCAAGAAAATACTACATGACTAATGCTCCTATGAACATGATTCTTGAGTTTATTGGAAAGTTTCTTGCCAAAACAGGCATTGGAATCCTTAATAATCATGAAATAATTCAAGTTAGGTCTCCATTCACCAAGCATTTGTGCAAACATGATATTCTAATATAAGACACAATGGAAGAAAAGATAAGATAAACTAATTTGTACATACAAGAACATTTAATTTTTATATGCATAAGATACATATAAGCAGTATTACAAAGAAAGAAATACACAAATATATCCCAACAGTTAGAAACTATACAGATTCTGTTCCATGCACAAGCAGTATATGAAAGGGGTGCAAATAGCAAAATGCTTACTTGATATTAGGTATTTGTCTTTGAAAATGGAATCAGGAACCCAAGTTCAAATAATAAAAAAGACTGCTTGAAACTAAATTTAGACTAATGCATTTAGAAAAAAAAACAGAAATCAATCTCTTCTACCATTATGAGTAAATAGTTGGATAGACTGTTTGAAAGTAAATAAAGGATTGTAATCCGACAATATGTAGAAAATTGATAACAAGGTAATAATGGATTTGAATCTTGTCAGTCAATTGGACAGAATGAAAGTAAATAAAGGATTGACTAACAAGATTCAAATCCATTATTAACTTGTAATTAATTTTTCTACATATTGTCGGATTACAATCCTTTATTTACTTTCATTCTGTCCAATTGACTAACAAGATTCAAATCCATTATTATCTTGTTATCAATTTTTCTACATAGTCTGATTTCTTTTATCTTGGTTAGGCAACCAGTCCTTGAAGAAGAAAAACACTGAATTGGAAACCAGCTTTACTCCTCTTAAAAATTAACCTTATGTCATATCCTACTAATGGTGAAAGTGTTGGGTCAATATATATCTCATAAGTGCAGGTAAACTATAGCCATGTTACCTACAAACTAATTACTTACTAATCACACACACATACACACACACACACATAGATAGATAGAACAGGATTTGGTATTAAATAATCCACAAAGGTTGATATACCATAAAACACCAATCAACAAACTTTTTATGAAATATGAAAACATTCCATTGAAAATTAACTTTATCAAAATGAAGTTTCCATCATAAAAAATACTTTCCTCATTATCAATTTAACAAAAAGCAATGACAATTATTTTTTCTTAATTTGAATTAATTTTTTAGAAGGAGCAAAAAACTCAAGAAATTACAAAAAAAAAAAAATATAAAATGAATGCAATTCCCAAACCTCTTGGCATAAAATGAACCCAAACGGGTTGTTGATATGCTGTTAAAATCAATCAATCAATCAATCAATCATTCTAAATTTTTTATTGAGTTTTTTAAGGGTTAAACAAGCTTGAAAAAAATGCCAAGTCTTTTGAACTGTGAAAGGAATCTCTCTCTCTCTCTCTCTCTTTATATATATATATATATATATATATATATGTGTGTGTGTGTGTGTGTGTGTGTGTGTGTGTGTGTGTGTGTTTCATGACTCTAGGTCATTATTTTCTTAGTTTGGCTGAGAACTTTTCAGCAATTTATAATCAGAAAAAAAAATATCATGTCTAAATTGGTATTATGAATTAAGAAATGATGAAAATTTATCTCCTGACATAAAAAGAAATCTGTTGCTTTTAACATTCAAGTTGTTCTGAAGATCCTCTGATTAAAAAGATTTAATTGTATTTAATTATTGATTAATTTCAACTTGTGCAAATTAAAAGTGAGACATTTAATTGTTAAGTATTAATTCAACTCTGCAGGTTTTTTTTTGTTCTTTTTTTTTATTAGGATTTTAAAAAAACATCTAATGTTTTTGTCTTTTATCACAAGTAATCCTAAAAGAGTTTCTTCCAATTCCAGGAAAGGATTTGCCAATGTCAGTTTTTTTACAGCCACTGCCACTGACAGATCTTGTCATGATTGAAACTGAAAAACATTTCAAAGAAAATCCCTTTCATCAAGAATAAAGTTGCTAACAACCATTTACCATAAAAGAATACATTCATTGCTCCAAGAATCCTTCTGATAATTCAATTAATTCTTTCTGTTGTATAGGTCATTCCAACAATGTTTCAAAAATGTCTTCTTCAAGTGTTTGATGTGTGTTCAATAAGTTTCAAGACTGGAGCTGTACTCAGGAAGATAGAATTGAGCAATTAATTATGTTTTCTTCAAAATAGTCTCCTTGGTATTGAATACTCTTATTTTATATGTCAAGGGTTTTTCTTCTCAGTTAGGTGGTGAAGGGGGCTGTAGAATTCACTGACTGTACTTCTACAGAGGAGTACGACCCCCACAAACAAGTGTCCTGGATATGATACAAAGCAATCTGATGATGAGGTTCCAGTAATGCTGGAGCTTTGGGCAATGTGGAGCACTCCTTCATTGACATCGCTCCCAGGTCCACTCTGGCCAGGAGTGGTAGCACCAGATAGGGCTCTATCTATGGGTCAAATAGAACAAAACTGTGGGCTTATGCTAAACTAAATTGCTTGAAATAGAACTGTTTTAAGATGTAAACTGTGTTCTCATGCTAAACAGAATTGTTTGAAATAGAAGTTTTTGACATTGAAACTGTACTATGCTAATCTGAATTGTTTGAAATAGAACTATTTTAACATTTAACTGTGGGTGAACAAAAACTATACTTATACTAAATTAAATTGTTTGAATTAGAACTGTTTAACAAAACTGAATAGCTTGAAATAGAAACGTTTTCCACAATTAAACTGTGTACTTATGGTAAACTGAATTGTTTGAAATAGAAAAGTTTATTTGTATAAAAATGGATTTGGCATTAAATAACCTACAAGGTTTGATGTGCCATAAAACCCAAACAAACAAAACAAACTCTGAAATTTTTCTTTTGGATCTAGTTCAAAGCTGCAACAAAATATTTATTTTAGTATCTTCAAATTTTGAGATGAATTTTCAGTCAAGAAAACAAAGATAGTCTCATGTGGCTAGGTATGAAGACTAAGAAGGGTGCTTGACTTGCCTAAACCTGTATTTTGTCAAAAACATTTCATTCAAAATCTATCAAGACTGGCTCTGTGTTTTTTTTTTTCAAATTGATACTGACTTACCAAGGTATCTAGACTTCTGTCTAGACATGTAGACATCATCACTTTATCAGTTGTAATAGGAACACTTGATATATAACGATATGCAAAAGGATTTTATAAGATATGTAAATATTAATGTACATGTACATGATTCCCTAACTTCTAGGCATAAAATAACTCCAAACAGGTTGACATTCCATTAAAATCAATCTATCAGAAAATTTATTAGTTGTTTATATCTAAGTTTTGTGCATTGAAAATAAAAAAAGAACAAATTCTCAGTGGTCAGATATTAATGTAAACATTTCTGACAGGAAAAAAGGGTATTATATGTAGAATTCAATCAAACATTTAAAAACATTTTTAAAGAATATTTTATTCATATTTTCCTCATTTGCTTTTAAATTATGTCTCACAAAAATCAAATAGGTTGTTGCTGTTGTTGGTGTTGTTGTTGTTGTTTCATTGTATGTTTAATTCAGTAAAATTAAAGATAAAATTTTAATGAATACTATAATCTTTTATTCAAATGGATTATCCCTTTCAAATATTCAGATTTTGAATGAGAAGTATTGATTCTTTCCTTTGTTTTTTGTTTTGTTTTGTTTTTTTTTACATTTGTTACATTAATGGCAATAACATGCCTGATTATTGTATTTCTATTCATAGAAGTGTTTGTTGTACAGTTGTTTAATAAAATATTTTTGCATTTGTTTTTTATATCGATAGTTTTAAGGGAACAAATGAACAATGAAACTTAAATGAAAGGTAAACAAGAAATTCATACATATATATATATATATATATATATATATATATATATATATATATGTGTGTGTGTGTGTGTGTGTGTGTGTGTGTGTGTATATATATATGTATAGTTTGGTTTGGTTTGGTTTGGTTCTATATCACATCAACTATTATTGGTAGTTAATGCCAAATCCATTTTTATGCATACAAACAGTTCTATTTCAAACAATTCAGTCTTGTACAAGTATAGTTTTCCACCCATCCACAGCTAACTGTCAAAACAGTTCCACTTCAAACAATTCAGTTTAATATACAAAACAGTTCTATTTCAAACAATTCAGTATCCAGTTTGAATGTCAAAACAGTCCTATTTCAACCAACACAGTTTAGTTCTATTTGACCCATAGATAGGACCCTATCAAAGGCTATCACTCCAGACCAGAGTGGACCTGGGAGCAATGGCGGTGAAGGTTTACTCCACATTCCCCAAAGCTCCAGCATTAGTTGAATCTCACCATCAAATTGTTTTGTATCATATCCAGGACACTTGTTGGGGTGGGGTCATACCCCTCCGGAGAAAAGTAATCTGTGTATTCTACAGCCCCAGCTGACTGTGCAAATATATATATATATATACATATATATATACATACAAGGATCATTAAATAAGTTTCCAGACTTTTTTCGTATGGGCACTTTTATTGATAGTACACACATGAAACTCTAGTCCCCTTTGAAGTAATCTCCTCTGGCTGCAAGGCACTTGTACCATTCCAACAACTTCTGGAATGCCCCATGAAAGTCCTCTTGTGTGAGCATGTCAGTGACCTTCATCACAGCCTCTTTCATCTCCTCAATTGTCTCATAACGACAGCCTATGAGCTTAGGGAATAACCAAAAGTCACAGGGAGCAAGGCCTGGACTATAGGGAGGGTGAGGAACTGTCTTGATGCCCATCTTAGTCAAATAGTCTGTGACAAGGATGGAGCTGTGGACTGGTGCATTGTCCTGGTAGGAATGCCACTGACCTGATTTGAAGAGTGCTCACCTCTTCTGACGGAATCTCTTCTTGAACTCCCTTAAAACCTCAACATAGTAATCCTAACCCTAACCCTAACCCTTTGGCCAATCAACTGTGGTGTATTGACTTTCTTACTCCTCCCACACCTCTCAACATCCCTCACAGACTCCTTGCCTTCCTTGAATCTCTTATGCCACTCAAAAACTGATGCTTGATTCATGCAAGATCGTTGAAAAGTAGTTTGAAACATTCCATATGTTTCTGTAGCATTTTTTCCAAGTTTAAAACAGAATTTTATTGCATATCGTTCTTCTAAAGTGTCCTCACGTCCAGATTGCATTTTTGAAATTCACTAGCTGTGACAATCAGGCTTTAGTAGGGTGTATTCCAATTGCTGCTGTAGCTGTTGATTTGAAGCTGAAATCATAAAAAATTGGTCAGTCATCTTATAAGATGTATAGCAATAACATACTGAATTTTCAAGAGTCTATGACAATTTTAAATGCCTGTACAAAAAAAGCATGGAAACTTATTGAATGCACCACGTATATATATATAATAATGAATGTATCTTCATCTTAAATAAAAGCTTTCAAATAATTTTTCATAAAAAAACTGTTTTTTTGATATATTGGCAAACTTTAATGTCAGCAAAAATGTTTTTCTCAGATTTTTTTTCTTATCATAGATCATAAAAAATGCATAAAATATTATCAAGTTCCTGATAAAGATAGTTGCATAAATACCCAGCATTGCTGGGAGAAAAATATGACAACACTGTTGAAATATCTACTAAAATATTTACCTTCTAACATATCTCAACAAATGAAAAAAAAATTATTTATGAGTGAAAAAGTAGCTGTTGCAGAAAAGAAATATTTGGATTTCCAAACCAAAATGAATGATGCAAGGCCTTTGGATGAAATGGCTTTTGGGTTCACAACATTAGTATTTCTCCCATTGGGTGTTTGTATGAAATGGTGGTTTGGGATCAAACCCTAGAATAATCAACAAGCCATGATAAAAGCAAAGATAATAAATAAAACTAGAATCTATGCCCAATAATTTCATGGAGCATATCAGTCATCAGGAAGTGATTGTGACTCTGCCATGGGTTAGGTGTATCCTTGGGAGGAAACTAAACCCAATAATTTTTCCAAATGTAGAAGACCAGGTACGTTACTTAGTTGTATGAAAAGAGCAGGCAACCATAAATACAAATATAACCAATATGTGATGAAAAATGCTCAAAACTTGTATTAAAAAAAATTTATGGTTATGAAGTATTCCTATCAAATATTAATAATTTGCTAGCTGTTATATGGCTTCAAGTAACTATTCTGATATAATAATGATAATAATAATTATAAACCTGATCAGATATTAAAATTGAAAGAGACATATGCCAGGGAGACTCACTGTTACAACTGGTAGTAGTTATAAAAAAGATGCTACAAATTTACAAAATCACAAGAAAAGATTAATCACCTTATGTACATGGATGATATAAAGGTATTTGCAAAAAATGAAAAAGAAATGGAGATTCTGACATAAACAATAAGAATATACAGCCAAGATTAAGGAATGGAATTTGACATTAAAAAATGTGTCATGTTCATAATGAAAAGTGGGAAAAAAGAAACACTGGAAGGGATATGACTACCAAGTCAGAAAAACATTAGAATGCTTGAGAAGAAAAGCCACAAGTACTTGAGAATACTGGAAAAAGACACCATCAAATAAGTGGAGATGAAGGAAAAAATAAAAAAGGTGTATCTCAGATGAATGAGAATACTCCTTGAAACCCAGCTCTGCAGCAGGAATCTCATCAAAATGATAAACACCTGGACTATCCTCCACCCCTTATAAGATACTCAGAACCATTCTTAAAATGAACTAGGGAGGAACCCAGAAGACAAGGAAGTTGATGACAATGCACAAGGCCTTACATTTGGGAGATGACATTGACAGACTCTATGTGTCAAGAAAAGAAGGAAGCAGCGGACATGCGGGCTTTGAAGATAGCGTTGATGCATCAATACAAAAAGTGGAGGACTACATCAAAAAGAGCAAACAAAAACTTATAAAGTGGCCACTATCAGTAGTGACAATATAAGGACAAATAGAACAACAAAAACTAGAAAACAGAAATAGGGAAAAAAACAACTGTATGGATATTTCAAATGACAAACTAGTGAGATTGCACACAAGAAAACCTGGAGATGGCTAAGAAAGAGAGATCTAAAGATAGAAACTGAATCTCTACTTAACAGAAAATTATGCAAGAAGGACTAATTATGTTAAGGTGAAAATAGATAAGATACAACAAAATAGTAAGTGTTTATTATGTGGGAAAAACATGAAACAATTCCACTGTAAGCAAATGCAGCAAACTATTACAAAATGAGTGAAAGACTAGGCATGAGTGGGTGGGAAAGGTTATCCACTTAGAATTGTTCAAGAGAATGAATTTGACCATTCTACTAAATGGTACATATACAAACCAGGATAAATACTAGAAAATAAGACTCATAAAATTCTCATGGATTTTGAGATGCTGATAGATTACCAAATTCCAGCCAGTAGTCCAGTTCAAAGCTAATTAACAGAAATCTACATTTAATGCTAATGAATAAAAATCCAGATCTTGTGCTAATTAACAAAAGTCCAGATCTTGTGCTAATTAACAAAAGTCCAGATCTTGTGCTAATTAACAATAATCCAGATCTAGTGCTAATTAATAAAAATCCAGATCTAGTGCTAATTAACAAAAGTCCAGATCTTGTGCTAATTAATAAAAGTCCAAATCTTGTGCTAATTAACAAAAATCCAGATCTAGTGCTTATTAACAGAAGTCCAGATCTTGTGCTAATTAACAAAAATCCAGATCTTGTGCTAATTAACAAAAAAAGAGAACTTGCTGTGAAATGGATTTTGTCATTCTGGACAAAAACTGAACGAAAATAAATTAGAATGAAAAGATAAAGATATACAAGGACTTTGCCAGAAAACTAAAACACTATGGAACATGAGGGTGATGGTGATACCACTTGTATTGGGTGCACTTGGAACAGTGCTCAAAGGCTTGAAAAAAAATACTGGAAAAATTGGAAATCGGAGAAAAAATCATGACCATCCAGGCCATAGTATTGTTGATATTAACTAGAATATTAAGATGAGTCCTGGAGACCCAAGGAGACTTACTATTACTCAAACTCCAGTAAAAGACCACCCGTCAATTCTGGCGTGAAAAACTCTCAAAGAGTAAATAGTAATAATCATATGCAGCAAACTGGTATGAAATGTATATAAGACAAGAAAGAACTGGGTGAAAAAGGTAATTCATTGGGAATTATGTTAGATATTAAAATTTGACCATACAGAAAAATGAAATCTGCACAAACTAGAATCCCTCCAAGAAAATAAGATCCATAAAATTCTCTGTGACTTTGAGATACAATTGTCAGAAGACGAGACCCAGCTTTTAATTAACAAGAAGAGAACTTGACAATTTTCAGATTGATGTGGCCCCGGAAAGGGTCACTAATGAAAATGCAAACACGGATATTAGATAACAGATTATATTACTCAAGAAAGATAGAGTTACATAGAAAAGGTAAGAAGTCTCGTACTGTTTGTATAACACCGATAGTGATCTGCCCTTCTGGCAGCAAAATCTCTGTACTAATAATGGTGAGAAGAGTCCATTATAGAAAGATGGGTAAGGTTCCCACAACATAGATTTTGCCATTCCAACAGACAACAGAGTAAAGAATAAAGAAAGTAAAAAAATAAATGGATTTTATGATCTTTTCAGAGAGCTAAAAGAGCTATGTGACAATGAAACTTACTGTGGTTGGTGCACTTGGAACAGTCCCCAAATGCCTGAAGAGAAGAATGGGGAAATCAGAGACCCATGGAAGAACTGAGACCTTCCAGAGTGTAGCACTGTTTAAATCAGCTATAATACTTCAAAGAGTTTTGGAAACCTTAGGAGATTTACTGTCAATCAGTCTTCAGTGAAAAACCATTTGTTAAAAAATGGTATGAAAAACTTGCATAAAGGAAAAATGGAGGAAGTCCATGTGGTGTAAAAGCTAAAATACTGAACTGCAATATTTCACATTCAAACTCCAGTTGTACAATTACATTCACTCTCAGTCGAATATCCTTGGGATGGGTATGAACTTCCTTATACCCCACCCCCCAGCAATGGGCTAAATAGCACCACTTCTGTACTTCTAAAGGAATGGCTTTGGCATTAAGTAACCCACAAAGGTTGATATTCCATTGACCAAAAACTGATTGAGGGAAAATTCCATAAACTGATTGAGGGAAAATAATAATAATAATTCACAAATAATTATATATCTTTATCAATCAACTATTTCTATTAAATTGCAGACGGGATGTTTTAAGAACTAATGTATTAAGTTCACAATCACTTTAAACAGGTAAACACTTCATACTTAGTCACCATATCAATTTTTTAAGGGCAAATATAGATTAAAATTTTTTAACATTATTTAAGATTTTTTGACATAGATAGAACCCTTACAGATTCCAGTATTGCAAGTCAAAGTGTACCTGGAAGTAATGGAAACAATAAGTGATGCCATGCCCACTAGAGTTCCAGAACTAGAGCTTCACTATCAAATACAGTTTAGTGTCATACCCTGGGCATAAAAATGGCTGTGGGGAGTTTGCACATCCCCTTTATCTTTACATGTGTTCCCTTGTAAGGAAACAAGAAAAGTTCAATGAAAAATTAATAAAGCAGACCTTGTCCAAAACATTTGATAAGATTTGTTTCAATATATATATATATATATATATATATATATATATATGTATATGTGTGTGTGTGTGTGTATGCGTGTTTTAGTATATATATATATATATATATATATATATATATATATATATAAAATGTGTATTTGGGAGGCGATTTTTCTTTGAGACAAATAAGAAATACTTGGTTAATTTTTATTTAGTTTCTTTTCTTCTCTTACAAGGGAATGAATAAGAAGTTTTAATGATTGTACAAATTGTCTATTTTTTTTTTTTATCTCTACATTTTTTTTACCACTCTTTGGTCATCATCAAAAATTAGCTATGTAGATGTTTTTAGCATCAGGAAAAAGCCCCTTCCCCACTAAAAAATCCTATTGAACAATGTATATATATATATATATATGTGTGTGTGTGTGTGTGTGTGTGTGATACAGATTTAAACAGCAATTTGTTTTTTAGACAAGTATTGTTGAATATGATAGTCAAGGAAGAGCTTATTAATTTTTTATTTGGTCTCTCTTCTTTGAGATAAGAAGACTAAGATAATTCAAATACAAAAAATATCGATAATTTTCTGTTCTCATCTTTTTAACCATTCATTGCCCATCATTAAGAATGAGATATATAGGTGCTGTTTGTTATCATAAGAAAACTCTGATATTAAATTGTTTTTGTATTGGCATTTCTATTCATTTATATAATTAAGTCAGTGACATGATTCTTATCACATGTCTAAAATGGTGAGAACTGATAATGGAAGTTTTGATCTCTGTCCAACAACAGAAGCATGTATTATACATTGATTCTTTTATTCTATTTCCTATGCTTTTGTTGTCTGTATTCTGACATTTTGGATAGTGTAGCCTCTAGCCTTCTTTCATAAACAAAGAGAGTGTTGTGACTATTATACATTGATTCGTTCAGACTAACTTCCCCCTTTTTGTTACTTTATCCTCTATCTGTCCGTATTTTGTCTTTTTGTAATTTTTATTCCTGTATAATGTCAAGTTCAAGCTGAATTGACAATTTCTATGGATTTAAATATTTTTATTTTTTAAGTAGAGGAATTAATATTGTGAATTGAATTACCACAACTAGAAAATCCGCAGCCAAATAACCTAAATGTGTCTTGCAAGTTACATCTGTACTCTTTCCAGTGGACAAATCTATGGATTTCCGTGACAATGTGTCCTTATTACAATTTTACATTGTCTCTTTTATTGTAACTGTTATCATCAAAGGAGATGGAATCGCTGACCCGAGTTCAAATCTTGAAAGTTGCTATCTGAATTTCACTTTGCACAAATTTCCTTATAAAAGTAAAGTTGGTGACTATAGTCAAGGGTGACCCGAAGGCTCCCTTTTCAATAGCTACTACACCAAGGTGGAGGGAAGGGC
The DNA here is from genome assembly GCA_963585895.1 of Sepioteuthis lessoniana. Classification (NCBI taxonomy): domain Eukaryota; kingdom Metazoa; phylum Mollusca; class Cephalopoda; order Myopsida; family Loliginidae; genus Sepioteuthis; species Sepioteuthis lessoniana. The sequence goes on from OY757925.1 coordinate 86,446,448, forward strand.
GCTACTCCTTTCCCAGGATTTCTCCACTTTACCCTTGATCCGTACCTAATAATGCTGAGTGTTAAGCAAGGAGGCATCAAGTACCATTTTTAAAGTCTTTGGTATAACTCGACCAGGGATTGAACCCAGGTCTCCAGGCCATTGGCGAACACTCTAACCATCATGCCAATTTCCTTGTACAAGGCATGAATCCATCTGTTCTCCCTTCCAACTTTGGGTAATAGTATAGCAAATTGATTTCTTTAGCTTTGATTAAGCAACCAATCAAGGAAAAGGAAAACCCCAAATTCAAACTAGCTTTACTATGTTTTGAAATTATACATTGTGTCACATCCTACCTGTGGCAGAGTAAAGCTGGTTTTAGGTCAGAGTTTTCCTTCTCCCAGACTGGTTAACTATCTGAGTCAAAAGGAAGCAGTCTGCTTTACTATTTATCCATAGCTTGAAGGAGAACAGATGGACTCATGTCTTTCTCAAGGGCATTAGCACAAAGTGAAATGCAAACAGCTTTGTCCAGGATTTGTACTCAGGTCACTGACTTCATTTCCTATGTCAATGACCATTCCACAAAATGAGTCTTTTTATACAAAACCCCTCCACCATGAGCCAAGTAAATATCAGTAAGAATGTATTAATTACTGAAGTTAAGCAATGATGAGTTGGTTCAGAACTTAGTTGGGTTACAACTTGGTAGCAGCTGGTACTTTAAGCAAAACTTATTATATAACAATAAATAAACAACATTTTGATAGCTGCACCACTTAGACTTTAACAAAATGCCTGGGGAAAAAAGCTAGATGTGGTAATATTCTTCAATGGACTCCTACAAATGGACACACCAGTATTGGCCAACCAATAAACATTTACATTCATCAGTTGTGTATGGACACTGGATGCTGTCTATAGTACTTATCAAGAGCAATTAAATGGATCCTTGCTGAAGGCATGCCTTGATGAAGATGATGATGATGATGATAATGACGTTGAAATGAACTTTTGTTTTTATTTGATTTCAATTTAATTTTTTAAATTGAAGATTTAAAAAAAAAATGAAAAACGATGAAGTGTTTCATTGCAGAATATATAGACTAGTATCTAGGTTCCACTGACATAATTCATTCTCTTTTTGGTTGGGTCAAGAACTTTTTAGCTCTTCCTTGTAAATCAAGTTTTGTTCCATTTCTAAGACTGAAGGTGCCAGCAAATTGAATAGAACCAGGAAAATCTATCAGAGCATGGCAAGCCAAACCAAATCCCTTGAAATCTTCGACTTCAAAGTAAAGGAGCTTTTAACCACTTTGAATTGATTCAATATCCTTATTTATTACTTGGAGTAGATTTGCATATGCTTGATTATAGAATTTGTAATTTCATCTATTTTCAGCATTTATTTTATACACAACTATCTGCACGCAAGCAACATAGCCTTCAACTGAGCTATTGCATGGTAAATCTCTCGGTATTTAATAGCGAGTCTGGATAACACACTGTTTTAGTTATGGCTCACCAAAGCCATTTGACCTAATCTCATAATCCCTCTTACTGATAGATTTATTGTTCACTTAGTAGTCGTAATCTTTTAAGAGCTATCTCACTGTCTTTCACTGTTGCTTTCTATTTAACTATAAATTTCCACCATTTACTTTATCTGTTCTCTTTTACTATCTGCTTCAACCTGACTCCATCTTGATTTTTCCAACTCTCATTTTCTTCATTTCTCTTTTCTTTTATTTTAATATACATGCATATGTGTGTATGAATAATTTTCATTCTTATTATCTTATTATCTACCTTTCCTTTCATAAGATGCTTGACTTGCTTTCTACTGTATATCCTCACGTAATAATCAACTTTTTATGACCAATTTTTCTCCTCAAAAACAAAGGGTCATTCATTGCACAAGATATGTTTTTGAAACATTAAAGCTTATCTTGTTTCTTGGCCTAACCTTGCCCCAACTTCGATCTAAACTGTCCCCCACATAATCTATGTCTAAATGAAGGCTGTAAATTAAGATAATATAGTTTTTACTTAACATTGTTCCCTATCTATAACACTTATATGTAAAAATATAATAAATAGTAAACAAAGTTATGTAAAAACTTCATTATCTTAATTAAAAGCCTTTGTTTATACATTATCTAGGTAGGCTACATCAAGGGCTAGACTCAATAGTTTACTTACATTATTGCAATGATTGGATTGTATTACTGTAGTTTTGAAAGTATAAATAGGTATTTGAATATTTTCACTTTATGTCATTGGTTGCTGAAGAAATATTTCTGTTGGCTGAAATAGCTAAAAGTTGGGGTTTGTTCATGACACTAAATGTATGATAAATTAAATATATGATAAACATACTTTTTTGTAGCTAAAAATAAGGAGTAATTTATTACATCAAGTCATTCATTACTAGAATATATGCAGCATTTCTTTGTCAAATCTTCTTGTTTCTATTCATTCCTTCTTTTTAATCTTTCATTCATTCTTTTTATCTATTCTCTTATATAATCTGATTCAGCCTGCCTCCATCTTGATTTATTTACCCTAATTTTCTTTTACCTTCCTTTCTCTTTTCTTTTATACTAATTTACATACATATGTGTACATGAATAACTTTTATTCTTACTTTCTACCTTTCCTTTTAAAAGACACTCAATTTGCCGGGTTTTTTTTCTCCTATTTTCCCTTCTTTCTTTTTAATTTTTCTCCTTTGCTTTCTCCTTTTCCTTATCTTTGTCTTTCTTTCTCCTTAAAAATGGGATGCATTATACCTCTGGCTCTACTTAATCTACCCCTTTCCATGTTCAGGAAGATGATTCAGGTAACTCGGATCACTTGACACCTGGATAAGCAACAAGATTATCCAAAAACCTATGAATGCATTAGTAAGAGGCACTCATGGATTCTTCCATCTTTAAAGATGTTTTGAAAACTGTACAAAACTGCATACACACAAAAAATTACAAGTGTGTTCAAGGTTTGTAAAACTAGTTGAATCTTTTTCAATGCAATGAATTTATATGAAATAATTATATTCCATCATACTATAAGAAAAATTAAACCATTATATAAAATATTATCAAAATACTGCCCTATCCACAGAGTGTAGAATATGGTGGTTGTATCCCCTGTAGACTCTCTCACCACCAAAAAAAAAAGGGGTATCATGGGTATGTCACTAAATCATATGTTGAAGCTCTAGTTCTGTAAATCTGAAAAGTATGGAATACCTGTTTACTGACATTACTCCCAGGAATTGATAGGACTGTGCGCAAAAAAAAATAACCTGTAAAGAAACAACTACACAAAAAATATAAATACGTCTGCAATATTCTAACATCTAAGCATAAAATAACCCTAGACAGGTTGATATGCAATTAAAATCAATCAATCAATCAATCAATGGTTATCAAAATAATACTAATTAGAATTTTACACTCCATTCTAAATAGAAGTATCAATATCATCATGGACCACTGTTAAATAGGAAATGCTTATAAGAATCTTTCACTCCTTCCTAAATAGAAGCATCAATATCATCATGGACCACTGTTAACTATGAAATGCTAATTTGAATCCTTCATCCCTTCCAAAATAAAAGCATCAAAATCATCAGGGATTGCTATTACAACTGAAACCTAATGAATTCACTGATCATCTTGTAATTCATAAAGATTAAAAATAAGAATAATCTAGAAGATCAAAAGTCCACTCCTCATCTTTTGTTTCAGAGGTGTAATAATTCTATTTCTTTAATTATTAATTTTTGCTGCAGTAGAGTTTGGTAATAAGTAATACTTAATAATATATGTTTTGGTTGTATAATGCTCCACAAGAAACAATAATTTTCTGGTATTTTTAATTTAGAAGAAAATTAATTTTTCATAAAAAATTGATTAGAGTGTACTTATTTTAGGGACAAGCACATATAAGCAATTATCAGATATCTACAGCAAAAAAACCTTATCAGAATACTTGTACCTGACAATTTCTACACATTTAGTTAAGAAATATGACTAAAAAAAAGGAAATTTGTTGGATTTAACAACATCTCCTGTATACATCTTCATCAGATGGCATAAAATAAAAACAAATATTGTTGACTTAATCATTATGAAAGTAAATGCTGAATATTAATAGTTTGGGAGCTTTTTAAATTCTTTTTTTTCTGTTTGTGATTGCCATTATTATTATAAAATATGATTAAAGATTATTATAGAATAGTTCAGTCAGTTTTTTTTGGATAGACCAAATAATTATCTTCCTTAGAGAATTAACATGACTTAGGGTGTCACATGATAGTTCAGAAACCCATTCTCGACCTCTTTTAACTCTGTTCTTTGGACAGTAAAGATATTGTCTCTCTCCTTGCTGGGAAACAGCAAAGCCACATGGCTACATTACTCACACTTGTCAAGGAATCTTGAATTTTTAATTTTGTACCCCTCCCACATACTTTTTGTTCATGGAACAATATTCTAGTTTATGTGTTCTTTCTTTCGAATCCCATCTGCATCCTTATTGTGCATATATACAATTAAATGTTCTTGTATATGTAAATAAGTTTATCTTGTCTTTCCTTGTGTTGTGTTCAGTGTTAGTATATCATGGATATGATAATACTAATCTTGGTCCTTGATGAGTGGTGACTCAACTAAATATTTTCCTTACCACCGAGCATTCCAATAATTTCAACTACATGGTTTTCATTTTTCTGTCATATCTCTCATTGTTGAGTAACCCTATCCAAATTATTTATCACGCATAATAATTTTTTCCTTTTGATAAACTCTTATTGAATGCAATAGATAAGAAATACTTCATTGAATTTTAATTTAATTTTTATTCCTCTCTCACAAGGGAACATATCCTCTAATTTATGGCATTCAAGACAATCTGGTATATAAGTTAATCCCAAGTTTTTCAGCACAAATTTTTGGGTTGGACCAATACTTGCTGTATAGGTAGACCCCCAAACATACAGTAGGCTACTGGTAGGCAAAACTGGTCAGTCTAACTTGGGATGTGAGGTTTCATTTTATTGCACTATCATGAAATTATACAGATGAACAACATACTGTAGTTGTCAGACAGGCTGACTGGGTGCTGTGACATTCCAGTTAGTGTTATAGTCTGTGCATCGGCTGTTGGAAATGACATGTGATATAGTGCTAATAGAATACTTAACTTGTATTAAAGTTTTATTATTCTATATTAATCTCTGTGTTAATTTATCAAATATGTTCACTTCACACGAGTTTAAGTTGGAAAAGTTTATGGCAGTCTATTGGAGTTATGTTAAGTGGTGTATATTGACTGTTCCACTGGTTGAGCTCCCGATGGTAAAGGTTTGAAATCTAGCCATGTCATTTAAGTCAACACCAAGTTTTGTATCTTTTTTCAGATTTAAAAAGTCAACTAACAATTCAATTTATGGTATGTGGTTTTAAAGTGTGTACAAATTGTCCATCTATAAATAAATATCAGTAATTAGAAAGAGTTTGTGGGTTGGGTGTTATGGCATATCAAACTTTGTAGGTTATTTAATGCCAAATACACTTTATCTATATATATTGAATATGGGTGATTTGTAAACACATTTTGCTGATAACATTTTCAAATGAGCCTGAGTTTGTTTTTGCTTTTTTGCACACACTTAAATGGTATCAAATATTTCTATCTAATATGAATAATTCTATTTACTATTAATCATTTGTTTGCATGTAGATAAATGGTTTCAAGTATTGCTATGTAACAGTAACTACTTAACATTAGTCATTTGTTTGCACACATTTAAATAGTTATACATGATAGTTAAGAAATTAATTTGTTGGTAACTTCATTTTTAAATGAGTTAGAACTAATTCGTTAGCACACTAGTATTGCTATTGTTACAACTTAGTTAAATGATTTCAATTATTGCCATCTACAACTTATTATTCTATTCAATATCAATTATTTTTTGCACACAGTGAAGTGGTTACAATTATTGCTATTCAGCTCTATTTATTCTATTCAACATTATTCATTTATTAGCACACTGTTAAATGTTTCCAAGTATTGCTGTGTATCACTAACAATTCAATTAAATATCATTCATTTTTTTTACACACAGTTAAATTATCAAACAGCACAATTTCAAACAATTTAATTTGCCATAAACCATTTGTCTGTACTTAGTTTAAATGTCAAACATTTCTATTTGACCCATAGATAGGACCCAATCAGGTGCTACCACTCCAGGTCAGATTGAACCTGAGAGCAATGGCAGTGAAAGGGTACTCCACATTCTCCAAAGCGCAAGCAATACTGGAGCCTCATCATCAGATTGTTTAGTGTCATATCCAGGACACTCATTGGGGAAATTTTACTCCTCTGCAGAGATGCAGTCGGTATATTCTACAGACCCAGCCAACCGGCCTTTGAAGAGTTTGTGTGTCTGTCCTCTATTCACTGCCAAATGAGTTGATGTAAAAATACCAAATTTCGCCCAGGGAAAGGTGATTAGCATTAAAAAAAATCTGTTTCTTGTGGGAAAGAGAATGTTCTCTGACAATGAAGAATAAAAGGTATATTACAATAAACTCCAAGATATAATTTATTATAAAGAATTAAGACAGAATTAATTACTAAAATAATTATTCACACTTAATTAAAGATTGCTTATTAGATTTATAGATATAAGATGAAGATGTAAAAAATGATTACATAATATCATAATTTTGAATTAACAACCCAGACAAAAAACATAAATGTTTAAATCAATAAATCATTTAAGAGTCACTCACATCAGTTTCTAATGAAACAATTTGTCAAGATGAATACTTCAGGTAGTATGTTACATACTGTATCTTATGTATATCTGTATGTGTATATATGAATACATGATGGTGTACGTGTAAATTTGTATATACAATGGTGAATGTGTATGTATGTATACATAATGGTATATGTGTATGTATAGATGATGACATATGTGTATGTATATATATATATATATATATATGACAATGTATATATATGTATACATGATGGTATGTGTACGTATACATGATGGTGTGTGTGTATGTGTGTATACTTGATGGTATATCAAAATAAAACTGACTAAAAGCAAAATGTCTGGTATAGTTGGATATCTTAAGTAGTATGTTGCATCTTGTGTGTATGTGTGTGTGTATGTGTGTGTGTTGATATTTGTGAGTGTGTATGTGTGAGCATGCATTGATATGTATGTGTGCATTGACATGTGTGTATTTAAGCATGTTTGGATGTGTATTAATATATGTGTGTATGGATGTGGTTGTTTGTGCATGTGTATGGATGTATGTGTGGGTGTTGATGTGTGTGCTTATGTAAGTGTGTTTGTGTATATATGTGTGTGTGTGTGTGTGTGTGCATTTGTTGATGTGTGTGTTTGTGTATGTGTTGATATGTATGTTTGTGTGTGTGTTGATGCATGTGTGTGTATGTGTGTGTGTGTTTGTTGATGTGTGTGTTTGTATGTGTATTAATATGTGTGTGTGTGTGTGTGTGTGTGTGTGTGTGTGTGTGTGTGTGTGTGTGTGTGTGTGTTTAATTTTTTTTCATCTTTCTAGAATTTTATAGCAAAATCAAACCCAGTAAAAACATGGAGGCTTATTTTCCTTTGAAGAACTTTTTTTAACGATATTTTTCAATTAAAACATTTTCTCAACTATTCTGTCAAAAGAACATAATCACCTCCACATTAGTTGTTATTATGTTCCAAAATTGAACTTTCACTAATAATCAGGACGCAAGAAAAAAAAAGAAAGAAAGAAAGAAAGAAAGAAAGGTGAGTTATTTCATAGTAAATTAAATATGGTGAATTAAACAGAGAACTTAATTACAGAAATTTTAAATTTAGCAAATTAAAATGCAATAGCAAATTTTTTTTTTTATTCTTTATTGATAATAAAAAAAATAGCAAAGAAAGAAGCACTTAATCATCTTAGAATGTACAAAGAAAATCTTTGTCTTTTTTTCCTCTCCCTCCTACCCTCTTCTCTGCCTTCTGTCTTCTTCCTCCTCCTCATCAACCTCCTCCTCCTCCTTATTTTCAGTTCAATTTTCCTTGGTTATTTAAGCTTGTAATCTAAAATAACTATTGTTCATGATTAAGACTTAGAATATTAGCTGGAGCATATCATCTATTAGTAAGCATATCCCCTAGGAGATGGGTCACAGTGCAAAGGGGAGGAGAGAGTTACATCTTGGAACTTTGTTTTTTTATTTATTTATTTTTTTTATCAATCTACCCAACACCCAACACCCACGGTCACTGCACACCAGTTAAAAAAATATATTTAATTTCACATTCTCTGGCAGGACTCCATTAGTCAGATGAAATGAATACCATTAAAACAGGTGCGGGAGAAAGTTATGGAGACAAAAGACAACAGAAAGCAAATAAAATGGATCTGAAAAGAAGAGCCAAAAAAAAGCAAACAAACAAAAAATGATCTTCAAAAAAAAAATATGACCGAGATCAAGAAAAACAAATTCAGTTTCATATCCTCAGTCACCATTTTTTTTTAGTTCTTTTAAATATATTACTTTGGTTGAGAAATATAAGATAAATAAGCTTAATTCAATATAACTGTGGTCCAGTTTAGCCCAGTTGGCTAGGACTATAGAATACGCCAATTGCATCTTTGCAGAGGGGTAAGACGACCCCACCCAACAAGTCCTGATATGACATTAAACCATCTGATAGCTCCAGCTTTGGAGATTTGAGGAATATGTAGTACTCTTTCATTGCTATTATTCCTAGATCCACTCTGGCTCAGAGTGATGACACCTGATAGGTTCCTATCTATGTGTCAAATTGTGTGCAAACAAATGACTGATGTTAAATTGTGACTGTCATATAACAATACTTGAAACCATTTAACTGTGTGTAAAAAAGAGCTCAGGCTTGTTTAAGAATGTTATTAACCAAATATCTTTACAAATCATATATATATATATGCATGAACAAGATTTGGCCTTAAATAATCTACAATGGTTGATATGTCATAAAACCTTGTGTCATATCCTGCCTGAGCGGAGGGGTTGGTAAATATGATATGTTATAAAACCCAACTAACCAAACTTGTGTTCCAGTTAAGGAAGAGATTCTTTTAGTATTTATAGTAAACTGATCTGGTGGGGAGACAACTGTGTTTGTCTTCATCACTGGTAAAAATGTTTCTTTAGTTTATTTAGTCGGAAGTTGTGAGCTCTAAATGTTTTCAAGTGGATAGATTTTAACAACATATCAACCCATTTGGGGTTATTTTATGCCAAACAATTCAGGAATCACATTCCTTACAGATTTGAATTTACATATTTCATATTGTTTCTTAAGAGTTATTTGCACACAATTATTTGATATCAAGTATTCCTTTCAAGCACAAATTATCTGCACATATTTGCAAGGTTTCAAGTATTCCAATCAAATACTAATAATTATATAAAATAAAGTTGGCAACTATAGTCAAGGGGGACCTGAACGCTCCCTTTTCAATAGCTACTACACCAAGGTGTAGAGGACGGCGCCACCCCTTTCCCCAGATTGCCCCACTTTACCTTTGATCCATACTTTATAATGCTGAGTGTTTAGCAAGGAGACTATTTTTAAGTCTTTGGTATGAATCAACCTGGGATTGAACCCAGGTCTACTGGGCCATTGGCGAACACTCTAACTATTATACCATGGTTTCAAGAAACTATTTCTATTTAATGATAAGATTTCTTTGTTTGTAAACAGTTATATGGTTTCAAGTATTCCTATTTAATACCAATAATAAATACATAATTATATGGTTTCATGTAATCATGCCCCATGGCATCATGATCTGAAGGCTCCCTTTTCAATAGCTACTACACCAAGGTGTAGGGGTGGGCGCTATACCTTTCCCTGGATTGCTCCATTTTACTCTTGATATGTACCTTATATTGCTGAGTATTAAGCAAGTAGATATCAAGTACCATTTCTAAAGTCTTTGGTTTGACGCGAACTAGGATTGAACCCAGGTCTTCCAGACCATTGGCGAACACTCTACCAAATGGGCCAATGAGCCGGTAATTTACAGTTATATGGCATCAACTATTACAATCCAAAATTAATAATTCTTAAACAGAGCTATTTGACCCATAGTTGGGACCCTAACAAGTACTACAACTCCAGATCAGAGTGGATCTGGCAGTAATGGCAATGAAGAGGTACTCCACATTCCCCAGATTTCCAGAACTAGAGCATTGTCATTAGATGCAGTTTAGTGTTGTACCTAGTACACCTTTTTTGGAAGGGGTTGTCTTACCCCTTTGCAGTGGATACACTGAGCATATTCTAAACTTCACTGACAGAGAGTAACTGGTTTTAAGGTTAGGTTACTTATAGAATACATAATGATTTATACTAAGTTCTGTACTTCACAAAGGTTGACTTTTATCAAACTAAAAGATTTTTCATTTTCTCAAATGTTTAGTTAATTTCACATCCTTGACAATTTCCCAATCTCAAAGTATTATAAATCCAAGAATTGTCTTGACTGTCAACCTAATTCTTTTTATTTCTGTTTTTTTTTTCCAATTTGGACATAAAAGCAACAAACAAATGATACAAATAATTCTAAAAACACTTAAAAAATAATGACTCATCACAAAATGTCACCTGCCCCAGCCAATTCCCTGCTAGATAGCATTTTGAATGTAACAGGAGGCATCTCCGTCAGTGAAATTTATGAAAAGGGTCAGTTAGTCACCAGCAAAATTCAAAGAATGGCTTAAATTTCAGAGTTAGTAATGCAGCTACTCCATCCATGTCATATAATTATAGGATTTCTTCTTCATCAACCCAATGTTGCATAACAGTGATACATATACATTTACATATTCAAAACACTGGAGGTCTCTGTTGTTACAGGTATGAATGGTTTTATTAGTTTCTGACTTCAGTTCTCCGACACAAGGAGAGAGACACAATTCTTAAAAGTCTTTCGTAATCATACTATGCTAACCCCACCCCCGACATTCAGCACATCTCGTGGTGTTTAAGATCTCAATTCATCTCTGCAGGTAGAGATCCGAAAAACTCAACTCTTCGACGCAATGGCCAAATCCCCAACTCTCAACTCAATTGCAGAGAACTCAACTGTCTGTCTGCATGGTCCAATGTCAACTCTGAACTGACTCTTTTTCAAAATCCTCAAATTCTCAGGACCATCTCTTCAGGGTATGACGTCATCCACACTCCAGCCCCATTTCCTGTCTGGGGGTTTATCATGACAATGGTGATTGTTATATCCTTTGCGCGCGAGAGTAAAACTGCACCCAATGACTATGCCCTGAACCAAGAGACTCAAATTGTTCAAACCTCACTAAACTGAATGATAAAATATAATAAACAAAAAATGATTAATATAAAAAATCATTCCTTAATTATATAACATAAATATAATGAAAGAAAATGGTCTCATATTAAAGAAAAAAGCAAGAAGCATACGATATCCCACAAAAACCATTATGAATGCAGACAATGAAGATGATCAAGTGCTTCTTGCAAATACACATGCCCAAGCCGAATCCCTGTGACATGACCAGAAGCAGGCAGCAAAAGCCCCTGAGAACACCACTTTGTGTCTCCTTGATTTCAGGATTGGTCTTGAGAGAGTTTGAACCACAAATAATAAAGTGAGTCAGATTTTTTCTGTTTACAACATCTCTGACTTTTTCTTTTGCTTTGAAATTGTTTGGGCCACTGGTGAACACTTCATCAGGTCTTTATCTCCATCAACTTTGTCTCTGTCAACTTTGTCTCCGTCAGCTTTGTCACTGTCAACTTTGTCTTTGTCAATTTTATTTGAGGCTCTTGCAATGCATCATCATCATCATCATCAACATGTCGCACTATCAGCACAGATATCCCTGACCCTCTCTCGTCACCCCTCCCTATCGTCCATTGCTTCCAGCAGGTCTTCAGGACTACATCCCATATCGGCACAGAGCTGTTGTATGTAGGTTCATTCTGGTCATCCTGCCTTTGCTCATCCATGTGAAGGGATCCACAGGAGGACATCACTTATGAGCTCATCCCTAATTCTCCAGCCAAAGCCATCCTTATAGAAGAACAGTTGGGGCACTCTTTAACCCTTAGCTGAGGAGGATAAGGGAGTTCATACCTTTTAGAACAGGAGTTTTAACTTGCAGGCCTAATGAGTAGAGTGTTTGCCAATGGTCCGGGAGACTGGAGTTCAATTCCAGGTCGAGTCATACCAAAGACTCAAAAAATGGTGATGCTGCCTTGCTTAACATTCAGCATTATAAAGTAAAGATCAAGGGTGAAGTAGATCAATCCAGGGAATGGAATAATGCCCTTCCTTTACACCCCAGTGTGGTAGATATTGAAAAGGGAGCCTTCAGGTCACCCTCGACTAAGGTCGCCAACTTTTCTTACTTTTTTTACTATGACATCTCAGTCCAGTATGTTAGCCACTATGCCATAAGAAAACCCCCACAAAAAGATCTGTTAAAAAATTATTCATATTTAATTGGACAGTGTGCAAAAAAACTAAAATTCTTGGCATAAACTAAACATTTATGGGTTGACATGCCATTAAAATCAATCAATTAGCAGCTCATAATTATAGAGCATATAATTCAAGTATCATAAATACCAAGCTAGATCGTAGTAATTAAAATCCTGAAATTTTTAGATAGTCAAGAAGTCAAATTTTATTGAGATGGGGTGGTGATGAATCTGATATAAAATTGATTGTAAAGATTATGTATGTATTTAAAGCATGTATTATTATTAATTAGAGTATGCATTATTGTTTAATTCTGATAATAATGAAAGTATTGTGTTTAAGTTCGACTCTCTTATATATTCTTAATTGACATCTTCTTGTTCCCATGAAACTATTTCTGTATTCCATCAAAATACCAGAAAATGAAGATGACATTATCACTATCAATACAAAAAATAAAATCAGCAAGATAAATTCAAATTTCAGCTGAATCTAGTTGCATTCACTCTGCACTAATGCCCTTAGGAAAGGCACAAATGCACTTCTATCTCCAGCAGGACAAAATGGGCTCTTTAACTAGTTGGGGTAGACAACTAGTCAAAAAGAATAGCTCAAAAATTCAAGTTATGAAAAAATGTAAAATCATTCCACAGTTTCTCACAAGATCAGTTGCTGTGTCAGTGTGACATGCTGACTGTATTCCCTTCATAAGAGTAAAGCCCACCAAAAAAGAGGATCTTGTGTATGATATTAAACATAAAATAATCCCAGACTGATTACAATCAATCAATCTCAAGGGCAGTCATGACAATTTAAGTTTATTCAATAAAAAGCCATGATTTTCACAAATTCTGAAAGAACAAATTTTTAAAAAATATTTTTAAATATGATAAATTGTTTGTTTATTTGTTAGTTTGTTTGTTTGGGTTTTATGGCATATCAACTTTTGTAGATTATTTAATGCCAAATATATTTGTATATAAATGAACAGTTCCATTTCAAACAATTCAGTTTAGTATAAGTACACAGTTTGATCGTAAAAACATTTCTATTTCAAACTATTCAGTTTAGTCAAACAGTTCTAATTCAAACAATTCAGTTTAATATAAGTATAGTTTTTATTTACACACAGTTAAATGTCAAAACAGTTCTATTTTAAACAATTGAGTTTAGCATAAGTACGCAGTTTAATGATCAAAACAGTTCTATTCCAAGTAATTCAGTTTAAGATAAGTATGCGTTTTAGTTCTATTTGACCCATATATAGGACCCTATCAGGTGCTATCACTCCAGGCCAGAGTCGACCCGGGAGCAATGGCAATGAAGCGGTGCTCCACATTTCCCAATGCTCCAACCTTATTGGAACCTCACCATCAGATTGTTTAGTGTCATATCCAGGAGACTAATTGTGGCAGTCTTACATCTCTGCAGAGGTGCAGTCAGTGTATTCTACAGCCCCAGCCGGCTGGGCAATAAATATAAAGAATTATAACAAAAGAGAATAAAGACTCAAGTAATTTTTTGCCATGGACAATATGGTTGAACAAATGCTGAAAGGAGAGGGCATTTTTCTATTCAATTGAAAAGTTGCTTTCATTAAGTGAAAATACTTGTTTTCCCTGATGCATCAAGTAACACTTTTATTTTTCATAAATACATTAGCAAAGTGTCAACCAAGTAAAATAAAAATACTTTCAAGATGACAGGATATTTCCTTTTTCTATCAATCTATCTATATATCTATCGATCTATCTATCTACCTATATATATATATATATATATATATATAATTCGACTAACAAACATACACAAGTGAGTTCGAGTCTCATTGGGTGCCCCATTTATATGGCCTTGTGTCATATCCAAGCCAAAAACCTTGTAAATTACTAAATGTTCTCTGATGAAAGCAACACGCTGAAAACATGCATGTATGTAAGAATTTAATAAATAACCCCTAAAAAGAACATGAATCTCACAGAAGACCTATTCACTTTGAAATGTTTACTTTTTTTTCTCCCTTTGGACCAACAAAAAAAGAAAAAATAAATCAAATAGATAGATAGATAGATTGTCTATAATAACCAAAATCATTATAGTTCTTTTCAGGTGGACTAGTATGGTGTAGCTATAGAATTTTTAATTCTCATTAAAAAAAATTAGTTTTTTTCTTTGTTTCTCAATATAAAACTCTTGAAATGGATTAAAAAAAAAGAAGAAGAAAAATTGAAGAATGAAAATAACAGATAAAATGCTTTATACTAATTTATATGAAAAAGATATAATTTTTTTATAATTTCTCAAGGAAGATAATTATTATGAGCTAATTATATAGTACTTTTTTTATTTATCTGCAGTTGATTATAACATAAATAGTATATATAACATTTGTTCCAATATACGCTATTAAAGACTGCCTTTAAGTGAGTAATTCATGAAATTAGTTTTTTTATTCAAAGCAGAAATTTAAACCAAATCAACTTCTCCCTTGAATAGTTTGAACATCAATTAGAATCCTTTATGGATTTTTTGGGGCAATGGCAAAATTACTTGACAGTACCAATCTCCTCTCCAGTGTAACATGAATACAAGGAATTCATTTTGTTTTAAAAATTGGTTTTAAAATACATTGGAGTTTTTTGCATCAAATTTTGAAGGCATTTTTAACTAGTTAGGATTGGTCTAGTGGGTAGAGTGTTCACCAATGGTCCGGCAGACCGGGATCCAATCCCAGGCCGCATCATACCAAAGACTTTTAAAATGGTACTTGATACCTCCTTGCTTAACACTCAGCAATATAAGGATAAGGTATGCATCAAGGGTAAAGTGGTGCAATCCAGGGGAAGGAGTAGCGCCTTCCCCTACACATCTGTGTAGTAGCTATAGAAAAGGGAGCCTTCAGGTCACCCTCAACTAAGGTCGCCAACTTTATTTACTTACTAGTTATCTACCAAACATACCTTACTTTGTCAAAATATAAAGCACTAATAGTTCACCACTAATTCCATAGTCTAATGTTAAAAAATACCATTTATTTCATTGAACAAATTCCTGTGTCATTGATCACCTAATTGTATAATCTGTTCTCTTGTATTTTGAGTGTCTTAATTCCTTTTATTTATTTTATGTGACAGTCATATGTATAAACATCTTACCATATGATTAGTATCTAACATGATAAATATGATTGATTTGCCACTTTTCTCACATTTCTGTTTGATGCCTGTGTAGAAGAGACCCCATGGCATAATGAATAAAATGCTGGACTGTGACCTTGAAGTTTGCAAGTTCAAACTCCCACTATACTATAGTAATCACTTTTGAACTAATGCCCTTGGGAAAAATATGAAACATTTCTAATTTGCATTTCTTATATATATATATATATATATATATATATATATATATATATATTATAGCATTATAAGGGATGAATCAAGGGTAATTGGAGCAATTCAAGGAAAGGATTAGTGCCCTCCCCTACACCTCAGTATAGTAGCTATTGAAAAGGAAACCTACTGGTCCCCCTTAATTAAGGTCACCTAACTTATATATATATATATATATATATATCATAGGACAGTAATTGGTGATAATAGAAACACAAAGATAAATGAATAAAGCCTCTCCAAACACTTCCCTAAATGGTTTTAATATCAAGTTTAATAACTCTCAAGACTCCTCTTTGAAATAGGATGGACAAATTTAGGGTGATACATAAACATCTAAATAAACAAAACAAGCAGTCACCACTAATTTGAAACATACCCTGTTTATGCTTAACATATACATCTAAAATTGAGAGCTCAGAGCCTGGTACATTGACAGATGTATAGAGGTCAGTTGAAGACACTTAGATACCAGAAAGTAATTTTCATTCAACATTTTATTTTCACTTATAAGAGAAGTGACCGGGTTAGGGTGAGGATTATTAATTTTTTTGTATAAAAAAAAACTATTTTAAAAACTTTTGAAAAAAATCTTTTCTTTACAAAAACTTTTCTTCGGGCAATGACCTAGTTGAAAACAATAAAAAAAATTGAATAACATAAAATAAATATTCCAACTTATCTTATCACTTTGGTTTATCTTTATATATATATATATATATATATATATATATATATATATATATATAAAGATAGATAGATAGATTGCTAGAGAGAGAGAGAAAGGAAGAGAGAGAGAATAAAAAATGTCATATTTTTATTAATATGGCTATTTTTAATCAAACCAAGAAATTAAACTAATTGCTGTATCAAATGGTTGAATGGTTTCTAAATACCACATGGTGGTTAAAAATGGCTGGATAATTTCAATATGACAACATCAAAACAGAATTTGTAAACCTTTTGCAATTTTAGAATAATTTTTTTTAAATATTGTGTCATTTTGAATTTTGATCCAATTAAATAAAATAATCAATTTGTAGTTTCTTTTTTGGTTTTCATCTTTTTTTAATTTATACATTTTACAATTCTAATCATTTATGATTGAAAAACTCAGAGGATGCCAACACATTCGTTTTAAAGCAATATAAATTTCTTTTTTGGCTTAAATTTTTAAAAAAAGAAAGAAAATAACAAATGATTAAAACATGTAAAAACTTTTTATTGTTTGAATCTGGTTCAAGGGAACTGCGATTATAATGTTGTTGATGAGGTGATTATACAATAATGAATTTATAATTAAATCTTCATCTGTAGTTTTCTCATCAACCGATATAACATTATAATGTTATAATGCGATATAACATTACAGAAAATCTGTAATTCAACTGTTGTTCAGTTTTAAGCTCATCTCAACATCTGAATAGAATATTGAATGTTCTGCAAATCTCCTGATCCAAGGACGGACATTAACACCCCTTAAAGCAAAAAGAATCAGATTACCTTTTCTTTTTAAAACTTATAATTGACACCAGAACTTCTCAAAGAAGTTCATATAGATCTCTGTGGGGTGAATAAAGTTTTGGCAGGGTAAATAAAAACAAAGGAGTCAATAGAAGCTGAATTTACTACTAAGGTGAATCAGAAGTTTTATATTTTGATTACACAAGGCACAGTTCAGCTTTACTTGATGCTGTTGCCAAGGTCATAAAGATGATGAACCACATTAGACTGTCAGATACTGAGCTTGCCTGATACTCTCCAAGTGCTACTCATTGGATTTACCTTTATGGCTTGAAGTGCAACTTCTGAATCCATCATTTTAGACCTACCTGACCTTGCCTGATATTTAAGTTTCTTACAACTTGAGTAAAATTTTATGAACCATCTGTTTACTGTACCATGATCAACTGCGACTTTGCCTTTTGCACAACATATCTTTTTGGTTATTTCCACTGTGTGTTCACTAAGTTTAAATTCATAAAGCTCTTGAATTTGACTGCATTCATCTGAAGAGTGAAGCAATATACAATGTGCAAGAGCACCAACGACCACAATACTACCATCACAGCAAGTACATACCATGGCTTGAACTGCTTCAGTCATGAGATATAATTACTATAAACTAGCACATATAAAAATATTGCAAAACTTTTAACTCACTCCAGAATTATAAGAGGTATTTTTGAACACCATTTTAATTACTAGTTTCTTAAATTGCTTTTAAATAATTCTCTAAATTCTGCCATCAACTCCAGTGATTTTTGAAAGCATTTAAAAAACAAATACAGACATAAAAGCCAAAAGCTATAGTAAAACTTTTCAAAGTGGTCCACACAGACCTCTTTGAAAAGTTTTGCTTTAGCTCTGGTTTAAAGTGGATCTGAGAGTAATGACAATGAAGGAATGACTTTACACTTCCCAGAGTTCTAGAAATGGAACCTAATCACTGAAAGCAGTTTAGTGTCATACACTGGACACTTCTTTTTTGGGGTGGATAGGGAGAGGGTCTTACTGTCAGCATATTCTAGGCCTTGTCATCTCTATTCTTTGAACTATCAAGATGTGCCTTTTTATTTTCATTCATTGAACTTGCTCTCACCACCTAGTGAATAATGCAGTCATTTGCTTTGCCACTGAAATGTAAAGCCCACATGGCTATGAACAACTAGCATACTCAAACAAGACTTTTACTGTTTTTGTACCCCTTTTCATTTACTGCTTGTCATGAAACAAAATGTGTACATTTTATCTGTTTAGACATGTATTGCGTTAGTATAGCATTTATTCTAAGGCTAACAGCAACAAATAAATGAATTAATACTTTGTTTAATTCTGACAATTTATTAATCAACACGTGAAACAATTAATAACAATATACAGTCCTCCCTGTGTATAAAGTTGATTTTAAGGGACATACCGGCATACTGAAGAAGATATCTGGTATCTTAGGGTTGTCTTTCTAAGTGCTTTTAACATCCCTGCATCATGGAACGTCTGGTGGAAACTGTCTCACCGGATTTTGGATTTTTGCACCAAAACTTCTGGGCTCATCACGTGATTTGTATATCCAATCACAGAGAGCCTCTCCTTCACTTACTCCATACACAGGAATTACTATTTTACTAACCCAACACGTTTTTGTGTTCTTGTTAATACTTCTTGTACATATTTAGCAATCCCTCCAGATGAACAGGATGCAATGCAAGGTCATTTTTTATGTGGAATTTAACAGGCTTGAATTCATTCTTCTCCTAGACCAGTTGCCATACCAAGCCAAGTCTGCCCTACTATTTTACCCATAGCTGAAAGGAGGATATTTGGATTCATACCTTTTCTTAGGATATTAGAGCTGTATGAAATGCAAACAGCTTCATCTGGGATTTAAACTCGGGTCACCATGTCCATTTCAAATGATGATATCCATTACACTTCAAACACCTCCATAATACTTCTAGTATGTTTATTATATATGTATTAGATATCACTATATGCGTTAAATGTCCTTATATATATAAATGAGCTTATCTTGTTTTTTCTTTATTCAATGATAGCATATCATTGGACATATTGATGCCAATATTGTATCTAAGTGAGTGAGGACTCAATTAAATATCCTCCCAAGCAGTAACCATTTCTAATACTACTATTTAGGAAGAAGTGAAAGATTCCAATAAGCATTTAAACAGAAAGCAAATAAGATATGGATTTTGGGGCAATATAAAAAGGACAATCTTTGTCCATGAATTATCTGGATGTCTTTATATGATACCAGACAGTCAAATATTACAAATTAGAGAAAAAAAAAAGAAGACAGAAAAAACATAAAAACAAAATAGAAAATTTATTGATTTTATTCTGAAAGATTTTTTTGTTTTTCTTTAATTATTCTAATGCCAGTTCAAGACATTTGCATAAATTATCATAATGTTTTATGATGATTTAAATGTTTTAAATTAACATTTTTTGGGAACAGTTATTTTTTGTTTTTTTTGAGAGATAGATAGATAGACAGATATGGACAAACTGAGATAGATAGATAGATAGATAGATAGATAGATATGGACAAACTCAGATCGATAGATTGATAGATAGATAGATAGAGAGAGAGAGAGAGAGAGAAAGAGATTTATATTCGAAAATTCATAGTATCTGTTTAATTTTAAACAAATTATAAAAGCATGATCTAGAAGATATCAAAAACTCTCCACCCCAAAATAAAAAAAAACCCTTCATTCTCCTTAATACTAAAAATTCAATGCAAACATTGCAAAATATTTCATTTAAAATCACGTTTTATATCTCAAAGGAAGAGCAAAAATCAAATATTGACAATTACAATTCAATGTCTGTCATCCTTTTTGCATTAACGACATCTTGTTGGCAGGGCATAAAATACACTGACTGTATTCCTTCTGAAGTACGATCCTGGATATGACATTAAACAATATCTGGTGGTGAGGATCCAATTCTGAAGTGGCCATTACTCCCAGGTCCACTTTCTAACCTGTTAGTCAAATAGATCTGTTGGAAATTATTAGTATATTTGATTGCATTTCACTTTGCACTGATGCTCTTGAGAAAGGCATAAATCCATTTTTTCTTTCCCTCTGGATGAATAGTTGAACAAACTGGGGTCTTTTTCCTTTGCATGGCAACCAGTCTAGGAGAAGGAAAACTTTTAATTCAAACCAGCTTTACTCCACTTAAAAATTAACCTTGGATCATATCCTACTCATGTTAGAGGAGTTTAATAAATACATACTTGAAGTTATTCAAATGCATATGAAGCATTTATATTATATTGGAATTAGAAAGTTACCATTCCATTGACCTTGCAGTTTGAGTGTTCACCGAAGGCCTGGAAGATCTCATACCAAAGACTCAAAAAATGATACAAGATGCCACCTTGCTTAACACTCTGCATTATAATGCATAGTGTTAAGCAAGGTGGCATCTTGTATCATTTTTTGAGTCTTTTGAGTCTTGATCCATACCTTATAAGGTATGGATCAAGAGTAAAGTGGAGCAATCCAGGAAAAGGAATAGCACCCTTCTCTATACCTCAGTGTAGTAGCTATTGAAAAGGGAGACTTCAGGTCCCCTTCGACTATGATCGCAAACCTTACTTTACTTATATAGGAATACTTGAAATCACATAATCATGAATAAATTGTGAATATCTTGCATGAGATTGTAATACTGAAAGCAATATGACTATAAACAAATTATTTGTATTAGGAATAATTAAAACCTTATTCCTGACATAGATGATTTATTTATTAAATAGAAATAGTTACTTGAAACCATAAAATATAATTAATTGACTAATAGATTTTTATGGCATGTCAACCCATCTAGGGTTATTTTATGCCTAGTGGTTAGGTAATCACATTTATTTTACATTCATATTTATATTTTTTGTGTGGTTATTTTATTAGGTGTTTTTTTTTGTACATGGTCCTATCGAATACAAATTATTTTCAAATAAATTTATTTGATCCATAGATGGGACACTAACAGGTACTACTACCCTGATTCAGAGTGGACCTGAGAATAATGGCAATGAAGGGATACTCCACACTCACCTGATCTCTTGAACAGGAGCCTGACTATCAGATGCAAATTAGTATCTGAAGCCGGACACAAACCATATAACTGTCTATATTAAAAATATGAAAATATGAATTTACTAATAACTTGAAAAAAATCAATATTTAAGAATATACTTAGAAATACATAAACTTTATTTCTTCTTTATAAGTAATATACTTAAAATTGAATTAAAATTTTGATATTGAATAATCCACAAAGAGTTGAAATGCTGTTAAATAAACCAAACCAAACCATTTCTGTGAAATTCACTAATACTTTACATCAAAGACCTTCAACTAACAAGATATAAACATTATTTTCTTAGTGAACATACAGGAATATATTTTTTAAATCAATTATATGGCAAGAAACAGATCAAAGAACACATGAACCACCTGAAGCAAAAGTAATAAATGAGAAAAACCGACAAAGAACCAAATTCAATTAGTTACAGATAGAAAATATTGTATATGTTTCTATAATTACATGGTTTCCATACCAGTAAATAATTCCTTTTCCCATTTTGAACAATATGGGAACAAGACATACCATCAGCATCACAGACCTAATAAATGGGAAGAAGTATATTTACTTGAATATTTTAACAGCTCTGAATTTTTGGCACCAAACAACAATGTAAGCAAAAATTTTAGCGTATAATATAAAAGTATTGCTATCAAATTCTAAATATCTCAAAATAGTCGTATTTCAGGAGAAAAATGGTTGACCTTTGAAATAGTAATGCATAATCAAAGAGAATCAATGTGCTTTATGGCATGATTAAAAGAGGTTTGAAAGAAAATATTCAACCCACACACACACACACACACACACACATTCATGAATATATATATATATATACAGAATATCTAAAAGAGCCAGAAACTACCTACCCAGGTTTCACGGATCTTCAGGATAGTTTTGACTTAAGAGGGCTGGCCCAAACAACATTTTATCGTATAAATGGCCACCAGAAAGAATAAAAAATTAGCAAAATATTTTTTTTAACTGATATTGGTTTGTGAGATATTCTTTATTAACAAATTTCATTATCTGCTATTTTTCCAATCTGCCAGAGGTATTGAAATAGTTATATATATATATATATATATATATATATATATATATATATATATATATATGCATATAGTGCAATTAGAAGGAAACTCAAACCTGGTTAAATTGTCATTGTAAATTTATTTCACCGGAGAATATCATTATACTCTCCATCTCCTCAGATGACTATACATGTTTAACTTGAGGTTGAAAACTGCAAGTGTGGATTACAGTCTATGTTTATGAAAAGAACAAAAAAAAGGAAAGACCTATATAAATATATATATATATATATATATATATATATATATATATATATATATATATATAAATTTTTTTATTTTTTTATTTTTCATACACATATATTAACATTAAACATAACTATTTTTATACCTTCATAAGTGTGGGTAAGTTATTATAAAGAAATGAAAAAGATGAGGAACATTTAAAACATTTTATTTCAATTGGAAACATTCTGTTTCCAATTTGTGTGATGTAATTAGTGTTCCAAAATTTATATATCTATATATATACTTATAAATATATGAAGTTGAATTCATTTGGCATTTACAAGTATCTTTAGAGTAGTGTTCTGAAATGTATATTGAAATTACTAATCATAAATATCTGAACAAGGAAAAAAATCTATTTTTAGATATTTTGAATTGCTGGGATCATAAGGGATTTTAAGTTGAGAGAATCCAGTTTAACTTATTCAATTTGCTATGTTAATCTCTTTGATCGATTTGGAACAAAATTTTAGACAGAAAAATAACTTTTTTTTTCCTATCAATTTATCATTTTGAACTATAAAACATGAAAAATTCATTATTACATTTATTAAAAAAAAAAATTATAAGAAAAATTGGTTCTTCAGACATAAGATTCATGTTTTTAATACTCAAAATTAACCAATTAGAAGTAAATTGACTGTCTGTTCAAATACTTATGAGAAATATATATATATATATATATATATATATATATATATATATATATTATTCTGTCCAGTTAAACCGGAGTCAGGAATAATTCCATCAGAACAAAAAATCATTCAACCATGAACATTTAAATTTTCCTGGGAAAGAGCTCAATGTAACTGACATCACAGAGCTATAATTCCTTTAACAAAAACAAAAACTGGTCATATTAGGATTATGAATTTATTTCCATCCTGTTATGGGTACTGATCTGAATCAATAACCCAAAAATAACAGGACTTCTTCAGATCCAGTGGATATAATTACTACAGCCTGAATGGACACAGGAGGGAAGGGTGGAAGGAGGTTGAAGAGGGGTGAAGAGTTTCCTCCCCATATTGCCCACTTCCGTTTTTTTATCTTGTTACCAAAGGATTATGATTATTATTACTTTTTTGAAACTATATTATTGTTTTCAAACAAATAATATATTATTACATAGAAATAATTACTTGAATTGGAATCACAATAAAGTAACTAGACATATATTCAAACTTACTTTCTACAGTAAATTAAATTTAGATTTTTAAATCTTAAATTCTAAATACTTTTCAACATAAATCTTCAGATTTAACAATAATTTAGGGAATTACAAACAATTCTTATTAACCTTACGCAAAGATTACAGTAATCTTTGTGTAAGGTTAATAATATATATATATATTTGGATGGTTTTGGAGATGGAAGGTAAGGGTTCATACAGCTGCTGTTTTGAAGGATGTTACTTACAGAATTTGTTCAGTATGACTCGTCCCATTTTTGTGCAGTTCTCATCTAGCTTTTTCTCTATATGCTCAGTCAATATCCAGATGGTGCATCCATATAATAGAATTGACACTATCACCGCTAAAACCATTCAAATAACACAAACAAGACATGCAGGACACTAAGGGGGAAGTAAGGACAAACTCATAAGTGATGTTTTCCTATGGACCCCTTCATATGGATGTGCTTGCTGACCCAGATGTATCTACAAAAGCTCTGTACAGAAACTGGATGTAGTCTTGAAGACCTGTCTGAAGCGATAGAAGATAGAGATGAATGGCGAGAGTCAGGGAAATCCATACTAGCAGCACAACATCCTGATGATGATGATGATGATGATGATGATGATGATGATGATGATGATGATGATGATGATGATATATATGAAGTAAATTACATGTACATGGTTCAGTTTATTTGTTTAATGGCATATCAACTCCTTACAAGTTATGTAATGCCAAAATAAGATTAATTTCTAAAAAATCCAATGGAACTTTAAAGATATAGCTATGATCGTATTATTGCAATATCTTTGATGTCCCATTGCAATTTCTCTAATTGTGCATTTTTTATTTGTCAATAATAGATGTTTGCATACAGTTATATAATATCAAGTATTCCTATCAAATATGAATAATTTGTACACAGTTGTATGGTTTCAAGTATTCCAATCTAATATCAATAATTTGTTCTTATTTGTATGGTTTCAAGTAATTATTTCTATGTAATAATATATTATTTGTTTGAAAACAATAATATAGTTTCAAAAAAGTAATAATAATCATAATCCTTTGTAAACAATTATAGTTTCAATTAACTATTCTTAATATAGATAATTTGCACAAAATTGAATGGTCTCAAGTATCACTTTTATGCAAATAATTTGCAAACAGATCTATTTGGCCTTGACAGTTACTAGCACTTCAGGTAAGAGTGGACCTGGAAGTAATTGTAATAAAGGAGTGACACTTTATTCACCTGGAGCATTATCAACTGATGCAGTTTTGTGTTATATGTTTTTTTTTTTAGGGGTGTGGTCTTATCCTCTACTGAAGATGCAGTTAACATATTCTAAGCCTGACCAACAGGGCTGCAACAATATAAGGTAGGGATGTGTGTGCATATATATATATATATATATATATATATATACACACAAGCACATAAATATGCATATGCACACACACAAACACATGTATATGCATGTACATGTACATACTTATATACATATATATACACAGTAACATATATATATATATATATATATATATATATATATATATTATGGAAAGTAGATTATATTTCCACAAAAGATCGATATCTGTATCTATTTCAGGATGCAATGTTAAGATGATTTCCCATAAGGGGGGACAACTATGTAAAGAAAATATTTGATACAATCAAATGTTTGAGAGATTTAAAAAATCATGGCTATTGCCCTTTTTTTTAATCATCTGGTAACATTTTTATGATGAAAAGAAATTAATACAATGATCTATTCAATGGACTTGTGACTGCATTATAGTCAAATCATGATTGGATTTTTGACGATACAGAGTGTGCCAGGTATCTGAAAGCACATCTTTAGAAGGCCATAAATGGAAGATGGCCTAACATAATGTTACATGGCATGAGCCAAATTTTAACATTCTCATTTGTCTTTTAGATTTATCAAAAAAATTAATGTAGCAATTTCCAATCTGACACAGATTATTTAAAGGTATGCAATGCTCACAACACTGGATAACAACCCACAGAAATAACAGGACTAAAAGATGAACAGGAAGATTAATAGGAGGGATTTGATTATTCCATATTAAATTTACATGAGAGATGGTAAGCAATGGAGGCCATGTCCTGCCATCCCATATCTCACAGTTTCAAGATCAAATCCACCGCTTATATTGAAGTGCTGGACATGGTGGTCAAGCACAGGATTGAAAGAATGGTCTGGATTTGGATTCTTCATTTATTGGCATTTATGGGTTTATTTAATTCCAAAGTCATCATTGAAGACGAATATTTAACCCATAGTGGAGGAAGAAAGGGGATCATACCTTTCCAAAGGCTTTTAGCATGAAAGTCAATGTAATCGCGCAACTGGAATTTGAACTCACCTACTTCAAGGCTGTATCTAGCATATTAGTCATTATGTCACTGGGACTACCTCATGAAAGGGTTGTCAAGAGGGGGCTGTACAGGTTCTAGCAAAACTTTTGTTTCCTTCAACAAGACCCATGTGACCCGAGAGTGAATGATAGAAAATTTTTACATTCATCTTACTTCAAACATGTGGCCTACAAGCTGTCTTGTCTTTTAACACTTGGCTGCCTATGTCTCCTGAATTTAATCCTCAGGGTCTCAATCAAGATAACTATCATAGATTTGATGGCTAACATAATGAGAACTACCTTATCCAAGTATGCTATTACCTCCAATCTGTGGTTAGTATAATGATTAGTATTGGAGGTGCCCATGGTGTAATGGTTATCATCGTAGGAAATGGACACGGTGACACAAGTTCAAATCCTTGGACAAGATTGATTGCATTTCACATAGCACTAATACCCTTGGGAAAGGTATGAATCCAATTATTCTCCCTTCAGCTATGGGTAAATAGTAGGGCAGACTAAGGTTCTTCAGACTTGGTAAGGCCACTAGTCTAGGAGAAGGAAAACTTTGAATTCAAACCTGTTAAACTCCGCTTAAAAAATGACCTTGTGTTATATCCTGCCCGAGCGGAGGGGTTGGTAAATAGGATAATGATTAGTATTGTAAAAAATAAAATTGGTGACTCATGTTCACTCATGACATAACAGTTATCCTTCTATGAAATATGTGGTGTATTCAATAAGTTTCGAGACTTTTTTGTCCAGGCTTTTAAAATTGTTGTAGACTCTTGAAAATTCAGTATGTTATTGCTATACATCTTATGAAATGACTTACCAATTTTTATGATTTCAGGTTTAAATGAACAGCTATAGCAGCAATTGAATACACCCGACTAAAGCCTGATTGTCACAGCTGGTGAATTTCAAAAATCCAATCTGGACGTGAGGACACTTTAGAAGATTGATATGCAATAAAATTGTGTTTTAAACTTGGAAAAAATGCCACAGAAACAAATGGAATGCTTCAGACTGCTTTTCGACCATCTTGCATGAATCGAGCATGAGTTTTTGAGTGGCATAAGAGATTCAAGGAAGGCAGGCAGTCTGTGAGGGATGATGAGAGGTGTGCGAGGAGTAAGGAAGTCAATACACCAGAGTTGATTGGCCAAAGGATTTGGGTTAGGGTTACTATGTTGAGGTTTTAAGGGAGTTCAGGAAGAGATTTCGTTGGAAGAGGCCAACACTCTTGAAATCAGGTCAGTGGCATTTCCACCAGGACAATGCACCAGTCCACAATTCCATCCTTGTCACAGACTATTTGACCAAGATGGGCATCAACACAGTTCCTCAGCCTCCCTATTGTCCATACCTTGCTCACTGTGACTTTTGGTTATTCCCTAAGCTCAGAGGTTGTCATCATGAGACAATTGAGGAGATGAAAGAGGCTGTGACAAAGGTCATTGACATGCTCAGACAAGAGGACTTCCATGGGGCCTTCCAGAAGTTGTTGGAATGGTACAAGTGCCTTGCAGCCGGAGGAGATTACTTTGAAGGGGACTAGAGTTTCATGTGTGTACTATCAATAAAAGTGCCCATACGAAAAAATGTCTAGAAACTTATTTAATGATCCTTGTAAATTCAGTGATTAAGTCAAATTCAAATCCTGGATAAAACTGTTTATGTTTCAATTCATTCAAATATTTTTGGGAAAGAAATGAATCTTTCAATTCTCCCCCAACCCCGCAATCAAATAGTTGACTCTCTAGTTTTGGTTTGGTTTGGTTTCATTGTTTAATGGCATATCAACCTTTGTAGGTTATTTAATGCCTAAGCCATTCTCCTAGAAGAACAGTAGTGGTACTATTTAACCCATAGCTGGGAGGATGAGGGGATTCATACCTTTCCCAAGGGTGTTTGCCTGAAAGTGAGCGTAATAGCGCGACTGGAGTATGAACTCGCTTACTACGATTCCGCAGTCCATCACTTTAACTATTACACCATGAGGATACCCCCCAGTTTTGGTAAGACAACTGGTCTGGAGAAGGAAAAACACAGTATTCAAAACTGGGAAACAAGGAGCTAGCAACTTTACCACATAAAAACCTAAATAGCAGATTACTGTTAGACTGAAATTAAAGTGTAGTCTCTGCTCTTCTTCTTCATCCATGTTCTTGTCTTCTGAAAGGACATGGCAAAATTTTATTTGCAAGAGGAGGATAAGTATATATTAACCAAATGCCTCTACCATGAGCAGTATGTGACCAGAGTAAAGCTGGTTATAATTAAGAGTTTTCCTTCTCCTAGACAGGTTACCTAATCAAAGCTAAAGAAACTTGTCTGCCCTACTATCTACCCATAGCTGATGGATAGGAAAAGTGGTTAGAAGACACAAATATGAACTGACTTTTATTGGATAATATAATTTACTTATATGCAAAACACAATGTGACTTTATAAATATATCATCATTATCAAGTCACTCTGAAGGAGGTGCCCGTGGTGTAATTGTTATCGTCGTAGGAAATGAACACGGCAACATGAGATTAAATCCTGGACAAAACTCATTGCATTTCACATAGTACTAATACTCTTGGGAAAGGTATGAATCCAATTATTCTCCCTCCAGCTATGGGTAAATAGTAGGACAGACTAGGTTCTTCAGCCTTGGTTAGGCAACTAGTCTAGGAGAAGGAAAACTCTGAATTTAAATCTGTTAAACTCCGCTTAAAAATTGACCTTGTGTCATATCCTGCCCGAGCGGAGGGGTTGGTAATTAGGATCAAGTCACTCTGAAACCATGGATTTCTTGAACTCTCTCTCTCTCTCTCTCTCTCTCTCTCTCTCCATCCATATCTATCATCTATCTCTCCCCCCACGTCTTCCAAACTACATCCATTGTCTGCATAGAGCTGATGCAAATAGTATCTTGCGGGTCAACCAACACTGGCACATCCATGTGTAGGAGTCCATCAAAGAGTATCCCATGAGTTCGTCCGGCATAACTTGTTAATCTTAAAGATGAGATGAAAAGTAGGCGGTCATACAGCTACTATTCTGTGGGGTGTTGCTTCCATGATTTGTTCAAAATAGCACATAGCATTCTTGATGCAGTCTATGAAAATGATCAAGCGCTTCTTGCAAATATACCTGCCCAAGCTGAATCCCTATTACATTGCCCTGAGCAAGCAGCGGGAGGCATGGTCTTCACATGAATGCAAATAAAACAGAGTACATGTGTTTTAAATGAGAAGGAGCTATCATCACCCCAAGTGGTAGGCCTCTAAAATAAATCGGCAAGTTCCCGGACCTTGGTAACAATAACTCATCTACTGAAAGTGATGTTAACATGTACCTAGCAAAGGCATGGACTGCTGTTGATAGGTTATCAATCATATTGAGATCTGATCTATCTGATGAAATAAAATGAGATTTTTTTCCAAGCATTTGTCGTGGTTATGACAATACTACTGTATGGATGCACCACATGCACACTAACAAAATACATGGAGGAAAAGTCAGATGAGGATTTCATGAATATATATTTCTCCTAATTCAACCTGGTTTCACTACAGAGTCATAAGAAATTATCATGAATTAAAAAAAAACTCTGTATTTAAAAGCAAAAGCCCAGTTAGCAGGGGCTGTAGAATACACAGACTACATCTCTGCATGGGGGTAAGACACCACTCTAACAAGTGTCCTGGATTTGATGCTAAAAAATCTGATGATGAGGCTCCAGTAATGCTAGAGCTTTGAAGAATGTGGAGTACACCTTTATTGCCATCACTCCCAGGTCCACTCTGGACCAGTGTGGTAGCACCTAATAGGGTCCTATCTATGGGTCAAATAGAAGTGCTTGACATTTCAACTATATGCAAACAAATGACTTAGGCTAAATTGAATTGCTTGAAATAGAACTGTTTGATTATTTAACTGTAAGTAAACAAATGACTGATATTTAATTGAATTATTCATCATCGTCATGTCATGCTGCTAGCACGGATCTCCCTGACCCTCTCTTGCCACAAGTCTCTATTGTTCGTCACACCTGGGGGGGTGTCTTCCAGGCTACATCCTGTATTGGCACAGAGCTGTTGTATATAGGTTCTAGCTGGTCATCCTACCTTTGCTCATCCATGTGAAGGGGTCCATGGGAGTATATCACTTATGAGTTCGTCCTTAGATCTCCAGCAGTCTCCCATGTGTCTGGTTTGTCTAATTTGGATAGTTTTCATAATGGGTGGTTGGTGGCAGTACAGCTGCTGTTTTGTGGGATGTTGCTTCCAGGACTTGTTCAGTGTAGCTCGCAGCATTCTTGTGTAATTACCATCAAGCTTTTTCTCCATATGTTTAGTTAGCATCCATGGGGTGCATCCATATAGCAGTATCGACACAACTGCTGCTTGGAAAAAACTGTGTTTTATTTTATCGGTCAGGTCTGACTTGCATATGACTGATAGCTGTCCATGCCTTTGCTAGTCATGTGTTCATGTCTGTCTCAGTTGATGAGATGCTGCTTCTGAGGTAAGTGAACTTGTCCACTAGTTTCAAAGGAACACTCTTTGATTAAAACATTTGTATAGTGATACATAACTAAACTTGGAATCATTTTACTGTGTACAAACAAATTACTAATAAATCATACAGCAATACCATTTAACTGTACGCAAACAAATGATTAATAGTATATAGAAATATTCATGTTAGATAGAAATACTTATCACCATTTAACTATGTACAATAGAATGAGCTCAGGCTCATTTAAAAATGTATCTACAAAATGACTTTACAAATCATATATATTTAATAAATATGTAAAAATAAGATTTGGCATGAAATAACCAACAATCATTGATACGTCATAAAACCCAACTGAACCCAACCAATTTGTTGAGTATCACCCACCTTTTTCACACACAATGAACTAGTCCATCTGCCATATATAGCAGTAGCTACTAATATCAGGGCAGACTAGAAGGTAAAGAGCAGCTTCTTATAGGAATAATATTAGAGCGTTGGAGACTGGAGATCGCACTAGATCACCTTACTTGTTACCGTAATAATGGAAGCCAATACTATAATAGGACTTTACACTCCTATAAATTAGTTTGGGCAGTATGCCACTTGTTCCCACAAGGATGGCGGACACTCAATATTCAGTCTCGGGAAACCATTAGCCTGGAGGACCACGTGACATGTGTAATACTAGGGCCGCACGTAAATTCAAGTCCTGCATCTTTGAGCCACCTACAAGACGGTATTTTCTATAAATACGCTGTCTTCAAGCACCCTCTTTCTCTTTGACCAAATTTCTCCACAGCAGCAACACCATGAATGGGCCTCGCAGACATTCATATACAAGGACTATGAGATGCTTTCCCGTCTCTGAGAAACTGCCTGTTTCTAACCATAGAAAAAGGTCATTTTAAACTTGCAATTCTTTTTGTAGCTTAGTTGTGTTACACACACACACACACACACACGAGCTCACACATATATACACACTATTATTTTGTTAGTAGAGTTAGTAATTTCTTTTAGGTATCAATGTAAATTTTATTATTTTAATATATAAATTTGTTTTTGTTTGTCGCCTTGTTTTAAATGTTCATTTTGTCCACGCCATTTTACAACTTTTATTTGTTGCATATGCTTTATTCATTCACTATCTTTATCCATGGGCTTATTCTACCTTAATTCTAAACTAAAACATGAAATTTGTGGGGAATATTCAACCTTATTCGATATACATAAAATCAATGTAATATAGTTGGAGACCATAAATAAATAGCCTAAATACATTCACTCCACACCTACACTATCATTAGACTATATCTTTATTCTGTATTCACTAATCCTATGTTCTTGTCTACTAATAGTCTTTCTATTGCATATACTTTTTCCTGAGAATATATCTCTATTTCCTCTCATATCGTGGTTTGTCCTTTATTTAATATTACAGGCGTTCACAAACCAGAACGCAACACAATCAAACCCAATAAAGTATGATGCTAGCAACTCCACCTTCTAAAAACCTACTGAAACCACAGTACTATCAAAGACATGAGTTGGCTCCAATTCCATACTCCTTAAACAGTTTTCAAGATCCAGCACTCTATAAAGCTACTATGGAAGGTGCTGCACTTGTACAATCCTGTATTTTGCCAAAATTATTTTGTTAAAAAGTATCAAAACTAGTTTCATGATTTTTAAAAAAGTAGCAATGACTCAATTAGATGCCTAACCAATTCTAGATGTCTAAATATCATCACTTAATCATATAAATCACTCAGATATGCACAGGTTTAAATTTGAATTAAACTGACAAAGCCAATAAGTATAAATGAAATTCTATATTTCTTATATTTTCAAAATATCCTGATAAAAATATCCCAAGAATTTTTATACAATTTTGCACTATACGTATAGATATTTTTTTTTATTTTGAATGTAATAATTGATAATATTCAAATCCCTTTTTAAAATAAGTCATCTTCTTAACTTGAATATTATTCACTGCCCAATCAATGAGGCTTAGAATACACTAACTGTATTCCCTGAAGAGGGGTAAGACACACCAAAAAAGGGTGTTCTGGGTATGATACTAAACTGCATCTGATGGTGAAGCTCCAGTTCTGAAGTTCTGGGGTGTGTGGAGTACCCCTTCATTGCCTCAACTGTTAGCTCCACTAGGGTACCATTTATGGGTCAAATAAATCTGTTTAAAATTATCATCAATAGGACTATGTGTAAGAAATACTCTTAAGAAACAAAAAACTGTAAATGTGAAGATACAATTCACATTTGATATGAATGGTGAATCTAGCAAAAGTGCAGCTACCATATTAATGTAACATATTTAATGTAACAATATAGATATAACATTAAATTCAACCATATCTACCATATTAATGTAATATATCAAATGTAACAAATCTACCGTATTAACGTAGCATATCAAATGTAAAAAATTCTACCATATTAATGTAAGATATCAGATGAAACAAAATCTACCATATTAACGTA
Source organism: Sepioteuthis lessoniana (assembly GCA_963585895.1). Taxonomy (NCBI): domain Eukaryota; kingdom Metazoa; phylum Mollusca; class Cephalopoda; order Myopsida; family Loliginidae; genus Sepioteuthis; species Sepioteuthis lessoniana. The sequence goes on from OY757925.1 coordinate 86,479,900, forward strand.
ACATATTAAATCTAAGAATTTATTCCATATAAATGTTACATATTAAATATAACAACATGAATATAACATATTAGATGCAACAACTTCTACCATATTAATGTAACATACTAAATATAACAAATTCTTCCATATTGATGTAACATATTAAATGTAACACCTATCATAGACAGATGGCCCTATGAGAGACTTCTTATTATTTATTATGAAGGTCCTATGAGAAACTTCTTATTATTTATTATGAAGGCCCTATGAGAAACTTCTTATTATTTATTATGAAGGCCCTATGAGAAACTTCTTATTATTTTTCTGAAGGCCCTATGAGAAACTTCTTACTAAAGTTACATTAACAAAAAAACATTGATCAGCTCTGTATTACTTTTGAAATTCAACTGCTAAAACTAGGAAACCCAAGCTTTCTTAGGCCTGTTTCAATTGAATTGACCTCTAATTTCTAAACTGTCTATCAAACACCTCAACATTTTCATTACTAGAGGTGTTGGTGGTGTGAGGAATTTACATAACAAATGAAATGATTTATTGGGGTGAATCTAACAAGTGAATATAAATAAGTAGAAAGATGGACAAATCAAACACTTACAAAAGTTAGTAGAAGTGATATTTCATTCTCTTTATTCCAAGAACTTCATCAGTCTAAACCTTTAATCTGAGGAAGTTCTTGAAATAAAAAGAATGAAATATCACTACTACTAAACTTTTGTAAGTGTTTGATTTATCCATATTTCCACTTATTTTTATCATAACAATATATATATATATATATATATGTATATTTGTATATATAGTGCAATTAGAAGGAAACTCCAACCTAGTTAAATTGTCATTATAAATTTATTTCACTGGAGAATACTCTCCATCTCCTCAGATGACTATACATGTTTGGCTTGAAGTTGAAAAACAGTAAATGTGGATTATAGTCTCTATGTGTATTAAAAAAAAGAAACACAAAAACACCAGGAACACATGGAAAAGGACAAATTCACCCCAGAATACTCTTTGAAAAATATCCCATTCCCAGGAAAACAAGAATTCATTCTATTCCGAACGGATAAGATCGTGGAGTTAATCAAGAGGATGCAATGGAAGACTGAATTCTATCTCAACCCCTCTGACTCACAACGGGAGCAGAGACTAGTTGGGAGGAGGTTAAATTCACAGAGGAAACCATCCAGAAACCAGAAACTAGATCCGTTTGAGGATGACTTATATGGTCTAATACGGAGAATTATATTCAGGAACATTAAGAATGGATTCCAGGTGAGGTTAAGGGAGGGACATTGAACGAATCAGGAAATCCAAAAAGGTTTGGGTCAGAGTGGATAAATCCAAGAACATATAGCAGATTAGCCCATATGAATATGAGCAAATCCTTAACAATAAGATCATGAAATCCAATAAAATAGACCATAGAGACACCCCACACTAATTAACAAAGATATGGCTAAATTCGCGAACAAACTACAAATTGTTGATGGATTAGGGAAAATAGAAGAAAAATGTGCTTACATTTTATTTAAAGACCATAAGCAAAACTTCCAAGGTAAGAAACAGGCTAGACTAACCCCACCAAAACCAAACTAGGTTTGGTATTTAAGGACTTAATACAGGATCCACATTCATCCAATTCAAAGAGTTCTACCCGAGAGAATTGTTATTAAAAAGCCTGAACCATGCTAGGGAATATACAGACATCACTGACTAAGAAGTAGAAATTTATTCTAGCTTGAAGGAAATCTGCTCTATCCGATAGAATTTGGATGAAAAGTCACATGGACAACTTCGATGTGCCCATGGGGGCTAATGACTCAGCCCAGGTAGCTGACTTAATAGGGATATATATCTTGGATACGTCATATTGTCAACTTAGAGCAGTTGGTACTTTACCGGGATGATGGAATTATCTTCATCCCGGACAGTAACAGCCCCAACACCTTTAATATATAGAAGAAGATTATAAGGGCATTTAAATTGCTAGGTTTACAAATTCAAATAGCCTCAAACTTAAAGATAGTTGACTTTCTTGACATCTCACTCAATTCAAATGATGGCACCTTCAAACCTTTTAGTTAGAACAATTCTGCCCCAACTACACAAATAGTGACTCTAACCATCCAAGATCGCTACTGAGGCAGATTCCTAATATTGTGAACCAGAGGATTAACAGACTAATCCTCATGTAAAAGAATCTTTAAGGAGAGCAGAAGTCTATATGATGAAGCTCTCAAAAACAGTGGATTCCAAGGTAGACTGGAGTATGGGATCCCAGTAGACTCCAGCTCTAATGGTAGAAGTAATAGTAGTGGGACCCGCACACTCGTCAAGGTACATGACACATAATAATCCCTCAAATAGATGAGGAAAAAATAGAAATAGAAAAGTAATCTGGTTTAACCTGCCCTTTCGAAGACTTACCAACATTAACATAGGTAAGTACTTCCTAAACCACCTGATAACCACTTTAATAGGGACAATCCATTAAGGAAAATTTTTAATAGGAACACAGTAAAAATTAGTTACTCTTGCACAAAGAATATGTACAGCATTTTAAATAACCATAACAGGAGGTTACTAGAAAAATTAAATAGAAATAGTGGGGGACCAGATGTGGCATCTTGTAACTGTAGAAGTAAAGGGGAATGCACCTTGGGCGGACGATACAACTCAAAGTACGTCATGCACCAGATGTGCATTTCACCCATGGAATATGATAATGATGAGGAGAGGGTCTTTATAGGTATCTCCACTGGTTATTGGAAACAAGGACTGTATAATTACAGACATTCTTTATCCGATCCAAGACATAGAAACCAAACCGCTCTATCTAAATATTTTTGGAGCCTTAAGGATCAGGGTCTGACCCCCCCACATAAAGAGGAAAATAGTCAGGCAGTCTTCAACCGTGAATAGCTTCAATGGTAGATGTAACCTGAGTATCAAAAAGAATTAGTATAATGAATTTTAAAGATTGAAGACTACTGTTAAATGAACAGAACGAACTTGTGGTTAAATGTAGATATAAAGGTAAATGACTGGGGGCCACCGAGGCTCCTACTCTAGGGAATAGCAGAGATATTGATGAGGGTATTCTTATTGGAATTAATAACATTTTATTCAGTAGTTGATATTATTATGATGGAGAGATTTATGTAGAGGAGGAGATTCTGGGAAATTTAGATATTAACTCGAAATTTGGGGTTTTAATTTCTGGAGTAGTTAATTCCCCTTGACCATTTTTATGGTTAATTAAAGGCACATGGTGGCTGCTAAAAGGTTTTTTATTTTTTATCTTTATTTTATTTTTATTTTATACTATTTTTAAGGAGAAAGTCTAAGACAATATTATCTGAGGTAATTTACATATGTATTAGAATTTAATGAAGACTATATGAAGATAATCATTTAGTTTACAAACTTACATTATTTAGAAGATTCCACCAGTAATGGAAAATCTAGCATATGTTCAAATTGGGATGGGTCAATTTACAGGAACACCCTGTTCTGGTTTCTTAATGTTTCTAACACTTTATTGTTTTGACCCCCTTTGTTCTCACCTGAGAATTTAAAATTCATATAGGGTTTTTTTTCATACACATATAGACTATAATCCAAATTTGCTGTTTTTCAACTTCAAGTTAAACATGTATAGTCATCTAAGGAGACAGAGAGTATAATGATATTCTCTGGTGAAATAAATCTATAATGAAAATTTAACCAGGTTTGAGTTTCCTTCAAATTGCACTGTATACGCTCTGTATGTGAGTTTTGTTATATAAACCTGGAAGGAAAAAGATATGTAACAATAGCCATACATTGAGTACTCACATAGATTTATGTGATATTCCTCCTATATTCTATATGCAAATAATCCACACTCCACACCCACTGTCTTCGAATGCTGACTATATATATATATATATATATATATATATATATATATATATATATATATATAAATAATGTATATTTAGGTATTAGATTCTCTTGTAGGCACATCTTATTGATGATGACTGCTGAATAAAGAGCTAAACATTAAACCCTTGTCCCTCATCTTCAATAAGACACATACACACACACACATATATACATACAGTATATCACAAAAGTGAGTACACCCCTCATATTTCTGAAGATGAAGTATATCTCTTCATGGACAACACTGACAAAATGACACTTTGACATAATGAAAAGTAGTCTATATGCAGCTTATAAAACAGAGTTAATTTATTTTATTATTCTTTGAATATCCAATTCGACTTTGTTGTTCGTGAAAAAATTTGGTCTCAACAGATATTGTTTCTCTCTCTCTCTCTCTCTCTCTCTCTCTCTCTCTCTCTCTCTCTCTCTCTCATTTTTTATTAATTTTATAAATATCGTTTTTGAGTTTTCGAAGGTATAAGATTTTCCTTCTGTGATTATGTTACATATGCCTCATCTTTTATTCTTGTATTTTGTGATTCCATGCATTATACAAGGATCATTAAATGAGTTTCAAGACTTTTTTCATATTGGCACTTTTATTGATAGTACACATATGAAACTCTAGTCTCCTTTGAAGTTATCTCCTCTGGCTGCAATGCACTTGTTGTACCATTCCAACAACTTCTCGAAAGCTCCATGGAAGTCCTCTTGTGTTAGCATGTCAATGACCTTTTTCACAGCCTCTTTCATCTCCTCAATTGTCTCATAATGACAGCCTCTGAGCTTAGGGAATAACCAAAAGTCACAGGGAGCAAGGTCTGGAATATAGACAGGGTGAGGAACTGTGTTGATGCCCATCTTGGTCAAATAGTCTGTGACAAGGATGGAGTTGTGGACTGGTGCATTGTCCTGGTGGAAATGCCACTGACCTGATTTCAAGAGTGCTGGCCTCTTCCCAAGGAATCTCTTCTTGAACTCCCTTAAAACCTCAACATAGTAACCCTAACCCTTTGGCCAATCAACTCTGGTGTATTGACTTCCTTACTCCTCGCACACCTCTCATCATCCCTCACAGACTGCCTGCCTTCCTTGAATCTCTTATGCCACTCAAAAACTGATGCTCGATTCATGCAAGATGGTCGAAAAGCAGTCTGAAGCATTCTATATGTTTCTGTGGCATTTTTTCCAAGTTTAAAACAGAATTTTATAGCATATCATTCTTCCTCACATCCAGATTGCATTTTTGAAATTCACCAGCTATGACAATCAGGCTTTAGTAGGGTGCATTCCAATTACTGCTATAGCTGTTCATTTGAACGTGGAATCCTAAAAATTTGTCAGTCATCTCATAAGATGGATAGCAATAATATACTGAATTTTCAAGAGTCTACAACAATTTTAAATGCCTGTACAAAAAAAGTCTGGAAACTTATTGAATACACCACGTTTGTTGTCTAATTGAAGAAGAGGTGAGAATTTTTTTCATTTTCTGGATTGTCTGTCAGCTTTTTATGATTTTTGTTATATCTAGTATTTTTTTTTATTCAGTCATTGTTTTATGTTGTTTGAGATTTTTATTATTTCTGTGAATAGTTCTGGGTTGTCTTTGTGGTATGTTGAGACGTATGCTAAGAGTTATTCATTGTTATTTTTTAAGGAGGCATTCATAGTTCTTTAAATGGTATTTTTTCTGATAATTTGAATCCCTTACTTATTAGTGTAGTTGGTTATCCTCTCTGGTGAAGGGTTATGCACAAGTCTTCTTGGCGAGTTTTTTTATTGATAATTATGATGCATATTCAATATGCTAAAGTGTAAGGGATGGATTTTATGCAGCTTTTGGTGGGGAGTGAGTTTTGAAATGGTGATATTGTTGGGTATCTGTAAGTTTGTGATAAATGTCTGTGATAATTTGGCTATTTTCATTTTTGATGAGGATGTCGAAAAATGGTACTTCTTTAAAGCTGTGTTCCATGGTGAATTTTATTCTAGGGTTGAGGAGTTAGTTGTGTAATCGTTAATGCTGAATATGAAACAATCATCTATCCTTTCCATGATTTCATAAATTCTCTTTTTATATTCTTGTTTCATTTTTTACCTATGATTTCATATAGATTTTCTTCTAAATATGCTACAGGTGAGGGTGGGGTATGTTGGAGCCGTTTGAGCTCCCATAGCTGTTCCTAGGTCTTGACGTAATTTAAGTGATTGAATTGGAAAGACTTATTACCTAGTATTTGTTCTATACCATCAGTGATAATTTTTTTGTTAAATCTTGGGTGTCGTGTTTCAGGGTATTTTTCTACCCAAAATGAGAAGGCTTGTTTTCCTAATTCATACTGTACAGGTTTGTGATGACAAATGTAACCATGAGTGTGTTGGAATCAATGTTTTGTGGTATGGAGTTTAAAAAGTAGTCTGTAAAAATTGCTAATTTTGGGGATACAGTTAGTTAAGACATCTTTTTCTTTTTTATTGAGTGCTTTATTGAGTGTTTTGCAGAATTTTGTAATTTTTGATATGATATTATTGTCTATGTTTATATCAATTAATTTATAGTTAGTTTCATCTCTTAGTATTTCTCGGATTTTTGTCCTGTAGTGTTTTATTTAAAATTCTTTTATAATTATATTTTCACTTTCCTGTTTATTTTTAAGGCTTGTCTTTACTTATGTGAAAGGTTGTTTTGTGTAGTTTTCCTCTTTGGTTAATATTCCATAGTTTTTTGAAGAATGTGTTTAACGTACTATTGTTATATTTATCTGGGAAGAATTTGTATTTATTTTTTACAAGGGATATATATATATATATATATATATATATATATATATATATATATAGCTGGTTTTATATATATATATATATAGCTGGTTTTAAGCAAATTAGACAGATTTGTTCAAATCAGGCTCTACGGACACGTGGAAGAATTTTTTCAAAACAAAACTAATCAAAACATACTTACAATCAGCAATTTCACAAGGAAGACTAAATAATTTGGTGATGATGTCCATAAAAAATGACACAACAAAAACCATTGATTTAGAAATGATTTTATAGGGTAGAGGGAGCCACTAACAATTCTCAAATTGGGCCCCATACTTTCTTTCTTGTGGACTAACAGGCCCTACCTACAATTTTCTAATTAAGCCTTGTACTTTTTTTTTGTTGAGTAAAGGGCTCCATGAACAATTTTCTTATATAACCCACATTTCTTTTTTTACAGGGTAGAAAGCCGTACTTACAATTTTCAAATTGGGCTCCATGCTTACTTGTACCAGCTCTGTATATGTTAAACAAATTGTGAATTGGTTGTGTTCCTATTGTAATAGAAGTCCATGATGGTAATGTTGCTTCTAACTTGGAATGAGTGAATAATTCAAATTAACATTTCCTTCTCATCTCAGTTATAATAAAAAAAAAATCAAGTGATTAAAAAAGAACACACAGCATAAATAGACCCAACAAAAGGATCAATAAATTACAAGTACCAACATTTTGGGGAAAGGCAAATAGTTGAGAAGACAAGATTCTTTAGCCTCGGTTAGGCAACCAACCAAGGAGAAAGAAAACTCTGAATTCAAATCAGCTTAACTCTGCTTGAAAAAATTGACCTTGTGTCATATCCTACCTATAAATACATACAAGTTGAAAGGTAAATTGTTTTATTGCTGATGTGAACTTTTTTCTGTTTATGCTTATATTCATATTTAAAAATATAATGAGGATTTTTTGGTTTGGTTTGTTTGGTTTTATGGCATATCAACCTTTGTAGGTTATTTAACGCCAAATCCATTTTTATGTAAATAATCTGCTCTACTGAAAACAGTTCAGTTTAGCATAAGTACACAGTTTAATTGTCAAAAACATTTCCATTTCAAACTATTTAAGCAGTTATATGTAATAATTCAGTTAAGTGTAAATACAGTTTTAATGTCGAAAAACAGTTCTATTAGAAATAATTCAGTTAAGCATAAGCACGCAGTTTAAGTGTAAGTATGGTTTAATTGTCAAAAACGTTTAAATTTCAAGCTATTCAGTTTACTCAATTCATTTTAGCATAAGTATGCTGTTAGTTCTATTTAACCCATAGATAGGGCCCTATCAGGTGCTACCACTCCGGGCCAGAGTGGACCTGGGAGCGATGGCAATGAAGGGGTACTCCGCATTCCCCAAAGCTCCAGCACTGCTAGAACCGCACCATCAGATTGTTTAGTGTCATATCCAGGACACTCATTAGTGGGGGGGGGTCTTACCCCTCTGCAGAGGCACAGTCAGTGTATTCCACAGCCCCAGCTGACTGGGCAATACACAGATTTAAATGTCAGACAGTTTTATTTCAGATAATTCAGTTCAGCATAAGTACACAGTTTAGATGTCAAAAACAGTTCTATTTCGAGCAATTCAATTCAGCACTAATACGCAGTTCCAATGTCAAAATAGTTCTATTTTAAACAATTCAGTTTAGCATAAATACGCAGCTTAAATGCAAAAGTCAGTATTGTGAAAGAAGCACGGTTTTGTTCTATTTAACCCATAGATAGGACCCTTATTAGGTGCTACCACTCCAGGCCAGAGTGGACCTGGGAGTGATGGCAATGAAGGGGTACTCCGCATTCCCCAAAGCTCCAGCACTGCTGGAACCTCACCATCAGATTGTTTAGTGTCATATACAGGACACTCACTGGTGGGGGTCTTACCCCTCTGCAGAGAAGCAGTCGGTGTATTCTACATCCCAGCCAACTGGGCAAGAGGATTTTAGTAATATATATAAAGGTATACATATACATATATACAAATATAATGAGATTCTTAGTAATATATTTAAAGATATATATAAATGTATATATATGTGCATACATATATACATAACATGAAGGCTGATATGCCTTTAAACAAAGAAAAAATCATATATACATTTATATAGCGTAGAGGTCCTGCCAGGAGTCACATGATAAGGATGGATGGTGAGGGAGAGTCAGAGAGCTCCATGCTGTCTGTGCAATTTGATGATTATGGGTTATATATATATATATATATATATATATATATATATATATATATATATATATATAAAACCCTTCATCATCAAATTGCATATATATATATATATATATATATATATATATATATATATATATATATATATATATATATATAATGGGTTATTCAATAAGTTTGTTGGTTAAAGATAAGTTTTAATAAAAAAAGAATAGTTTTGAATATGATTTCCTTCCTTATCACTGCACTTAATCCAATGCTTTTCCATTAATTGTATAAATTGAAAATTTGAGAGTGAAAGTTCACATCAACATCCAGCTAATGATAATATCAGACTATTTACTTATTGATACACAATGTCCACCAAAATGATCTCTTGAGTTTAGAATTTAACTGAAAAAGTAACAATAAATATATATATTCACCAATGACTTGGGAGACCTGGGTTCAATTCCAAGTTGAGTCATACCAAAGACTCAAAAAAATGGTAATTGATGCTTCCTTACTTAACACTCAGCATTATAAGGTAAGAATCAAGGGTAAAGTGGAGCAATCCAGGGAAAGGAGTAGCGCCCTCTCTTACACCTTGGTGTAGTAGCTATCGAAAACGGAGTCTTTGGGTCACCCTCGACCATGGTCGCCAAATTCACTCATATATATATATATATATATATATATATATATATATATATATATATACTAGAAATGCTTTCTTTGAAAAAAAATTTTATTAGCAATTTTTTTTCCTGTAGGCTCTGGTGAATTCTAGTAGCATCCAAATGGTATCACTTGGTAATTTGACCCCACCCCCACAGATCAGTGATGGAATCATTGTAATGTATCATAGTCAATTCAAAAGCACAGGTGCTAGAGTCTGCACATTGGTAGAATGTTTGTACCAGTTTTAAGACTGAACAAAACAACCCTTGATCCTAAGTAAGCATAAGGCTACCCACTGGCAAAAGGGAACAAAGAAACAGGAGATGACCATCCCCTTGCTTTTTCTCAAATGTTGTGGAATTGTCACGAAGATTCTTGAGAATTCTACACTATGGTAATGGACATAAAAGCCAGTCCCATCCCAGAAGAGTTTTGATCAATGAATTGAGTAGAGTAATTCTTGACCCAAAGGTAAGATTCTGAATTTTTACCCATTGGATTCAAGAAGTTGCAAAGTTATCATTTCTATCATTGACAGTTTTGTAAGTTCTTTCTCTCTCTCGACTTCTCCCACCTGGTTGATGAAAACTACTAATTATATGAAACTAAGAAATAAAACAGTGATGGAGTGAACCTTGTGTTTGTGTTTTATTCTGATAAAAAATCTGCACCTTTGACAAGAGACATCTGGTAGTGTTGACGAATACAGCAGATCAACTATTTGTCAATACTATAGATATCTTCTCAACATCCCAGCATTTCCAGCACCCCACTCAATATTCCTGAAGCCTACCCTTAAAGTTCTACAGTGCTCACCAACTCATTCATCATAGTGGTACTGGTGTGTCTGCAATTTCATGCAAAAAAAAACCCAAACCTTTCAGTCTAACTTTGTTTTCTAGATTTGAACCTTCAGGTTTCTCCAGAGAAAGTAATTACCAAAAGATAGAACTTGTGAGTGAGCTGGGCACAGGATACCACTAGGTAGTGTAACCATTTTTTAAATATTCCAATCATAAATGCACAATGTTCGCTGTTTCCCACCATGATGGAAACTAAAATAGCATGGCTGCTGCTGCTGCTCAAAAATATAACACCGATCTGCTCATTGATAGCAGTGCCTTTGCAAAAGCAGTTCTAAATCCAAGAGACCATTCTTCCAGATCCTCTATATACAGCAATACCTTACATAGTTCGATCTTGATTTCTGTGGTGCTTTATATAGTACTGTTATACTGAAGGAATATTTCTTCAAGAAAATAAAGCTTTTCCAAATTGCAAGCAAGGTTGTTTTCTAAACCTTTTTTATGTTTTTTTTTTATTCATTATAAATACTTAAATGTATCAGTTACAAAGGGAAAGATTTCTTATTAATTTTTTCCTTTTTTTTATATCATTCTTTTTTGGATATAACAGATTATGTTGAAACCTTTTGTAAGACCTGTAATATTATGAGTTTGAACAGTAACAGTACAGACTTTATATATATATATATATACGTAACTTATTTCTGCTTTCTTTTTCTTCTTTCTTTTTCTTCTCCTTCTTTCTTCCCTTTTTCCTTCATGTGCTGGGAAGTATTGTAAAAATTTCTTCTCATGCCTACACCTGGAAACAAACTTTATTTTTTGGTTATGCAGTGTACCTTGATACAATCTATTTCTTTTTAGTCAATTTTATATATAATGTAAGTGTAATACTGCCTTGTCTGTGGAGCTTAGAATACACTAATTACTTCCCTTGCAGAAAGGCTTGATCCACCCGCAGGTGTATTCTGGGTAGAATACTAAGCTGCATCAGGTGATGAAGCTCCAGATATAGAACTCTGGATATTTCATTGCCATTACTCCAAGGTCCACTATGACCTGGTGTGTTAGTACCTGTTAGAAGTCCATCTATGGGTCTAATAGATCTGTTTAAAAATGATTCATATTAGATTAGAATGCTTGAAATTATATAACTATGTGCAAACAAATAATTATCACTATCAAATTGGACTTCCAATTTGACACTTTACCTGAAACCATAGAATTGACTGGGATCTTTAGCTTTGGTTAGAAAATCAATCTAAAAGAAGGTTAACTGAAATCAAACCAGCTGTACTCTGCTGAAAAAAATTGACCTTGGGTCACATCCTTCCCGTGACAGAAAGGTTGGGTATCCACTTACTTGAATGTCAGTTGGTTGATTGTTTGGGTTTTATGGCATATCAACCTTTGTAGGTTATTTAATCCATTTTTATGCAAATAATCAGTTCTATTTCAAACAATTCAGTTTAGCATGAGTACACAATTTAATTGTCAAAAATATTTCTATTTCAAGCTATTCAGTTTATTCACACAGTTCTAATTCAGCTAATTCAGTTTAGTATAAGTACAGATTTTTTTACACACAGTTAAATGTCAAAACAGTTCTATATCAAACAAATCAGTTTAGTGTAAGTACAGTTTCAATGTCAAAAACTATTCTATTTCAAATAATTCAGTTTAGCATAAGCACACAGTTTAAATGTAAGTACAATTTAATTGTTAAAAACATTTCTATTTCAAGCTGTTCAGTTTAGTCAAACATTTCTAATTTAAACAATTCAGTTTAGCATAAGTATGCAGTTAGTTCTATTTAACCCATAGATAGGGCCCTATCAGGTGCTACCACTCTGGGCCAGAGTGGACCTGGGAACAATTGCAATGAAGGGGTACTCCACATTCCCCAAATCTCCAGCATCACTGGAACCTCACCATCAGATTGTTTAGTGTCATATCCAGGACACTCATTGGGAGGGGGGGTCTTATCCCTCTGCAGAGAAGCAGTCAGTGTATTCTACAGTCCCAGGTAACTGGGCAATACATACTTGAAGCAATAATTGTTTACAAATAATTATTAGTTACCTGAGACCATATAATTGGTTGAAAAGAAAAGGCTGACTTCGGTTTTAAATATCCCCAAAAATGTTGATATGCTAGAAAACCAACCAACCAACCAACCATCTAACCAAATACAATCATTTAACTACCAAAATAATTTACCTGTCTGTCAATAACGAAAAAAATATACAAAATAGTAAATTTAAAAAGTAAAAAATGATCACTCAATTTATTAAAACAGATGAAATCAAATGCATTATTGGAAATTTTAATTGAATTAATGTCAATTACTCCTCAACATGCAGAACACTTAAAGATGAGAAAGTTGTAAATAAAAGATAAAGCCTTTGTTTCATGATTTCAATACTAATATGAACTCGGTAAATAAATAGATTTTCTAACTCTGGATCTTGTTCGGTGTTATGTAAATAACTTATTGACAAGATGTAGTTTCTTTAAATATTGATCGATATTCCCTATTCTGACTTTCAAGCACTTTTGTCCAATGGGGACTCAAGTACTGAGGTCACCAAGAAAAAGTACTTTATATAAATGTTCTAGTAGTAGTAGTAGTAGGAGGAGGAGGAGTAAATGTTTTACTAGTTGTAACAGCTGCATATAATCATCATTATCATCATCACCTTTTTCCATATCAGATGAAGTTTTAAGAATTAAAATGTTTGAAATATCAGAGAGTTAGTTCTTTGAAATAGATTATTGACATGACAGAGGAGGTAAATTCTGAGAACTTTCATATATATATATATATATATATATATATATATATATATATATATATATATATATATATATATATATATATATATATATATATATACCCCTGGACAAAAATATAAGACCACACTCAAAAATGAAGAAAAAGATATTTTTTACAATTTTTAGAATATGAAAATCAAATATATGAAAGATAAGGTTAAGAGACATTTGAATTTAAAATAAGAAGAAATTTCAATTAATTTTTTACATGTATGTAAGCATTTATACTAAATGCTAAATTTTAAAACTTATTTTTGACATAAATATAAGATCACCAATAAAAAGTAAAGAAAAAAGAACTTAATTTAATTGAAAAGTGTATCATATATAGTCTACTTAATATAAAAAGCTATTAAAACTGTAATACTTAAAATACTAAGAGAACATAAATGGCTAAAGGAACTAAATTATCTGAATTTGAGAAAGGAGAGATTACAACTCTGAAAAGAGTCGGAAAATCTCAGAGAGGAATTTTGAAGGCCTTAGGACACATTAAAACCATTATCTGTAATTACTTGAAAAGTCCAAATAAGTATGGAACAAGAAAACTGAGTGATAGGCCAGAAAAATTATCACAACAATTCAAAAGAAGAATTGTTCATGAAGTAAAAAAGAAAACTTAGTCAACATCAAAAATACTGAAATCTCTAGTGGATGTTCCTTGCAGTGCTAGAACAATGAGGAGTCATTTAAACCATGAAACATTAAGCATAAAAAAGAATTCATCATTCAAGGTTAACTATGAAGCACAAATAGAAATGACTGGAATATGCTTGTCAATATCAAATCATGAGGGCGAAAGAATGGTGAAAAGTCGTTGTCTCAGACAAAAAGAAATTCAATTTAAACGGTCTAGATCGCTTTCAGAAGTACTGGCATACAAAAAATTTTCAATAAGGCATAGTTAGGGAGGATATCTTATGATCAGGGAGAAATCTTCAGAAAAATTTAAACTACAATTTGTCAGTGCTCAACAAAAAGCAGCAGATTATGTGAAGATGCTAAATGATTTATCTCTTGCACAAGATGGGCATTGTCTATGGGGAGAAGAATGGATTTTTCTGCAAGATAATGCTGCTGTCCACAATGCATCAAGAACAAAGAAGTACTTGCTTGAACAAAAATTATAGACTTCTTGACCACTCAGCATGCTCTGAAGACCTCAATCCAATAGAAAATTTGTGGGGATTGATTATTGCAAAAGTTATGAAGGAGGTCGACAATTCTCAGCAATTTCTGAGCTCTAAAACACAATCTTAGACGCATAGGAAAAAATACCTTTGGTTCAACTTCAGAAACTAGTTTATAATATGCCAGGCCGAATTTTGGAGGTTATCAAAACTAACGGCGAATCTACAAAATATTAAATAAAAAATTTGCCTTTATATTCTATAGTTATAAGCTCATTGGTCTTATATTTATGTCAAAACAAAATTTTTAAATTAGGCTTGAATGCTAAAATATATATAAAAAATAGATTGAAATTTCTTTATATTTTGAATTTAATTGTCTTTATGCCTTATCTTTCATATATCTGATTTTCATAATTCAAAATTTTTCTTTATTTTTAAGGATGGTCTTATATTTTGTCCAGGGTGTGTGTATATATATATATATATATATATATATATATAAAAGTAAAGTTGCTAACCATAGTTGAGGGTGACCTGAAGGTTCTCTTTTCAATAGCTACAATACGGAGATGTAAGGCAGAGGGCGCTACTCCTCTCCTTGAATTGCTCCACTTTACCCTTGATCCATACCTAATAATGCCGAGTGTTATGCAAGGAGGTATCAAGTACTTTTTTTTTTAGTCTTTGGTATATCTCAATCTGGGATTGAACTCCAGTCTCCCGGGTCACTCTACCCACAAGACCAATATCTTATAAGCAAAATAAATTAAACTATTTAAGAGGGGATAAAGACGAAGACTTTTTTGTTACAAAAAAGTATTTTCTAACTGTATAATCTTAGAGACAATTCATAACAAATCAAATGATATAAGTAATTGTTATGAGATCATAGTTGACATTCTTGCTATTGATTACTGATTTCAGCTTTTTATTCTTTTTATTTGTATGTATTTACCGATCCCTCTACACAGGCTGGATGTGACACAAGGTCAATTTTTAAGCAGAGCTTGTCAGGTTTGAATTTATAGTTTTCCTTCTCCTAGACTGTTTACCTAACCAACGCTAAAGAATCCTGTATGCCCTATTATTTATCCATAACTGGAGGGAGAATAATTAGATTCATACCTTTCCCAAGGGTATTAGTACAATGTGAAAATGCAAACAGTCTCATCCAGGATTTGAACTCATTTCACATGTTCATTTCCTACAGCAATTACCATTGCACATCCTTTATATATGTGTATATGTATCTGTATGTGTATATGTGTGTTTGTGAGTGAATATGTATGTATGTGTGTCTGCGTGGGAACCATTTTTGTTTTTCGGTTGAATTTGATTAAATTCATATAATAAGCTTTTCGATCATGTCATGACGTTTGACAGCAAATAGGGTTTGGTGGGTAAGCACAGGAGCTAACTAACCAGCCATAAAAATACCTAGTAATTCAAGTATTAACAGTGAAAAGTGATTATCTCACCCATTGTCAACCTTGACAGGGCCCAATAAGTAAAGATAAAATTCAGATACTCTCAATAATGTATATGCTGATAAAAATCAATAAACCCAGAATTCAATCAGATGAATAGAAAACTGGCATATGATCAAGCATTATTTCAAAAGTCTATGTCTAGTTCTTGGAGAACAGTCTTTCACACAGTACCTCCCCCACTACACTAAAAAGAATAGGCTTAGAGCTATTACTTGACACCTGGAGCAATATAGAATAAATTATAGAAATATTTCCATTAAATATAGAATAATTTTTCATTCTCCCCACCCATCAATGTATGCGCAGATTCCATGATTAAAAATGGTGTGACTTCTTTAAAATATTTTAGATGTATTAGCCTTCCTTTTTATCTTTTTGCAAAAATTTCTAATTACTACTTAGTTACCTTTTGTGAGACTTGAACCCAAACCCAATATCCATTTGGGTTCAAATCTCATTGCAGGCCTGTTCTTTATTTCTGATCAATATAGAATAGTCTAACTTGGCTCTTAAACCTTGGTACTGAAATTGGCATAGGAGAAGAAAAACTATACCAGTAGAGGGATATGTTCCACTTGGTTATTCCTGCTTAAGACATGCTACATGAGTAACATCCCAAAATTAAGCCAGTTTATGGGATAAGTCTTTTTAGTCTGCTTAACTGTTGTAAAATGTTAAAACAACCTGAGAAAAGCAATGAAAAATAGGTAGATGTGTTACTTGTATGAAAATGCCAAGTTTAGTAAAAAATCAACTAATAATATATGCATGTCATATGTTGCCAAGAGATTAAAAATATATGGGAAGAAAAGGTCTAAGAGATATTTTTTCTAAAATTTCTTTTTTCTTTAAAAGAATTAAGGAATCCAAGTAGTTAGCAATGTATTTTCACCAGATCAAATGCCAAATATATTTCCAATAGACTTTGGTTGAAAGAACTGAAGAGAAAATAAAAAGAAGGGATGAAAGAAAGACAAGATCCTAAAGAGTCAAGAAAGAAAGAAAGAAAAAAAAGAAAGAAAGATAACAGGTTGATGAAAAGAACAAAGAGATATAAAAATGACGAGAATTTTGGATAGAACTGAATGCCACAAAGAGAAAAAAAATATTGAAAAGAATAGAAAAATGTAAAGAGAACAAAAAGTAATAAAAAGGATAAAAAAGCATAAAGAGAAGAGAAAATGATGAAAAGAATAAAAAGATGTGAAGAAAAGAACAAAAAGATGTGAAAAAAAGAACAAAATGAAGTGAAGGAAAGAACAAAAAGATGTGAAGAAAAGAACAAAAAGATGTGAAGAAAAGAACAAAATGAAGTGAAGAAAAGAATAAAAAGAAGTGAAGAAAAGAACAAAAAGATGTGAAGAAAAGAACAAAATTAAGTGAAGAAAAGAACAAAAAGAAGTGAAGAAAAGAATAAAAAGATGTGATATGTACAATGTTTGAAGAAAGAACAACAAAAATGAAAGGAAGAGGTAAAAAGAAATAGAACAGAAACATAGGAAGGGAACAAAAAAAAAGAAAAAAAGAAAAAAGGTGAAATGATGAAGTAAAAAACAGATGTGAAGTTCAGAACAAAAAATGTGAAAAAAAGAACAAAAAGATGTGAAAAAAATAACAAAAAGATGTGAAGAAAAGAACAAAAAGATGTGAAGAAAAGAACAAAAAGATGTGAAAAAAAACAAAATGAAGTGAAGAAAAGAACAAAAAGATGTGAAAAAAATAACAAAAAGATGTGAAGAAAATAACAAAAAAATGTGAAAAAAAAACAAAATGAAGTGAAGAAAAGAACAAAATAATGTGAAAAAAATAACAAAAAGATGTGAAGAAAAGAACAAAATGATGTGAAGAAAAGAACAAAAAGATGTGAAAAAAAAACAAAATGAAGTGAAGAAAAGAACAAAAAGATGTGAAGAAAAGAACAAAAAGAAGGGAAGGAAAGAATAAAAAGATGTGAAGAAAAGAAGAAAAAGATGTGAAGAAGAGAATAAAAAGATGTGAGGCATAGATAAGAATATACAGAAAAAAATAACATAAATAAGAAAAATGAAGAAAACAAAGAAAAAAAAGATGTGATGAGAGAAAAAAGAAATAACAAAGATGTGGACACAGCCAAAATATATCATCTCTTACCTTTATATAAACCGTTGTCCATCCAACAATTCTAAGATATAAAGCTTGAAGGTAACTCTGAAGACTGTACTTGTGTGTAATCAATATTCAATTAACAAAAGACTTTTATTTGTTCATTGAATACTGATTAGCTGCTAGTATTTTTTCGACTTACTTTCATCTTTTATTCTTGTCTATATTTGTACTAGAAAGAAACATTTTTGGTTATAATTTCTTTTCTTTTTATTATTTCTTTGTTACATATTCATAGAAAAAACTAGGATATACTTGGAGGAATTAAAAGTTTTGCAGTATTTTGGTAATATGCACTTGTTTGTGGCTTGTATATCATGTGACTGAAGCAGTTTGAGCCATTGTAGATATCCTGCTATGGTTGGTAGTATTTTGGTAATACGTACTTGTTTGTGGCTTGTATATCATGTGACTGAATCAGTTTGAGCCACAGTAGATATCCTGCTATGGTTGGTAGTATTTTGGTAATATGTACTTGTTTGTGGCTTGTATATCATGTGACTGAAGCAGTTCGAGCCATAGTAGATATTCTGCTATGGTTGGTAGTATTGTGATAGCTGGTGTGCTGACATGTTGTGCATTGCTTCCCTCTGTGTGTGATTTGAACACTACACAGATGAATGGGCAATGTAGTCTAATTCAAGAACTTATCTTTTACAAATTTGAACTTGGCGAAAACACCATGGAAGCAACCAAAAAAATTTGTTGGGCAAAAGTTGAAGGTGCATTTGATTATGGTACAGTAACTAAATGGTTGAAGAAATTTTGCTCAAATTGCAAGAACTCCAATGACAAAGTATAATCAGGTAAGCCTGAAACTGTGGATTCCAAGGCTGTGCTCAAACCCAAAGAAGCAAATTCAGTGATTAGTTCTTCGAGAGTATTAGGCGAGCCTGGTATCTTATAGTTCAGTGTGGTTCATCACCTTCACAACCTCTGCAAAAAAAAATCCAGAGCTGCCAAATTGAAGCTCACACTATTAAAATATTGCAAAACTTTTGACTCACCATAGTATTTTCTATCATCTTTATAGATCATTTCCATTTCATTCAGATCAACTCAAAAGAGTTGTTTTTTGATATTTTTGCATTTAATTTTGATTTCAGGAATTAATTAAAAGATTTAAAACTAATTAACTCACCATAATTATCTGTATGTTTGCTATGATTTTTATTTCAATAAAAAAAACAAAAACTGAATGCATTAAAATTAGAAATCCCTTAAAAGATTATTAAGTCTATTAATATTGATAAATTTAATTTATTGAAAAATTACTCTGCAGATCTATACTTTACCCCAAAACTGTCATAGATTTTGTGCTTTTAGAAAAAGATGTTTAACAGAGAGAACACGATATGTAGAAGGTTGATTGGATATGCTGCCATCTTGAAATGATTTAATAAATGAGCTATTTCTACTTTGAGGTGAAATATAAATAAAAATTATTACCCTAAAATATAAATAAAATTTATTACCCTAACATATGAATAAAAATTATTACACTAAAATATAAATAAAAACCATTACTCTAAAATATAAATAAAACTCATTACCCTGAAATATAAATAAAAGATTTTTACCCTATAATATAAATAAAAATCATTACCCTAAAACAAAAATAAAAATTATTACCCTAAAATATAAATAAAAATCATTACCCTAAAATATATAAATAAAAATTATTACTCTAAAATATAAATAAAAATTATTACCCTAAAATATGAATAAAAATTATTACCCTAAAATGTAAATAAGAATTATTACCTTACAATTTCAGATGAAGTATTTTTACTATTTGTATTTTATTACTTGTTTTACTAGATCTTATTGTTGTTACTTTTTAGCGGAAACATTTTTACTATTATTATTATTTTTTAAAAATAATCAGTTCTCTATTACAATTTTAATACTGCTTTTCCAGTATTTTCCTATAACGTGGAGGTGTTGTAGGATTTTAGGCATTTGGGTTCAAAGAGTTAAAGAAGGCTGTAAAATGAATCTGTTATAATGTTGGGATAAGAAACATCACTAAACAAAACCGAAATTCTATTATTAAAAAAAAATTGGAGATGTTAATGAATCCATCATTTTAAAAAAAATCATATTAGAATTTTTGTATTCATTGAATTTATAAACTGGTGGTAAGAATGTTTCTATTATTTTATCTAAAAACCACAAAAGTTTATAGCATATTACATACAGCATATCGACCCATGGGCATATATTGTTAAAGAGCCTAGTGTACACGACTATTTACCCTTAACTGGAGAGAGAATAATTGGATTCATACCTCTCCCAAGGGTACTAGCATTATATGTAATGCAAACAGTCTCTGTGCAGGATTTGGACTCAGTTGTTGGGTCCATTTCCGACAATTGTAACCATTATAGCACAACAGAGGGAGAGTGTGGGGGGAAATATTTGGCTGGAACAGGTGTTGAAGTTTGGCAATTGTGTTAATTGTACATTTGTATTTACATTTTCTTGTTTATTCATTTTTGCTCTCAATCATCGGGATTCAAGTATTCATAATGAATATAAGTGATTTTAAACAGATCGATGCAAGAGCGTTAAAATCACTAGATTGCATAGAGAGAATACAACCTAAGATGATGGTAGTTACTTTTAATGGCAATCCCAGAGCAACAATCACTTCCTGCTACAGCCCTACCAATGTTAGTGAAGAAACTGAACTCATCACCTTCTACGATGAGCTATCCTCTCCAAAACACAATGTTCTAGTCATTGGCGGAGACATGAATGCCCAAATTGGGAAAGACAGAAACAACAAATATAGCCTACACAATACGTCTAACAGGAATGGACAACATCAAACAGATTTCAGGATAGAAAATAGATAAACATACCTCAATACAAACTTTCAAAAGAGGAAGGGAAAATTATGGACCTATACATACACAAACAATAATAAAGCACAGATAGACTACGTCTTTATGAACAAGAAATGGAAAAATAGCACAATGAATTGTGAGGCATACTCCTCTTTTGAGGGTGTGTCCTCTGATCACCGAATAGTCATGGAAAAAATACGACTAAGCCTACAAAAGAATGCCACACGAACAGCGACCACCAAACACTATGACTGGGCCCTTCTTAACAATAAGGATATTAGAGATAAATATGTGTTAGAATTGAGAAAAAGATTCGAGACACTACAGGAGAAGATAGATAAACATACCTCAAATGACGAATATGAGAACTTCGTCAACGCACACCTTGAGGCAGCAGCGAAATGTATTCAAACAAAAACTAGAACTAAATCTAGAGTCCCATGGGAAGCATTATCCTTTAGAGAAAAACGTGCACACATGAAAACTGCCTTCAAATGCAATAGGAAGAACCCAACAAACACAAATGCCCTAAAACTAAAAAAGGCACAAAGTGAATTAGCAAGCATATATCTGAAAGAACAGACAGAATACATACAAAATCAGATAGATAAGATTAGAGACTCAGTGGAAGATAGCCAATCTAAGATAGCCTGGCAAATGCTAAATGAAGTGAGTAGAAGGAAGAGCACATCCAAAGCTAAATTTAAAGCTACAAACCAACAAGAAAGAATAAAACTGTGGAAACAGCATTTTGAGAATCTACTAGGAAACCCACCGAAAGTTACACATGAACCAATCACCAGAATTATTAGTAAGCAATTAAACATTAAACTAGGACCGTTTGCTCAAGAACTCGACTCAGTACTTAGAAAAATTAAAAATAGGAAAGCCGCAGGGCTTAATGAAATTCCCCCTGAAGTATGGAAGACCAAACAAATCAACAACATACTGCTCCGATACTGTAAATCAGTCTATAATCAAAATCCAATTGACAGATAGATGAAGGGATGCATCCTCCCTTTCCCTAAAAAGGGTGACCTCGGATTTGCCAAGAACTACCGAGGTATAACACTTACATCCATAGCAGCCAAAATATACAATGCCCTAATACGAAACCGCATAGAACCCAAAATTGCCAACATTCTTAGGAAAAACCAAAATGGCTTCCAAAGAAATAAATCCACAACCTCACAAATATTGACTATCCATAGAATCTTTGATGGCATTCGGGTAAAAAACCTACTGGCAACAATACTATTTGTCGATTTTACCAAGGCCTTTGATTCCATTCACAAATGGAACAAATCCTACTAGCATACGGCACACCAAAAGAGACCATCGCAGCAATAACAATTCTCTATAGAAACACCAAAGGGCAGGTACATTCACCGGATAGAAATACAGACTACTTTGACATTGTAGTAGGAGTACTGCAAGGGGACACACTAGCCCCATACCTCTTTATCCTCTGTCTAGACTATGTGCTTAGAACATCGATTTATAAAATCAAAGAAAATGGCTTTGAGCTGACAAAGAAAAGAAGCAAAAAGTACCCCACAAAAACAATCACCAACGCCGACTATGCTGATGACATAGCGATACTGGCAAATACACCCATCCAAGCCGAAGCACTACTGTATAGTCTGGATCGAGCCGCCGCAGGCATTGGCTCCTATGTCAATGGACGCAAAACGGAATATAAGTGCTTTAATCAAACCGGCGACATTTCCACACTAGGCGGTAGCTATCTAAAGCTTATAGATAAATTCACCTACCTAACAAGCAGTGTCTCATCAACTGAAAAAGACATTGACACATGGCTAATGAAGGCATGGACAGCTATCAATAAGCTATTGGTCATATGGAAGTTAGACCTGACCAATAAAATGAAACGCAGTTTCTTCCAAGCAGCGGTTGTCTCGATACTGCTATATGGATGCACTACATTGACGTTAACTAAATGGCTGGAGAAAAAGCTTGATGGCAACTACACAAGAATGCTGTTAACAATATCGAACAAGTCCTGGAGGCAACACCCCACAAAGCACCAGCTATACGGCCACCTGCCTCCCATCACGAAAACTGTCAAAGTTAGACAAACCAGACAGGCAGGACACTGCTGGAGAAGCAGGGACGAGCTCATAAGTGATGTATTCCTATGGACCCCCTTATATGACCAAGCAAAAGCAGGATGACCAACTCAAATCTACGTACAGCAGCTCTGTGAGGATACGGGGTGTAGCCCTGAGGACCCGCCAGAAGCGATGAACAACAGAGTGGAGTGGCGAGAGAGGGTCAGGGATATCGATGCTGGCAGCATGATATCATGATGATGATGATGCAACCAATAGATGAAAACTGAACAGGTAATATTTCGGGTTAGAGGGAGCTTAGGAGTAATGACAATGAAGGGGCACTTTACTCTCTTCAGGGATCCAGGACTAAAGCCTTATCCTAAGATACAAATTTTTTTTTTCTTTTGTGGTGACAGTGTTATATAATAACGGAATGATTTTTTTTATATTAATCATTTTTCATTAATTATATTTTATCATTTGGTTTGGTTGGGCTTTGAACTATTCGGCTCTTAGTATAGGTGCACACACATTGAGTACAGTTCACACTCGCACACAGAGTATATGACAATCACAAATGTCATAATAAAAGCTCCAAATAAGAAATGGGACTGAGGTGTGAATGATGTCATGCCCAGAAGCGATGGGCTGAGAATTTGGTGATTTTGAAAAAGAACTTAGTTGAGATTCGACTCTGGGCTGGGCCAGTTCAGCTCGGCTGGGGGGTGACTGGGGATGATGTAGGAGACAGTTGGTTTGTCTACCATTGAAGCAGACAGTTGAAGTTGAAGTCTGACGATGGAGTTCTGCAGATCTCTACTGACAGATATCTTGGGGGCTACAGGATGCGCAGCGCATTTCTTGGGTCAGATAGTACAGTCAGCATAGTAAAAATTGTGTCTCTCTCTCCTCGTGTCGGAAAACGAAAGTCAAGAAGTTAATAAATGTTTCGTACCTGAACAATGGAGAGTCGTCAGTGTTTCGTATTTTCCTGCATCTGTATATTTGTATAGTTGTATTGTGACTATACTACAACAGGTAGAGGAATCTGATCTTTCTACCAGACTTACAGTCAGAATATTATAAGTCCTGCCAATACGGAAGGCTGACACATTGAGTAAAAGCGCACATAATGGGTATGGGAGGTTGTTAGGCTTCACTATTCACTTATTCTATCTATCTACCTACCAACCCACTTAAAGTGATGCACACCAAATCCTAAAGAAAAAGATAGGTAAGTAGTTACAATGGTTTTAATAAACGAATGCATTAGTAGACACAAATTTCTTGCCAAAAAATTAGGTCTTTAAACTTCAACCTAGAAAAGAGTATATAAATAATTCAAATCAGGATTTCAAGTTAAACATGATAAAAAAAAAATCTTGATTTGGGTACAATAGTGATTGGAATAAAGAGAATAATACAATTCACTATAGTCAACCTAATTTTGACAGTAAATGTAAAAGGGAGAAGAGTGCAGAAGGAGGAGGAAGGGGAGGAGGAGAGACAACAGAAAACCTCAGCAGACACAACAGTAGCAGCTAGGAATCCCCCAGTTTGAATGTAAAAAATAAAAAAAAAATTAAAGATGATTATCTCAGGTAACACACAAAATGGATTTAACATTAGCTTTATGACTCAGAAAGACCAATATTGAAAAATGAAAAAGAAAAATTTTAAATGTAAAAACGATGCAAAAAGAATCGAGGAAAAAAAAATAGGGTGAACAAATGAATTAGACACCTTCTCTTTCATGTTATTTAATTTTTATCATTATTAAAAGTGAACTCCAGCCCACACAGTGGATTGGGAATGCTTTGCTTAGAAAAAAAACCTGAAAGAAACACATTACAATTTAATACGCATGAAGACGAGCTAGTCAGTATTTACGTAATTTACCGAACATTTGCATACAAGTTGCTACCAAAAAGTTTGATCGACTAGATGGATGAAATAGAATCTTCAATGAAAGATGAAAATTGATTGAAAATTGACTTCCTTTATTTTCTGGTGGAGTGCTTTCAAGAGATGTGAAAGACCTGGCTGGTGAGACACAGTAAACCAGATAAAAATAAAAATGAAGATATCTGGATTTTTAGGCAGAGCCTCCAATAAACTGAGTACAGAGAATTTTTTGACACACATACACAATATATATATATATATATATATATATATATTAATGCAAATGAGAAAAGTTTGACACATGAAACTTACAGCAACAAACTTTGTGTTCATAATGATATATATATATATGTGTGTGTGTGTGTGTGTGTGTGTGTGTGTGTGTGTGTTTGTGTGTGTGTGTTTGTTTTCTGACCTACTCATTGTACTCTAATTACTGCGAGTGTCATGAATTTGTAAAAAAATACTATCTTCAGAAGAAAAGTCCCACATTTGTAAACTCACATATACATATATATATATATATATATATATATATATATTTATCCACAGACAGATCTGTTTCATTTTATCAGAACTCTTCAGTATGGCTAGACAGGCTAGATTCCCAAAGCTGGGATCGAAACCCGGTTGACTCAAATGCCAATCCAAGATTCTACCATTCAGCCACGAGGAAACTAGCACAAGCAAAGGAAATTCAAACGGTTATGAATCACAATTGTTATTGTTTACATATATCTGCTTAATGGATATATATATATATATATATATATATATATATATATATATGAAAAATGAAAATTAAAATTATGAGACTGACATGAGGATATATATATATATATATATATATATATATATATATAGCCTCATGCCAATCTCAAAACTATAATTTTCATTTATTTATGAAAAAAAATGCATGACATTTATAGTAATGAGGCTGACATGAGAAGAGTAAAAAAATATTTATTTTTGGTTTTATTCTGCTCTACTGGCCAGTATTTGAGCACTTTTTATATCAATTTCGCGATTAAATGCTTCAAATACTGATCATTTATTAGTTGATTTTTTGTTAAATCCAAATATCAACTTCATTAGTATCATCATATTGCTCTGCCAGCACGGATCTCCCTGACCCTCTCCCACCACCCATTTGTATCATCCATCGCTCCTGGTAGGTCTTCAAGGCTACATCCTGTATCAGCATAGCGCTTTTGTTTATAGGTTCTTGCAGGTCATTCTGCCTTTGCTCGTCCATGTGAAGGGGTCTACAGGAGTATGTCGCTTATGAGTTTGTCCCTACTTCTCCAGCAGTGTCCCACATGTTTGGCTCATCTAACTTGGATAGTTTTTGTGATGGTTGGTAGGTGGCTGTACAGCTGCTGCTTTGTGGGGTGCTGCCTCCAAGACTTGTTCAATATTGTTTGCAGCATTCTTGTGAAGAAGCTGTCAAGCTTTTTCTCCATATGTTTAGTTAGCGTCCATGTATTGCATCCATACAGCAGTATCAACACGACAGCTGCTTGGAAAAAAACTGTGTTTTATTTTATCAATCAGGTCTGACTTCTATATGACCGATAGCCTATCAATAGCTGTCCATGCCTTTGCTAGTCGCATGTTGATGTCTATCTCAGTTGATGAGACACTGCTTCCAAGGTAGGTAAAATTGTCCACTAGTTTCAGAGAACTACCATTTAGTGTGGAGATGTAGCTTCTTTGATTAAAGCACATATATTCCATCTTGTCTGCATTGACACGGAGGTTTTTGTCTGCAGCTGCTCATTCCAGACTATGTAGCAGGGTTTTAGCTTGGGTGAGTGTATTTGCCAGAAACGCTATGTCATCAGCGTTGTCTACATCCATAATTGTTAGTGTGGGGTATCTTCTGCTTCTTTCCTTTATCAGCTTGAAACCATTGTCTTTCATTTTATCAATAGACATTCTAAGCATATAGTCCAGACAGGTGAGAAAGAGGTATCGGGCTAATGTGTGTCCTTGCAGCACACCTGCTACAATGTCAAAGTAGTCATTCTCTCCATCCGGGGAGCGGACTTTTACTTTCATGCTTTTTTTGTGTTTTTATATAGCATCATATATATATATATATATATGCAGAGTGCAGAAGCAAATATTGAATAATTTTTTAAAACAATTTTTTTTAAGTCCGATTAGTCGGATAAATATGTGATAAATCTAAATTTTCAGGATTAGTTCAATTATTCAAGCACTTTTCCATTGAAATTCAGCCCAATATGAGTGAGCAAGAAAAGAAACAATAAACAATCTATGATTCACTTAATGCTGAAACCAAGCCAAAAATAAGTTAAAAAATAATTGGAATTTTTTATGCCTCCACCAATCCTTTAAAGATGCTTTTAGTA
Source organism: Sepioteuthis lessoniana (assembly GCA_963585895.1). Lineage (NCBI taxonomy): Eukaryota > Metazoa > Mollusca > Cephalopoda > Myopsida > Loliginidae > Sepioteuthis > Sepioteuthis lessoniana. Next base: position 86,507,110 of record OY757925.1, read on the forward strand.
TGAAACCTTAACCTCCTTGATTACACAATATATATATATATATATATATATATACATATGTATTCTTTTTTTCCTATGAATTAAGTTCAAAATAAGACTTATATGAATTAATTCATATGTAGAATATATGATGATTTTCAAAAAAATTCAATAGAGTGCTCAATGCATGGCTATTAATTTATAAAAAATATATATAAAAAAACTCACTCACTGAAAATTTATATCATTAAAATCAAGTAAAACTCAACTGATATTATGACATTATAAATTTATTTCAACAATTTTAATGAAGAATTACAGCTCTACAGAGAAAAGAAAGTTTATCATTAAAGTTATACTTCAAAGTTCATACATAAAAAAAAGAAAAGTTTTTTTAAACCCATTCAACCCAATAAAATATAATCTCGTTGTAATCCCATTATAATGTTCTGTGTTACACCAGAATAAAAAATGATAAAATATAGTCTATGTTTTAAAGGCTTAATTAATCAACCATTTTTTTTTAAACTTAAAATCTCCTAATTTATTTTAATTTGAATATTCAAATATTTTTCAGTGCTTAATGATGTATACATATATACATACATACAAACACACACACACACACACACACACATATATATATATATATATAAACAATTTTAATTAAATAAAATCAAATCCTTGTTGTTTTGGAGTTTTTTCTTTCAAGAGTCCTTATGTTTTGGGGGGGTTTTTAAGTTACAAACTTGTGATGGTTTCTCCAGAGTAGCTATTAATGTTATGCTGAGTACTTTTAGTTCTGATCAGAACCATTATCAACGTAATGTATACATAATTTTTAAATCAAAGTCGTTTAATATGTAAATTAAATTATCATTTAATTTTTGATTTTATTACTAAAGTGAGGCTTGTTTTTATCCCCAACGTGATGCTAAATGGTTATGGCAGTTTATTTTTAAATATTTCTATTACGTGAAGTAGAATAAAATTTATTCTATCTTTTGTAATATGGATTGTTCTATTTTAAATTCATATATATATATATATATATTTCAGTTATAAAATAGAAAAAAACAGGATAAATCTGATATATTTGAGTTTTACTTGTCCAGTATCATGAGTTTTAGCCAGTTTCATTCTATAATTGAAATATTTTAATATTGGTTTGCATTTTTATGCATAGAAAACTATATCTTAGTTTTTAGAGGTGCTTTTAGTATGAAATCTTAAACATAATTACATACATGGTGCATTCAATAAGTTTCCAGACTTTTTTGAATAGGCATTTAAAATTGTCATAGACTCTTGCTATACATCTTATGAGATGACAGAGCAATTTTTATGATTTCAGCTTCAAATGAACAGCTACAGCAGCAATTGGAATACACCCTACTAAATCCTGATTGTCACAGCTGATGAATTTCAAAAATGCAATCTGACACTTTAGAAGAACGATATGCAATAAAATTCTGTCTTAAACTTGGAAAAATGCCACAGAAACGAATGGAATGCTACAAACTGCTTTTTGACCATCTTGTATGAATCGAGCATGAGTTTTTGAGTGGCATAAGAGATTCAAGGAAGGCAGACAGTCTGTGACGGATGATGAGAGGTGTGGGAGGAGTAAGGAAGTCAATACACCAGAGTTGATTGACCAAACGGTTAGGGTTACGCTTAGGGTTACTATGTTGAGGTTTTAAGGGAGTTCAGCAAGAGATTCCGTCGGAAGAGGCCAGCGCTCTTCAAATCGGGTCAGTGGCATTTCCACCAGGGCAATGCACCAGTCCACAGTTCCATCCTTGTCACAGACTATTTGACCAAGATAGGCATCAAGACTGTTCCTCTCCTCCCTATAGTCCAGACCTTGCTCCCTGTGACTTTTGGTTATTCCCTAAGCTCACAGGCTGTCATTATGAGACAATTGGCGAGATGAAAGAGGCTGTGACGAACGTCATTGATACACCCACACAAGAGGACTTCTATGAGGCCTTGAAGAAGTTGTTGGAACGGTACAAGTGCATTGCAGCCAGAGGAGATTACTTCGAAGGGAACTAGAGTTTCATGTGTGTACTATCAATAAAAGTGCCTGTACAAAAAAAAAGTCTGGAAACTTATTTAATGATCCTTGTATATGTTTGTATGTACGTATGTACGTATGTATGTATGAATACATGCTGCTGCAGTTGCTGTTGTAATCAAAGAAAAAGCACATTTCAGCATGTTAATCATTACATCATGGAGATTCTCCCTTGTAGCAAGAAGAGCAACAGCAAATACAAAAAATGTGCATTTGGAGTTTTAACTTCATTTGTTGACATATTGTATATATGACGATCATTCAGGAAATTAAGTGAAATAAAACTAAAAACTACCAGCCAAGAAGAAAGACTTCAGAAGTAGGAAGAATTTTTCAAGAAATTTGCTTGGAAACCCTCCTGAAATCACTGATAAAAAAAGAAATCATAAATAGTCAATTAGACTTCAAACTTTGGCAGTTTAGGAGGAAGAACTTGATACAGTACAAACAAAATTAAAAGCAGGAAAGTTTCAGGCCATGACAAAATATCTCCTGAAGTATAGAAGACAAGGAAATTTCTTTGATCATGCAATGCAGTGTATAAAAAAACACAACGGAGAAATGAACAAAAGGCAACATCCTCCCTTTCCTGAAGAAATGTAACCTTGAAATTACTAAGAACTACAGAAGCATCACTCATACTGATATAGCTATATCCTATTTCTCACATATCATATTCAACCCAACCCCTCCGCTCGGGCAGGATATGACACAAGGTCAATTTTTTAAACGGAGTTTAACAGGTTTGAATTCAGAGTTTTCCTTCTCCTAGACTAGTTGCCTCACCAAGGCTGAAGAACTTAGTCTGTCCTACTATTTACCCATAGCTGGAGGGAGAATAATTGGATTCATACCTTTCCCAAGGGTATTAGTGCTATGTGAAATGCAATCAGTCCAGGATTTGAACTTGTGTCGCCGTGTTCAATTCCTACGACGATAACCATTACACCACGGGCACCTCCTATTTCTCACATATATCCAATATTTCTATGTAATGGCTATATCCTATTTCTCTCATATATCCAACCTGAAGCCAAGAAAATTCTTAGGAAAAATTAGGTTGGCTCTCAAAGAAATTGATCCACAACTTCAGAGATTCTGACTATTCATTGAATCATAAAAGTACACGCAAAAAATTTTGAGGCAACACAATTTTTCCAACGCATTTCATTCCACACACAGAGAAAAGATGGAGCATATATCCCAAGCATATGATCTCAAGGCAACTGTTGTTGCTCTAAAAATGCTTGACAAAAACACAAAAGCCATGGTTTCCTCACCCAATGATGATATGAACTTCTGTGACATTATTGTTGGAGTCTTGCAAGGAGATATATTAGCACCATATTTGTTTATACTCAGCTTAGATTACATACTATGAACATCAATAGATGTAATAAAATTAAATGGTTTCTCATTCAAAAAAGACAAGATGCAAATGTTATCCCACAGAATCTATGACAGCTGCAGACTATGCAGATGATCAAGTGCTTCTTGCAAATACACCTGTCCAAGTGCCTCAAGCAAGCAGTAGGAGTCATTGGCCTCAATATAAATGAAAAAAAAAAGACAGAGTTCATGTTTTTAAACAAAAAGGAGCCATTCCTGCTTCAAGTGACTGGCCAGTGAAATTAGTAGACCAGTTCACATACCTTGGCAGCAATATCTCATCGACTGAAAGCAATGTCAGCATATACATAGGGAAGGCATGGGCTACTAGTGACAGGTTGTTGATCATATGGAAATCTGATCTCTCTGATTAGATAAAACAGCATTTCTTCCAAGCTGTGGCGGTGTCAGTACTATTGTATGGATGCACCACCTGGACTCTAACAAAAAGAAATGGAGAAAAAGCTAGATGGGATTTACTCAAGAATGTTATATGCTATTTTGGACAAATTCTGGAAACAGCATCCCACAAAACAACAGTTGTATGGCAACTTAGCTCCCATCTTACAATCTATCAACATAAGACAAACGAAACATGCAGGGAACTTCTGGTGAAGTAATGATGAATTCAGAAGTAATATTCTATTGTGGACTTCTATTCATGTATGTACAAATGTTGACTGACCAGCAAGAATATAGATAAATCAGCTCTGTGTGGACACAGTGTGCCGTTTAGGAAACCTGCAAAGAGCAATGGACAATAGGGACAGATGGTGAGAGAGAGAGAGAGTCAGGGAACTCTGTCATCAGCATGACTTGATGATGATGATGATGATTGCCAAAGGAGTTGGCTATAGGAAGCATTGTTTACAGTTCGACCTTTTTCAAGAAAATGAATTGTGATGGACCCTTCCATGTTTCAAAAGACTTTCAGCATGACCTTCTTTACGACTGCTGCACTGAGAACTTTTTCTTTACTGGAGAGTCAGTGTGTTTCCTCCTCATCGACTGTCTTTTCCACTCAAGCTTGTTGTGGCAAACCCATGTTTGGTCCATTTGTTATCATATTTTTCCAAAAACATGCTTCTCCATGCACATCACACAATCTTTTGTAAGTTTTATATGGTTTCCACTTCCAAAAATTTGATGACAGACCTCTGTTCAAGCTCTGAGAACTCTGTTTAATTTGCCACCATTTTGAATTACTCCAAAAGAAATATTTTCTGTGGGATTAAAAAATTTTTGGCCATAAACCAATTCCAAATAAAGCAGAATTTGTATTTAGGGAAAAAAATTGTTAAAAAAAAGGGTCTTGCTTTCATAAAAAAATATTCACTTATTTAATGACCCATATATAAACATATAACAGTATTTTCCATAAAAAAGTAGACCCCTAATTTTTTATAGAATATTAATTTTTTTTATTAAGATTCAGCACAATTTTATAATTTCTCATAGAGAAACGGATATTATTAACTCTGTAATACAAAAATATAAATATGTAGCAGTTCAAAATGAATTACTACTCGACATAAAATTCTATTTACTTAGGATATTTTATGGCAAATTTAAATTTCTTTTTGTTAAAAAGTTTCAAACTAGTTTGATAAATAATACCTAAAAAAATATCCATTTTGATTGGATATTGTTGCAGTAGACATAATAAATTCTTGATAAAAATTATGGATATTTTTATTCATAGATATAATTCATGAGAGATACATCATGAACTATTAGACATTGAATATGTATTATCAAAAAATATTTCCTATTGAAAAGATTTATTTTACGCACACAACATTGAAGCTCTGTAACCCAAAAAATATCGCTTCACTTTTGTAAACAAAACTAAAATTGTATGAATGAGATGTACTTATTTTTGGATTGCTATGAATATATTTACCCAACCCCTCAACTAATGGACACAACCTGCCACTTGTTTGGGAAAGAAATGGATTCTCAAGGGCATTAGCACAAAATGAAATGCAAACAGCCTCATTCAGGTTTTGAAATCAGATTGCTGATTCTATTTCCCACAACATTATTCTAAGTGCTCCTACTTTTGGATTGCAATGTATTCATATTTTTGTTTAATGAGCTTCCATACCGTAGAATTCGGTGATAAATAATACTTAATAATATCTGTTTTTATTGCAAAAATATTCTACGTAATATAATGATATGCCGGTGTCTTTTGTTTAGAAAATAATGTTTTATTAAAAAGATTGTGAGAGGTGTACTTATTTGTGGACAATACTCTATATATTCCACTAGGTATAATCAAATCCTGCTATCTTTGGCTTTGAAGAAAATTATTTTTTATATGAAACAAAAATTGTGAGAAGTGTACTTATTTGTGGACAATACTGCATATATTTCAGCACTTAATAACCTTTCATTGGGAATCATAAAGAGAATTTGGCTTTTTATAGAAAACACAGATCATTTTTGTCTCCCAATATTCATCAGGATCATTATTCACACTTTCAATAAAAATTCCAACATTCAGATATATTGATATTTTTCATGAAATCTCTTTTATTCTGTTTTTTGACTTATCATGTCACGAATATACCATCAGAAAAGATTTTTTAAAGGTAGTCACATTTTTTACACACACATACACACTCACATATATGTGTGTGTGTGTGTGTGTGTGTGTGTGTGTGTGTGTGTGTGTGTGTGTGTGTGTGTGTGTGAAAAAAGGCACTCAGTAGAGGAGTTGATATATAGTGAATATGTACATATACATATATATATATGTATATAGTAGAATATATATATATATATATATATATATATATATATATATATATGTGTGTGTATGTATGTATGTATGTATGTATATATATATAGGTTAATTCAAAAGATATCATATTAGATGTATTGGATGTTTTAGAAAAATTAATATCATTTTGGAATTTAATAACTTGACCTCTTCTTGTTCATATGATCTCAAATTTTTACAGCAAGTGTAAAAACAACTGGCAAAATCTATGTTTAGCATCTAATGATTTTTCTTTCAGTCATGAAAATTACATTCACAGGAAAAGAAAAGTCATATAAAATTAAACATAGAATTTTGAGTTGCTTCCACGCATACAGTTAAAATTTGAGATCATTTGAACGAAAAGTGATCAAGTAATTAGATTAAAAAATGATATCAATTTTTCTGAAACAACTTCAAGAGACTTCATAATTCACCAGAAGAATGACCATATGAAACTCACAGAAGTGAGTTTTTGGCCTATTTTTTTTTTAATTTTATAGTTGTAAACATTTTTATATAGGTCTGCATCTTAATGCATAGAGTACTGTATTTTATTGATTTAAAACAGATTTAGCAGTAAATCTTAAATATATATATATAGCAAAATAAATAGACAATAAATACATTTTACATTGTTTGTGCAGCACCGGTCAACATATGGAATAGTCATATCTCCTTTTCATCATTCTTCATATTGCTTTTTAAAACCCTTTCTGGCATTGAGCATTCAAATTTAGACATTTTTAAATTGATTTTAAAAAATGATTTTAATCATGTCCTGTATTATATTCTCTCTCTCTCTCTCTGCATATATATATATATATATATATATATATATATATATATATATATATATATATATATATGTATTGATTTCAGTCAATGGTGATCAATGCAAGAGACTAAAAAAATGATTATTTCCACTACTGCTGAATAAATGGTGTCATACTGAATATCAATAACTGAAGAAACAATCAGGACTAAAGATAGGATGCAAAATTGATCTTTTGGTCTAATAAATGTTCAATGTATTGAAGACAATGATGAACAGGAGTCGAGTTAATAAGATGAACTCTCAAAAAGTGGATGAGGTATTGTCACAGAACGATTGTCTGAGATAAAAAAGACATTTTTAAAAATATGGTAGTCATGATTATGTTCATAATGGACTGAAAGGAAGTCAATGGTGATTATGGCAACATTAATGGAGTTCATTTACTACTTGTGTTAATTTGAATGAGTATGAATACAGCAAAAAGCTTCATGAGCCAAAGTTTGCATGTATGAAGCTGATTCAATAAATAAGGTGAATTTTGTCAAAGGAGTTGGCAACAGGAAGCATTTTTTACTGTTCCACCTTTTTCAAGGAAATCAATGGTGATGGGTTCTTTTATGTCTCAGAACACTGTCAGCATGACCTTATTTACTAACTACTGCCCCCAGAATTAATTCTTTACTGGAATGGCAGTGTGTTTCCACTCCATGGAATGTTTACAGTTTCACCTTTTTCAAGGAAATCAATAGTGATGAGTTCTTTCATGTCTTAGAACACTGTCAGCATGACCTTCTTTACTGACCACTGCAACTGGAGTTAATTCTTTTTCTTGAGTGTCAGTGTGTTTCAATTCCATGAACTGTCTTTTTGACTCAGGCCAATGATGGCATATCTGTTTAGCTCATTAATAAACATTTTTTGACTAAAAAGTGCTTCTTTATATACCAAACATATTCTTCTGTAATTTTTTTCTGTTCAGGCCTGGAGAACTCTGTTTGATTTGCCACCTTTTTGAATAGCCTAAAAGCAAATATTTTTGCAATATCAGAAAATATTTTGCAATAAACCAATTCCAAACAATGAACATTTTACATTTATGGAAAAAAGCATTTTGTTAGAGTCCAAAAGGTGCAGCTATACAGTAGTACTGATATGGCTATAACTTGAAAGAATTCCCATTTCAAGCAGCAGGAATTGTTATGATCAATATCAAAACAAAACAATTCTCCACTTAATCTGACATAGAATAACAAAAACTAGTATTCACTTATACAAATGATTAATTATTACAAACAATATATCACATCACACACAATGCAAAAATTTTCAAATTATTTAATTCATAGGCACAATTTTAAACATTCTTTCATTTCCCACTTTTTAAAGTTTCATAACAATTTGTGCTCCAAATTATACTGCCATGACAACCTTCAAATCACTTGTAAAGTTCCCAAAGATATTTCCTAAGATTTTCTTTGCTTTGGTTTATTTGTTTAATGGCATATAAACCTTCATGTGTAATTTAATGCCAAAGCAATCTTTGCAGAAGAATAACAGTCATACTATTTAACTCATAGCTGGAATGATAAGAGTTTTGATACCTTTCTCAAGGGGCATTAGTTCAAAAGTGAATGCAACAGTATGACTAGAGTTTGAACTTACTTATTTCAAGGCCACAGTCCAGCTCTTTACACAACAGAGACTTCCTAATATTCAAAAGTTTTTTACCAAATCATTCCCTGATAAAGATCATACAGGGTGAAATGTCATAATAAATACAATAATGCATCAAGACAATAACAACTAATGTTGATTTTAAATAACATTGAATTAATAATTTATTCAGACAATTGACCCAAATGATTATAGCTGCTGATATTGCAACCATAATGTTTTGCCAGACACATCTTGCTGCCTTCTTTGAGAGTAATATTTGTCAAAGAAAAAAAAAAAGAGGAGAATCTCTTCTTTTTTTTTCAAACAGAAATAGTAGCTCACATAGTATTGCCCATAAATAAGTCCAGAGATTTTTTTTCATAAAAAGTTAATCAAATTAAAAATTATGGTTACTTGGAAGATGTGACATATTGAATGTTAATACAAAATGCAAAAAATAACTAGTTAAAGGGATTTTAGTTCCAATTAACTCACAACTGAATGGTATCAAGTCTCAAATCAACAAAGATTAAATAATATAGTTTTGTATTTTATCCAGAAAGGGCCAATTTCCAAATAGATAAATGCAAATAGTAGATCCAGCATTGGCAAGATGTTTTTTTTTTCATTATGGGAGATATTGCATTAAATGGCTTATACAAGTTTCGGCTTTACATGTTTTTTTAAAGACACCTTTTCCTCAGAATGTGACATTAATGGTATTTTAGTTCAGATGGGAAGTTATTTATGGCTTATACCGAAGACAATAATTATTTATGAATGATAATGTTATACCAACCACAGATAACTAGGAGCACCTTGCATGTTATAATGTTTAGAAAGTTTGGCTAGTACTCTTAGCCCAGTCAGCTCGGACTGTAAAATACACCGACTGAATTTCTGCAGAGGGGTAAGACCCTAACCAACAGGTGTTCCTGATATGACACAAAACAATTTGATGGTGAGGCTTCAATAATGCTTGAGTTTGGGGAATGCCGAGTTCCCCTTCATTGCCATTGTGCCCAAGTCCACTCTGACTGGGAGTGGTGGTTTAGTTTATTTTGGTTTATTTGTTTAATGACATATCAACCTTTGTAGGTTATTTAATGCCAAAGCTATTCTCCAAGAAGAACAGTAGTAGTACTATTTAACCCATAGCTAGGAGGATAAGTGGGTTCATAACTTTCCCAAGGGTATTTGCCCGAAAGTGAACGTAATAGTGCAACTGGAGTACGAACTCGCTTTTACGATTCGGCAGTCCATCACTTTAACCATTACACCACCAGGACACCCCCAGGAGTGGTGGTAACTGATAGGGTCTTAACTGAATTGTTTGAAATAGAACTGTCTGATCACTTAACTGTGTGTAAACAAATGACTGATGCTAAATTGAAATGTTAGTGATACATAGCAATACTTGGAAATATTTAACTATGACGACTCATGTTAAATTGAATTGTTAGAAATAGAACTGTTTAACAATTTAACTATGAATAAACAAATGACTGAAGTTTAATTGAATTATTAGTGATAGAAAGGAATACTTTGATAAATCATATAAATGTAAAATATATATATAAACCAGATTTGGCATAAAATAATCTTCAATGGTTGATATGCCATAAAACCAAACTAAACTGAGCGCTCTCTACTTACAGCCTAATGCCAAACTAGGCTGAGCTGAGTGAATGATAGTCATGTATAATTTAGAATGTTCCACGTATAGAGGAGTATCATCTGTATGGCTCATTTTGCTGACAATGAACCAAGTTGGTTGGTATATTGCTGACTATTTCAGAAAATGAATAATAAGCACTGATGATGACAGTCCAAAAATCATATGTTGATTTTAATCTTCTTTAAAAGAATTGAAATATAAGCAATGAAACTACACATCTGTGCTTGCATCATATAAGGGTATAGCTTAGTGCAAATGAAATTATGGGTAGTAATTTTCTAAGCATTTAGTTAGATGTGGCACAAGGCCATATGAATGGAGCACTCAATGAGATTTGAACTCACTTATGATGGTTTGCTAGTTTAGCTTGCTAATCATTACACCCAAATGGGATTATGGGTATTTTTACAGGCATGGACTAAGCGACAAAAGTTTAAAAGCTGAACATGGTTGTTTGCTTTTCACTCTGTGCTAATGCCCTTTGGAAAGCCATGAATCTGTCTCTTCTTCCTGGGTAAATAGTAGGGATGGGTTTATGAAAATTGACATGTTGTAAAATGGGTGTCCCAGTAATATAGACCGTGGGTTGGGGTATGATCCCAAAGCACTGTTACTATACATTGAAAGCCTGATATTTCAGGCTCAGGGAGATCAAATTAGACATCGTAAAAATAAAAGACTAAATATAGTAACCATTTACAGGCTTTTTTTTATGGAATCATTGGCTAGCTTTAAAAAAGATGTCTGCATCCTGGGCTCAGAGATATTTTGCTTAATAGTTAATCCAGCTCTGCAAACAGACAAAAAGCAGAAGTATTTTTTCTCATTTTTATGATAGTTTCATATTAGTCTTTTTTGTAAAGGTTTCATTGTAAATAGGATCTTTTCATTATGAAATATATCTTCATAAAAAAGAAACTGTGGTACACCATTCGTTTTTGTTGCCCTTAGCATATGCTTATTTTGGTTCATGGTTAATCTGCCCCCACAAAGAGACAACAAAGCAGAAATCAAAACTAAGTTAGGGTAGGATACTTTTAAGCCTGGACTTGAAAAGTCCAAACTTATTTGCTGGAAAGGAATCATTTATGAGAGATTTGGATCCACATTATGGATGTTCTCAGAAAGAAGTTGTTGGAATGGAATATACTTCTGGTGTTGGGAAGATTCAGTTCTTTCTGAATCTTCCCAACACCAGAAGTATATTCCATTCCAACAAATAGTGCTAATAAGAAACTGTAAAAAAAAAATTGTTTTGAATTATTTCAAATTGGTGGGACCAATCAAAGTAACTTATAAGAACAATTTACATAAAAGAAGAGGGGAAAAAACAGGCTAAAAATTTTAGCTATGGGAAAGTGGTTGGGGTAAAAATATAGCACCATCTCTTATATTACACCATATATGGATAATACATTAGCATAATGGTAAATGATTTGGTGGGCCCTATGTTTACATTAACTTTTCTCTTGGGAAAGAGATGAATCTATTTCTTCACTCCTTATCTACGAGTAAAGTAGCTGGATAGACTTGGTGACCATTAATCTACAAAAAAGAAAAATTCTAAATTCAAAATCATGGAACTAGCATCACCTTCCATAAAAAAATGTATTTGCAATTAAAATTACAGAATATCACTCCTAATAATTTTTTTAAAAAAAAGTTAAGTTTCTTCTCCACTAAAAATACTTGGATTTTATTATTATTTAACTGGAACATTATACAATCAACACAGATGTTATAAGGTATTATTTATTACCAAAATAACACTGAAACTCTCTAAGCAAAATATGAGCACACTTCATATATATATACCAGACCATTGGCCTAATGAGTAGAGTGTTCTCCAATGGTCCGGAAGACAGGGGTTCAATCCCTGGTCGATTCATACCAAAGACTCAAAAAATGGTACTTAATGCCGCCTTGCTTAACACTCAGCATTATAAGGTAAGGATCAAGAGTAAAGTGGAGCAATCTAGGGAATGGAGTAGCGCCCTCCCCGGATCATTTGCAAACACTCTACACATTAAGTCAATAGCCCAGATAACATATATTCCCAATTATTTATATAGATTACTGCCAAGAATTTCTGTTAACATTCTCTAATTTTGTATACAATCAATTGGAGATCATCAATCATTGATTTTATGTTAATTACAAAAAGCAGAAGTTCAACTGGGCCAGACATGCAGCAAAGTTTTCAGACAATAGGTGGACCCATGTAGGCAATTATTGAATAGTATCCAAGAGATCACTTGGAAGATTCTGCGATGATGGGAAGATGAAACCATTTTCTTTTATTAGATCTATTGACCTTTGTAGTATGTGATTTAGCCAGATTATCAATATATACATATATATATATATATATATATATATAGTGCTAATGTACCTCCTTGCAACACTCTAGTGATGATGTCAAAGAAGTCAAAGTAACCGTTAGTTGAACAAACTATTATTTTCATATTTTTGTGGAGCATCATTATAGTGTTTTGGTTTGGTTTGGTTTGGGTTTATGGCACATCAACCATTGTAAGTTATTAATGTCAAATCCAGTTTTATACATATAATCAGTTCTGTTTCAAACAATTCAGTTTAGTAAAAGTATAGTTTTTTGTTTACAAACAGTTAAATTTCAAAACAGTTTAATTTGAAACAATTCAGTCTAACATAAGTATGCAGTTTAGTTCTATTTGACTCATAGACAGGACCCTCTCAGGTGCTACCACTCAGGGCCAGAGTGGACCTGGGAGGGATGGTAATAAAAGTGTACTCCACATTCCCCAAATCTCCAGCATTACTGAAGCCTCACCATCAGATTGTTTAGTGTCATATCCAGGACACTCGTTGGGGGAATCTTACCCCTCTTCAAAGATGTATTCAGTGTTTTCTACAGCCCCAGCCAATTGGGCAATCATTATAGCTGTAAATGTTTCTTTGGGGACACCATATGCAAGTAGTATTTGCTCCATCTTTTCTCTGTGTATGGAATCAAATGCCTCAAATGATTTGAGCCTATATGGAAAAGGAAGGCAAAATCAAGAACAGAATAGAAGTGTATTATTGCTTGTAATATATCTTTCTCTTGATTATTATTTATTGTAGAGAACCCCCTCTTGATGAGAACCCTACTTTCTCATGCGAAATAGTTTTCATGTTAAAACCTTCCCCTGGCTTCTATAAGTATTGGTAGACTGTATTAAACTGTTTCGCAATCTATAGAGGACAGACAAACAGTATATTCCCAATTATTTACATAGATTACAGCCAGGAATTTCCATAAACATTCTCTAATTTTTGTATACAATCAACTGGTTTTCAGTCAATATTTTTATGTTAATTGTCACTGGTCTCGTGACTTGGTTAGTTCATGGGGCACTATGCATGTCATGGGCAGGAAGTGCCATGTGGAGTCCTTCCCCCTTCTCTCTCCCAGTTTTCAACTGGTTTTAGATTCAGAGTTTTCTTACTCCAAGACTGGTTGCTATAAAAAGATTAAAAAACCCAGCCTCTCCTACTATTTTCCAATTGTTGAATTCATACCTTTCCCAAGGGTATTTGTGATGTGTGAAATACAAACAGCCTTGTTCAGGATTTGAACTTGTATAGTTGGGTCCGTTTCCAATGATGACAACTATCACATAACAAGCCTCTAAAATTTATGTTAATTATAAATTTCCAAATATTTGTTGCTTTAGCCTCTTGTTTCAATGTGGGAATGACCAGGAAAAGATCAATTTTCAAGCCAGATTGTTTGAGTGTAATTAAATAGACTGTCAACGTTACATAACAAAGGTACCGTGTAACATCGCAAGCAGCAAATGCCAAATTCTTCTAAATGATCTATCCTTAAACTAGAGCAGAGGTCACCGCTGTGCACTTTCAGATTTGTCCTTGGCCAAGTTTTTTTCTTTTTGACACCATTGTTTTTTGTTTTTTTGTTTTGTCTTTTCACTGCTGCCAACTAAGTTTTAAAGTTCACATTTAAATTTTTCCTAAGGGATTACTTTTATACCAATAAACTCATCATCAGCTTCACAGTGGAAATGATTAAGCTATATTCTTTTTGTAGTAGGATAATCTTCTTACTAAAGTTAAATAATATGAATATCAATAAATATGAACTATTAAATAATATTCTATTTTAAAGGGGCAGATATTTCTAGATTCCGCAATACTAAACTTTGATAAGCATTTTTTTATTATATATTTCTTATAGATGTTTTGAGTTCTTTAACTCAGCACACACACACACACACACACACACACACACACACACACACACACACACACACACATCTATCAATTTATCTCTCTCTCTCTCTATATATATATATATATATTTGTAATATCCAGTCAGTGTCCAAAGACAGTGGGTGTGGATTATTCTTGTACAGAATATATGAGAATGATTTTCTTGTCCTGAAGGAATTACTCCCAACTCTGGTTTAACTGGACCGAATAATACTATATATATATGTGTGTGTGTGTGTGTGTGTGTGTGTGTGTGTGTGTGTGTGTGTGTGTAAATGTAAATATACAAATATGAGAAACCGAGGTATTCAGTGGCCAATCTTATTTATTGATAAATTATTTGCCAACATTAAATGTTTTGTTTTTTTGTGAAATCAGCATCAAGGTATTTAGATATGTTTTGTATCTTCAGAAGTATTTAATTTAATTTCAATTTTTAAAAATGAAATGAAAAAATGAGAAAGATTTTAACATTCCATTTTTGTTTGTGGTAATCTATTTCAAAACTGTGTGATGTAATTTGCATTCAAAATTTATCTTAAAAATGTAAAGTATATATATATATATATAATTATGATTAAAATTGAAAGCTAAAAGTGAGGTAAAATACTACTCATGCACCTATTCACAGATAAAAAAATCATGGGGCATGAAAATGCAGAGCAATATTGTTATATAATTACAGATGATTTTTTTATATAAAACATTTTTCGTTAATTATATTTCATCATTCAGTTTGGTTGGGCTTTGAACTATTTGGCTCTTAGTTCAGGTGCACATAAATTGGGTACAGTTTATGTTCACACGCAGAGGATATGACAATCACAATTGTCATAATAAACCCCAGATAGGAAATAGGACTGGAGTGAGAATGACGTCATGTCTGGAAGCGATGGGCTGAGAATTTGGATATTTTGAAAAAGATGACAGTTGGGTCTCAGCTGTGGACCAGTCGAGTTGGTAGTTTACTGGGGACCAGTCCAGTTGGTTGTCGAATGGGGTCTAGTCAAGTTGGTAGTCAACTTGGGCCATGTAGACGGACAGTAGAACTTGAGTTCCGACCATGGTGTTGAGAAGTTTGGGTTTTGACCGTTGAGGCATACGGTTAAGTTTTTTGGGTCCCGACCAGTGAAGATGAAAGGAGATCTAAAACTCCATTAGATGTGCCGAGCGTTTGAGTTTTGTTAGGATAGTATGATACAAAAGACTTTTAAGAACTGTGTCTCTCTCTCCTCGTGTCGAAGAACCGAACTCAGAAGTCAAGAAGTTAATAAATGTTCCAGTCTGAACAACAGTGAGTTCGTCTGTTAATGTGTTGTGCATTTCCCTCTATTTGAATTTGTACATGTGCCGTTGGATTGAGATATCATTGTGATTACGATATCATTATGTTATGGTTGTTATTAATACAACAATACTACCATTTCAAATATAAAATAAGATAAAACCTCACAACTCAGAGTTTCATACAGTTGATCCTCAGGTGGACTAGAATTCAACTTGGCTGATTTTTAAATTCAAAGGTTTAAAATCTTAAAATTATATGTGTTGAATATTAGATCATCTAAGGATCCACTAATTGAAACACTGAATTGTTAATTTTTATACTATTTCATCTTATTTTATACTTAAAAAATATTACATATATATATATATATATATATATATATATATATATATAAAGAAAATATTGACTGTGAATATCCAAAGAGAGAGAGCTCAATGTACGGCTATTTAATGCAAAATAAACCTCCATTTGAATTCCATCTGATGAGCTTGAATAAGTAAAATAGATCTATTATGGAAATAGAATACAATTTCTAAATTTATTGTTTTTTAAACAAATATATATATATATATATATATACATGTATATATATATCCAGATGAAGCTTTCTAAATCCTTATTATCAATAATTTTGGCATACATTATCCTTCATCTTCCCAATTCCTGTTGCTTTTTTTTGTCAACTAACTTGGGTTATCACATCAATAACAGTGAGTGAATTGATGGATAATGCTTTTCGAAACTATTATTAATGATGATATATATATATATATATATAGTAGTGTGCATATATGTGTGTGAATACCATGATCCCAGTGGTAAATGGGCATTTGTGTTGGCATCTGCATAAGAAAACCTCATCAACACCATCATTAGAAGTATAAGATGCTTCACAATCCTTGTGTATTAAGATCACTAAATAGCATAGAGAAAACTCACTTGAGAATGATATGAGCTACATTTAATTACAAACCCTGTACAACAATTGTCTCTTGCAACAATCCCACAAATACTCATGATGAAACAGACATCAGCACCTTCTATTATGAGCTATCTTCCTTTGCCAAAAACATTCTCAAACGCAATGCTGTAATCATTGGTGGAGACATGAAAGCTCATATCGACAGAAATAATAAATTCTGCTTACAGAACTAACCAAACAGATATGGTATATATCTAGCAGACATTTTTCTTGAGAACTGGCTGAAATACAAAATTCAAAAAAAGGAAGAGAAAACTATGTTCTTACACAAATCCAAATAACTTGAAAGCACAGCTAAATTGTATATTTATAAACAATAAATGGATAAATAACACTTTGAACTATGAGGAATACCCTGTTTTGAAAAAGATTTTTCCAATCATTGAATTTTCTCAGTAAGGATTCACCTGATTCTTTGCAGAAATAAGAAAAAAACAGGTAAACATTCATAATATGACTGGTCCCCACATTCTGAAAATGATATATACAAACAATATACAGTAACTGTAAGAAACAAGTTTGATACTCTTCATGAGACATCTGAAAGACATACTTGGAATGAGGAATATGAAAACTTTGTTACTACCCACATAGAAGCAGCACCCAAGTGCATACCTACCAAATCTAAGAACCAAATGCAGAGTTCCCTGGGAGCTAATTATGGGGAAAAGCAAACCCAGATAGAACCAAAACAAACCAAAAATAACTAGATTACATTCAAGGCTAAATCAATAAAATTATACAATCAGTAGAAGATAGACAATCATGATTATCATAGCTGACAGAAAATGAAGTAAGTGGAAGGAAAAGCACTTTGTGAGCAAAAGTAAAAGCCATCAGCTAAGAGGAAAAACTTTTGAAAGGGAAAGAATATTGCAATAATCTTCTTTGAAACCCACCTAAAATCACTAATAAATCCCTAAAATTCCTTTAACGCCAACTAAATAAAAACCTTGGACAATTCATTGAGGAATGACGATGCAGGATTGAAAAGAATTACAAGCAGTAAAGCTGCAGGTCTTGGCAAAATACCTTCTAAAGAATGGAAAGCAAGGATATTTGATGGCATACTTCTTCAATTATGTAATCTTCAGTAATAGACGAAAGACTGTATTGTCCTCTTTTCCTAGAAAAATGAATCAGGAATCACTAAGTACTATTGAGGCATAACTCTTACTGCTAAAGTTGATAATATCCTATTTCTCTGTTGAATCTGATCTGAAGTTGAGAAAATTCTTTGGAAAAATCAAAACAGCTTTCAGAGAAATCAATCCACAACTTAACTTATTTGCAACTCCATATATCCGCCTTATCATTGGTTGTGTACAGACAAAAAAATCTTGAGGCAATTGTACTGTTTGTAAATTTCTCTGAGGCATTTGTCTCCATACACAGAGGAAAGATAAAACAAAACATATGTTACCTTTATAATGATGCTCCACAAAAATATGAAAGCAATGGTTTGTTCAACCAATGATGACATCAAATTCTTTGACATCATCACTTGAGTGTTACAAGGAGATACGGTAGCACCATTTATGTTTATTATCTGCCTAAATCACATACTACAAAGGTCAATATCTGCCTAAATCACACACTACAAAGGTCAATATCTGCCTAAATCACACACTATAAAGGTTAATAGATCTAATAAAAGAAAATGGTTTCATATTGAAAAAGATAAGAAGCAGACAATATTCTGCAAAAACTATAACAGATGCTGACAACATAGATGATCTAACACTTCCTGTAAATAAAACTTACTTGCCAAATCCATGCTGCATAACCTGGTGTTAGCAACAAAGGGTATCACCCTTGTTTCCAGTATAAATGACCCTTGGTTGGTTAGACTGGTTTATATAGGGATCATTGTTCCTCTTTCCTGGAGTGTGTTTACTTTGGTCTGCTTTACGGATCTTTGATCTTTGATATGTTTATAGTTGTATGTGTGTATGTGTGTTGGCGTTGGAGTGGTTTGGGGTTTCACTAACAGCTTTTTTTTGTCTGTGTAAGTGTGTATCCTGGGGAGTTTTGTGGTTTTAAATTTACTCGTAGTTCTTTCTCCTTTTTTTTGTATATGTCTGTGCATGTGTGTGTGTGCTTTCAGCTTTTTTCTTTCGTCTGAGGACATGTTTGGCATAAGGTCTAGTTGATGGGTTTTAAATGAGATTTTAATTTACTAGTGTTTGTAGTTTGAATGGTTTTTAATTACTTATGTTTTTATGTATATATATATATATATATGTATGTTTATTTCCATTTGTATGTGTACAGTTCAATGGAGGCACTTCTGGTGTAATGCTTATTGTCATGGGAAACAGATACAGTGACCTGAGTTCAATTCCTGGACAAGGCTGTTTGTAAATCACAAAACACTAATACCCTCAGGATAGATATGAATTCATCCTCCAGCTATTGATAAATAATAAGGTAGACCAGACTCTTTCACCTTGGTATGACAACTGATCTAGAAGACGGAAAATTTGGAATTCAAACCTGTTAAGCTCCAAATAAAATTGACCTTGTGTCACATCCTATTTATATACATTTACTCACATATGTGCACACACACACACACACACATGAACAGAGTACTGATTATAAGTATTTGAACATACAGACAATTTACTTCAAATGACATTAAGCTTAAACAAAATTTCATTGCAATCAGCTTAAGAAGCATGTAGTTATATTTGGTGTTTTTGTATGTTACATTTCTGGAAAAAAAATTAATAGAACTAAATAGTTCTTTTTTTGTCTTTTTAAATTTCCATTTAGAATTGATCAAGAAGATTGAAACGCAAAGTCACATTATTGTTAGCAAGAGTTGCCAAACAAACAGGTAAATTTGGATTCAGGCCTTTTAAAAATCTTTTCTGGTTATCTTTATTTCATCATCTTTTATGGCATCATTTTGTCTCATCTGAAGTTGCTGCTTTATTTTAGATTCCCCGAGTTTCTTCCAGGCAGCGGTTGTATCGATACTGCTATATGGATGCACTACATGGACGCTAACTGAATGGCTGGAGAAGAAACTAGACAGCAATTACACAAGAATGTTAGAGAGCAATATTGAACAAGTCCTGGTGACAACACCCCACAAGACACCAACTATACGGCCACTTGCCTCCCATCACAAAAACTATACAAGTTAGAAAAACCAGACATGCAGAACACTGCTGGAGAAGCAAGGACGAGCTCATAAGTGATGTACTCCTATGGACCCCCACATATGGCCAAGCAAAAGCAGGACGACCAGCTTGAACATACATTCAGCAGCTATGTGAGGACACAGAATGTAACCTTGAAGACCTGCCAGAGGCGATGAATAATAGGGAGAAGTGGCGAGAGAGGGTCAGGGATATCCATGCTGGCGGCACGACATGATGATGATGATATTTCAAAATCAAAGAATTAATTGGTCAATGATGTTATATAAAAATGAAGCAACTTCATAAGAAATAATAATAATAATAATAATAATAATAATAATGATAATAATATTAATGAGTGAATGCAGTAAATTAGAGCAAAAAGAGTATAAGACTAGACATGACTGGGTGGGCAAGGTAATCCACTGGGAATTGTGCAAGGTTTAAATTTGACCATTCGAACAAATGGTATATACACAACCCGGAATCTGTCCTAGAAAATGAGACACATAAAATTCTCTGGGATTTTGAGATACAGATGGATCATATAATCTAGGCCAGATAATCAGACCAAGTGATAAGCATAAAAAAAAAGAACCTGTTGAACAGTGGACTTTGTTGTTCTGGCTGACCACAGGGTAAATCTTAAGGAAAGTGAAAAGAGAGATAAATGCCTTGGCCTTGCTAGAGAACTTAGAAAATATGGAACATGAAAGTGATGGTGATACTAATTGTAATTGGCCAGCTTGGTACAGTCACCAAAGAATTGGTACCTCGACTGGAGGACTTAAAGGACAAGTGAAGGCCCACTAAACTACAGCATTGTTGAGATCAGCCAGAATACTAAGAAGATTCCAGAAGACTTGAGGAGACTTGCTGTCACTCAGGCTCCAGTGGAAAACCATCAGCTGATGCTGGTGTGACAAAAATTCAGGGAGTATAAGGCGAGACATGACTGGGCCGGCAAGGTGATCCACTGGGGAATTTGACCACACTAACAAATGGTATATGCACAACCCAGCACCTGTTCTAGAAAATGACACACATAAACTCCTATGGGACTTTGACATACACATAGATCACCTAATCTCGGCCAGAAGACCAGACCTTATAATAATTAACAAAAGAAAGTGAATTTGAAAAATTGTCGACTTTGCTGTCCCAGCTGATTACAGAATAAAACTGAAAGAATGTGAAAAGAAGGATAAGTACCTCGACCTTGCTAGAGAATTGAAACAGCTGTGGAACATGAAAGTGACGATTGTACCAATTGTGATTGGTACTTTTGGCACAATAACTAAAGGATTATTAAAAGGCCTGGAGTACTTGGAAGTTGGTGGATGGGTAGAGACTGTTCAAATGACAGCATTACTGAGAACGGCCAGAATACTAAGAAGAGTCCTGGAGACTTGAGGAGACTTGCTGTCACTCAAACTCCAGTAAAAGACCATCAGCTAACACTGATGTGAAAAACTCTAAAGGAGTAAATAATAATGATAGTAAAGTGAGAGCTCTTGACATGAACTGGGAAAGGGAGATTTAAACATATTAACAAGATACCTGGCAGTCCCAGCCTTTGTGAAATACAAAAAATTGCACTTTGCTGAACTGATCATTTCCTTTGAAGAGTACTATAATTGTGATTTAAAAAAACAAACTTCCAAAGTTGCAGCAAAAAAAAAAGAATGCAATGTTAATCAATTTTTGTGCTTGTTCAAATACTTATGATCAATATTTTCTTTTCAATCAGATTTCCAGATTCTTTCTAGAAAAAAGCAATTAATTAATTCTAAAATGAGCCTCTGTTATTGTATTAATTCAAAGTTTAGTTCTTGATGAATAAATTATAAATTATAAAATTTTAAGATGCTTTTAGTTCCACCCACTAAAATGTAGCATTATTGTCAAAACAATGTATTATATAACATAAGAAATTTCATCATTGATGTTATCCTTAGCTAAAGAGTCCTATGATCCTAAAACCCAAAATATTCAGTTTCTTAACTTCATTTATCATAGATATTCATTGCATAAACATTGAGTTATGTCTGTAATTAAAATGTGAAGGAAATATTTTTATTGCGCGACCACAAAAATATATCCAATTATTCATACACCTGCATGTTTATAATTTTCTTTCCAATTAAAATGCAAAGTTTTATTTTCTAAATTAAATATCACACACTATTTTTGAAGAATTATTTTTTTTGTCTTTTAGATTTTAAATTTTCATAGAAAATAAATTAGTAAAAAAGTATATGTATATTACAAGAGCTGATTAGTAGAATTTTCTACAAAAAATACATTAATGACATGAATTGATCTAAAGAGAATGCAATTAAAACTTGATTTAAAGCATATATATATATATATATATATATATATGGCTTGGCTTCATAATTGAACATCTAAGAAGACATCAAATTTCTGATGGGGACATATCCTGCAAACTGTAAGAATGCAAAGTAAAATAGAAAAATAAAGATCTGATTTTTGTGTATTAAATTAATGCAGCAAAAATACCAAATTGCAGTGAAACTTTTATTAATGCAATAGCAGTAAAATGTTCTCAGCTTTGAGAATAAATCAATTTTCTGTTCAATTTGCAAGTTAATAATATTTGTTTTTTTTTTTTTCATGCTCATCCAATAATAATAATTCCTCAACTTGGAAAAGTTGGAATTGCTAATGATGAAGTACACCTATTAATTTGCAATATATTCCTGTTATAAACAAAATAAAGTAATTATTTATCTAAAACGTGACACAAGGTCAATTTTAAGCATAGTTCTACTAATTTGAATTCAGAGTTTTCCTTCTTCTAGACTGGTTGCCTTACCAAGGTTAAAGAATTCAGTCTGCTCTTGTTTACTCAACATTGCAGCTATGAGTAAGATGAATTTTTAAATGATGAACAGCTGGTTTGAAGTTATATTTTTCCTTCTTCCAGACTGGTTGTCTAACCAAAGCTAAACCCAGTCTGTCCAAATATTTTCTATAACAGATGGCATCATGCCTTTCCTAAAGGTATTAATGCAAACAACCTCTTCCATAATTTGAATTTGGGTCACAAGATTCCATTTCCTACAATGACAGCAGTTACCCTAAAAGTATTCCAGTGCTATCATTAGCAAAATTTCAGAATTGAATTTTTCAAACATTCAAAACTTTTACACATATGAGATGCAATCAAAATGTATTGAGACTGAAGCTTTAAACTTTTTCCCTTTTTAAGAATTAAAATTTCCATGAAAACCTGAGCAGGAATCCCTTTCATGCAGTGGCTAACGTGTTGGGCAATGGCCTCAAAGTAAATGACTTCAGACTCCACTCATGCTATTATATTCACTTTTGGAATAATACCCTTGGGAAAGGTATGAACCCCCTTATCCCTCCAGGTATTGGTTAAATAGTATCATTGCTTTTCTTCAACAAGGATGGTTTTAGCATTTGATAACCCACAAAGGTTATTATGCCATTAAAAAAAGAATACATGTGCACAGCTGATCACCTTACTCAGGAGTCATTGAATGTATAAGGGGAATTTTTTTGACTGAAGAGGGACCTATGATATATTCAATAAATAGAGGTATTTAAAAAAAAAAACAATTTTTTTTTTCAGAATTGTTTTCCATAAATGTAAATTCTGCATTGTTTGGAATCGGTTTAATGCAAAAATTATTCTAATCAAGCAAAAATATTTGTTTGGAGGCTATTCAAAATGGGGGCAAATCAAACAGATTATCTAGAGGTCTGTCATTAAATATCTGTTAGCTAATCATGTGAGTGCAGATCATGTGAAATTTATGGAAGGATGTGTGATATGTACAAAGAAGCACGTTTTAATCAAAAAAATGTTTACAACTGGCCTTTAACATCAGTTTGCCATGTCAAGCCTGAGTGGAAAAGACTGTCCATAAAATGGAAACACACTGATTCTATAGTAAACATTTAGAGGAAATTTAAAAAAGTTAGTGCTAGTTTGAAAAAATAATAGGGTCAGTTTTACCATGGATAATTACCAATGTATGAGATACTTGTTATATTGTAAAGAGAATGTTATTGTTCACTTTTCATAAGGGAGCAGTTTTTACTGTTATTACATGGGTAGATAAAGTAGTTATGGGAGAGTGGTTGGTCATTGTGTCTACACACCCACACTTATACCCATCAAATATCATAACATATATCAATAACAAGACCTTCTTGTGAAGGTACAGTGAGGAGAAAATGAATCCATATCTTTCTGTAAGTTAATATGAAGGCTATTATGTGTTAAACCAACCCCTTCACCACAGACAAGATGTGTGATAAGTTCAGTTTTTTAGCAAAGTGAAGCTGGTTTGAATTAAGAGATTTCCTTCTCCAAGACTAATTGCCTTAAGGGGGGATAAACCCATAAGCAAAAAGCCAGACATGCGATGACTTGTGAGAGCAGATGTATACACCTTCATGTACTTCCAGATGGGCCTTGCAACCACTGAAATGCTGATCTCATCTAGGACCATCCTTGCCAACACCTTCTCAGTGAAGAAGAGGGGCACACAAGCAACTGGAAAACCTTTGTGCAACCTAATAAAACCTTGGTAGCTTTCCCTACAAAATATGCACTCCAACAAAGAAAAATGCCGATATTGGGAGGATATTGCCCAAGATAAAAACATACAGCCTCAACTTAGCAGTATGCAATCAAAGAACAATGATGGACGAACCCAACTCAAACAGATTCAAAAGGAGGAGCACCATAATATCTAAGGAGCTCTATAAATACAACATTGACATAGCAGCTCTGAGGTCAGATTCACTGAAAATGGCAGTATCAAAGAGAAGAGCCATACCTTCTTCTGGAGCAAGAAAACTTCAACTGAGCAGAGTGAATCTGGAGTGGCTTTTGCAGTCAGGGATGACCTTCAGCCAAATATATCTGGGGACCCTAAGCCAGTAAATGATAAGCTTATCATACTGAGGTTTCCATTAGTCAACTGTAGATATAGTACCCTGATAACTGTTTATACTCTGACTATGACTAACAGCCCTGCAGTTTCTATGACCAGTTCAACTAGATCCTTCTTGCTATTCTAAATGCAATCAAAATTGTCCTTCTTGGAGACTTTAATGCTCAAGTTGGCCAATTACATTATACTTCAATAAAGGTTTTAGCTAAGTTTGAAATGGGGAAGGCTAATACTGATGGCACTCTGCTGCTCATCATCAGCACAGGATGTCCAAACTGGCGCAGTATCAACTACATCCTAATGCAACAGCATGATCTGTCATTCTTTCTAAACACATGAATGATGAAATGAGACAACTGCAGTACTGAACATATTTATATCACGTTTACTACCAAACTTCAAGTATGGAGGAGAATCAGGAAAGACAAAATACCAATCAGAAAGTTCACAAACTGCACAATCACGATCAACAGATTCAAGAATGGCCTGCAAGTCTCACTTAACAGCAGTCTTGCTGAAATTCTATCTGATACAGTAGAAGAAAAGTGAAACACCTTCAAATCAATCATGTATAAGGTATTCAAAGAGAAACCCGGCAATGTAGTAAGGAAGCCTGAAGACTGGTGTGATGGAAAAGTCATGGCACTAGAAGAGCTTATTCACAATGAGAACCAAGCCACAAATAACATGATCAGGAAGAACACCAAGTCTGCTAAGCCCATATATAGATCATGCTTTCAACATCTGCAACAGAAATGCAGAGAACTCAAAAAAATTGGTGGCTGACAAAGTTGCTGAACTCCCGACACTTGTAAACTCTAATGACCCCAAAGGTTTTACTAAAGCATCAGAGCTGCTGTGTGGGAGTCAAGAGTAGACTGCACTTGTTTCTTGCTTGGTAGAAGGACCACTTTACCACACTGCTCAATGACCTGTCGACAGACTAGTTGACTTAACAAGGCTAAAGAGCCCAGTCTACTATTTGCAAATAGCTGGGAGAAAACAGGTAGAACATGCCTTTCTCAGGAGAAAAAGAATTAATGTCATACAGGATTTGATCCATTTCTTACTATGATAACTGTTACAATAAGAGTACCTCTTTTTGAAGAGTAGTAATTGTAAGTGAACACAAGTACAATGACACTTTACTAATATTGTTCCTCTTTGGGGCATGTTTGACCTTTCAATCATTTAGAATACCCTTCTTTGGTCACCATTCTTTGTAACAACTGTTGACCAATTGATAGGTATTGATTAATTGAAAGATTCATTCACCCTTTACCAGGTCTTGTTTTTGTAATCCTGGTAGGTGTCTAATCACTCTCCTCATGAGTCTAGGGGAAGAGAATTTGAATTCAGGGTTTTCCTTCTGCTAGATCAGTTTCCCTACCAAGACTAGAGAGTCCAGTCTACTATTTTATCCATAGCTGAGAAGAGATAGTTTCATGCCTTTCCCAAAAACATTAGACAGAAGTGAAACAGCCTCAGCCAAAATTTAAACTTAAATGATTCTGGTTTTCATTCAGATAACTATTTTACTCGCTTGCATTTGCTCAAATAACTTTCATGACAGATTAAACTTTAACCTGTTTGCTGCCACAAAGGAGATTAACTTGTCTTAGCAAGTCATCAGTTTAGTAGCACGGATGAAATAACACATCTTATGATTGTGTGATATTCTTTCACAAGATGGTATCATCTTCTTGCACAAACAAAGGAAATTTGCATATTCTCTTTGGGGATATAACAAGCAGAGAATGACTGCTCAACTTTGTAGGCACCCATCCTGTCAGCAGGGTTTAGAACACACTGACTGTATCTACAATATATATATATATATATATATAGGTATATTTATATGTGTGTGTGTGTGTGTGTGTGTGTGTGTGTGTTAAAAAAGTATCAAGAGTGAAGCTGCATTTACCAAGAGAGAAATTAATAATTACGAGAACTTTCTTTGAATTACTCTCCTTGGAATTCAGTGTACTTGTGGACTTTCTTTGGAGACTTCTCTTTTGAGAGGGTGTGGAGCAGCATTTCTGCTAATTTTTCTCCATTTCCTTGAATTCCTTTTTGTTAAAAAATTATTGAGGCTGACTCCATAATTTTATTTCTAATTAGCTCAAACTAGATGAAATCAAGACATCTTGATTGTAGTCTAAATATTGAATAATAGATGGAATGAATCTTTCATTTGGTACCTAGAGTATTTTTAACTTATATTAGCAAAGTGTGATTGACAAGTGATAACCTCTAAAGTCATTTGAGAGCTAGGTCCTCATTAGAGGAATGTAAAGTTATCTGACTGAATTAGATTTAAACTTTGAGTTAGTT
The DNA here is from genome assembly GCA_963585895.1 of Sepioteuthis lessoniana. Lineage (NCBI taxonomy): Eukaryota > Metazoa > Mollusca > Cephalopoda > Myopsida > Loliginidae > Sepioteuthis > Sepioteuthis lessoniana. The sequence continues at coordinate 86,534,402 of OY757925.1, forward strand.
TAGCCGGGCTGTTGAGACTTACAGATGGTTAAAACTTGTGAAATAATTTCCATTAATGTCTCTAGGATGGCTTCCAGTTTTGCATACCAAGTTATGTAAAAGAGACATCTAAAGTAAATAAAGAATGTGTTCACACAAAAGAGAGACTTCTTGTTTATTATTCCAAGTGAAAGAATAGATGAGCCAATGAAGAAAATGTAACAGTATGGGGTAGCGAAGAAGATGAATTATCAAGAAGAATCAAACCTACTGTGAAGAAGAACAAAATGAGTATCCAACATAAACATGTGGACATCATCACTTTATTGTATAAGTTGAACAGCTGCACTCATGACTGCATTTAGATTTTGAATTCTAAATTTTAAATTTCAATCTTTTTTTTAAATTTAAAGCTTCAATCTTAATACTTTTTGATCACACCTTGTATTTTTCAGTAAATTTACTCAAGTGAAATCTTGAAGTTATATAAATGTTTATTCTCCAACTTTGCAACAAAGAAAGCTGACTGGTTTGTTTTCATATGTCAATTTTTTTTTTTATAATGACACCTTTCTCTTGTGATTCTGTGAATAACAGATTGCCTTAACAAACCAAACACATTTACAAAAGCTGATGTTTGCGCCCCAAGCTTTTATATAACATTAACTTTAGAGAGTTTAATTAAGTAGTATCCAACATTTAATACCATCTGAGTCCAAAGTTTATTTGGAAATAAATCCATTCAACTTATTTTATAGTTGATTTTAAAATATAGATAGATAGATAGATAGATCGATAGAGTAAGTAGTATTAACACCGGCTCATTGGCCAAGTGGGTAGAGTGTTTGCCAATGGTCTGGGAGACCTGGGTTCAATCCCAGGTCACGTAATTCCAAAGACTTTAAAAATGGTAGTAGATACCTCCTTGCTTAACATTGAGCATTATAAGGTACGTATCAAGGTTAAAGTAGAGCAATCCAGGGAAAGGAGTGGCGCCCCCCCCTACACCTCAGTATAGTAGCTATTGAAAAGGGTGCCTTCTGGTCGCCCTCAACTACAATCACCAACTTTACTTTACTTTTATATATATACATATATATTTGTGTGTGTGTGTGTGTGTGTGTGTGTGTGTGTGTGTGTGTGTGTGTGTGTCTATACAGAGAGAGAAAGAGGGCAAGAAATATGTGTGGGCATATCATTTATCCAAACTCTCCACCACAGGTAAGATGGGATATAAGTTTTTCAGTAGAGAGGGTTTGGTTTCAAAGTGTTCTTTCTCCTCGACTGGTTTCTATAACAAGGCTAAAGAACCAAGTCTAGCCTACTATTTCATCCATAGCTGGTGGTTGGAGAGATTAATCCATGCCTTCCCCAATGACATTAATACAAACTGAAATATTAACAACCTCATTGATAATTTTAACTTGGTTTGCTAAGTTTATTTCTTATGACAATAACTATTACAACTTGTGTGTGTTAGTGTTTGCATATGTATATGTTATGTATGTGTTGTGTGTGTATGTGTTTTATGTGTATATGTGTATATGTGTGTGTGTGTATATGTGTTTTGTGTGTGTGTATGTGAGTGTGTATTTTGTGAGTTTGTGTATGTGTGTGTGTATGCATGTGTGTATTTTGTGTGTGCATGTTTTGAGTGTGTATTTGTTTTGTGTGTGTGTGTGTTTGTGTATGTGTGTATGTGTGTTTTGTGTGTGTATGTGTGTGTGTATTTTGTGAGTTTCTGTATGTGTGTGTGTATGCATCTGTGTATTTTGTGTGTACTTTGTGTGAGTGTTTTGAGTGTGCATTTGTTTTCTAAGTGTGTGTGTTATTTGTGTTTACATGTATAAATGTGTGTGGGGATGTATGTGTGTATATTATTTAGAATAAAATCCAACAGTATGAGAAACGGAAAACAAAAACATATTTAACTCATAGGACAGCTTCTTCACAAGGAATTTTATTCTACATAAAAGAAATCTACAGATAACAAGAAGTAGAGTATCATGATAATTTTCTTCTTCTTTTTTTTTTTTTTGCTTAATAATATATATTGTATCAGTTAAATTTTGGTCCTTATTCTTCATTTGAATAATTTTGCTTCATTTTTTTCTTCTTTATATCGCAATGTTTAGACTTTATCTCAACAATTTGGGGCCAATTTGAAAAAATATTATGAAGCCAATCCCAATACTTTTTAATAGTAAAGTTCTCAGCAAAACAGGTTAGTGCAAGTCCAGCACCCTCTGACTAAAACTTCCTCGGTGTGATTTTTTCTCATTTTTGAAACTAAATATTCACCTCAAGAGTAAAATTTTACTGTGCCACAGAAAAAGAGTTTTAGAGATGATTCAATCAATGGAAACTTCACTGCAATAATTGTGTTGAATGCTAAGGGGAGTATTTTGAAGAAAATTAATGTTTCATTCATTATTTATTTCTGTTTTGGTAAATACAGCTTACTGAACACACACTGTACAGAGATTATTAACCTAATTAGAATTAGTGGTTTTTTTGGTATTTTTCCTGCGACACTTACAATGTGTATTTAAAGAAAAAATATGTCAGCTAAATTCAAACCTTTTCACATTAGATTCCATTAGGCCTTTTAAATGAACAGTTTTGTCGGAGATCACTTGCAGCACACACAAGAACTCAACATAAACAAGTTGGAAATGTCAAAAAAAACGAGACAAATCTACAACACAATAGAAATAAACACTTAATTCTTAACATTTGACTCGTGTTAATGTAACAAGACAAAAAAGAAATAATGAGAAATGACAGAGAAAATAAACAAAGATCTTTCTGATGAAAAAGATGTGATGAAATATGTATTTTTATAGATACTCACCAACACCCTCATAGATATAATTCTGATAGAGTGAACTTCCTTCCCAGAAAAACGTTTTTTAAAAATATGTTCACACTCGTAAAGATTTTTTTACAGTCATTAGGTAATTATCAGGAAAAATAAATGAGTAAAATATCCATCAATAGTTCTCAGAAACTATCAAACATATATATATATATATATATATATATATATATATATATATATACAAATAAAGAATTTGTCTAAGAATGTTTGGCAAGTCAAAAAGTGTTCAAATGCTTGCCAGCAGAGCAGGATAAAACCTGAAAGAAATTAAAATCTCACCCCTTTTTATAATAGTCTCATTATTAAATGTTTCATCTATGTTTTAGGATGCAATCATCAGATGAATATTGAGAGTAGATAGATAAAGACATGATTTATAAATACTTAGTATTCTCAGTGCAATGCAATGAAAAACTGCATCGTGCAGCAGTGGAAATACAAAGGAGAAAAGGGAAAGAAAAAATTCCCATTTTTCCTGAAATCTTTGCCACTAATAAACTACTGCAGTATACAACAATAAGTATATATATATATATATATATATATATATATATATATATATATATATATATATATCTTGATAAAATAAAATAATAGAGGAAAGAAAAATATATGTACAAAGAAAGATCCTATAACCATTTAATCATTCAATCATTGTTTTTTTATATATATTTTTCTTTTCCTCATTATTATTTCTTTTATCAAAACATCCATCATTGTTCTATCAACACTTGTTTCCCCATTTTAATATCCTGATGAAGGTTTGCTAAAACCGAAACATTTTAGCGTTCACTTTCCATTATAAGAAATTTATCACTTTTGGATTTGTTTTTCTATTTTTTTCAAACAGTCAAATTCATTTCCATTATTTACTTCCATATATATATATATATATATATATATATATATATATATATATATATATATATATATATATATATATATATATATATATATATATATATATATATATATATATATATATATATATATATATATATATATATATATATATATATATATATATATATATGCATAATGATTAGAGTGTTTGCCAATGGTTTGGGAGACAGGGGTTCAATCCCAGGTTGAGTCATACCAAAGACTCAAAAAAATGGTATTTGATGCCTCTTTACTTAACACTCAGAATTATAAGGTAAAGATCAAGGGTAAAGTGAAGCAATCCAGAGAAAGGAGTAGCACCCTCCCTAACAACTTGGTGCAATAGCTACTGAAAAAAGAGCCTTTTGGTCGCCCCCTACTAAGGTTGACCAACTTACTTACTTTATATATATATATATATATATATATATATATATACATATACATATTAATGATATAGTTTACTATATCTATACATAAAAAATGCTTGATGTTATGGACAGGACATATATAGCTAAGTTAGGACAGCACTGACATAGAGACAACTAGTTTGATGATCATATAGTCACCAAGAGCTGTTAACTCGATGTGTATGCTATCCTAACTTATATATAGATATAAGTAGTTGGCGATCGTAGTCGAGGGCGACCAGAAGGCTCCTTTTTCAATAGCTACTACATGGAGGTGTAGGGGAAGGCGCTACTCCTTTCCCAGGATTGCTCCACTTTACCCTTGATATGTACCTTATATTGCTGAGTATTAAGCAAGGAGGTATCAAGTACCATTTTTAAAGTCTTTGGTATGACGCCACCTGGGATTGAACCCAGGTCTCCCGGACCATTGGCGAACACTCTACCCACTTGGCCAATTAGCTAGTTATATAAAGATATAGATATATATAATTTTTAAAAGAAAAGGAAGAATATTTTCTTTGTTAAAAAAGAAAACTCAATGACTTCATACTAAATGTTTGGGAATGATTGAAAAGTCACTGGGATGAATTAGTTTCATTATTTTTTTAAAATATTTTTGATGATTTGATAGAAAACAACTGGATTCTCGTATCTGCCTCAGCATTTATTCAATTATGATTATTTTAAGTTTTTCTTGTTGCATTTGCAGAAAATACTGCTGAGTTGAAAAAGAGAGACTTTCTTTTTTGATGACTGTTGATATTCTTCATTTATTAATACCCCAGAATTGTAAAAGTCTTTTAAATGCTACTTTTGAAGTGGAATCTGAAGTGAAGTCTCAAAACTTTTCAGATCCCACTGCATTTAAATCCACTGATCTTCCTTACAAATGGGAAGGAGAGTTTACCATCGTGAAGTTGCTAATGTTCTAGACTATAACATTGTAGTAAGCAAGTTCAAACTCCAGTCGTGCTAGTATGTTCACTTTCAGACCAAATTACTTGGGAAAAGTATGAACCCCCAAAACTACAGGTTGAATAGTAACACTACTGTTCTTTTACAAGGACAGATTTGGCATTAAATAACCCATGAAAGTTGATATGACATTAAACAAAGAAACCAAGCCAAACCAAACCTTACACGTTGAATGGATCACTAATACAAAATTTACTTACAATAATAAAAAGTAAAGTTGGCGACCGTAGTTGAGGGGGACCAGAAGGCTCCCTTTTCAATAGCTATTACACCGAGGAGTAGGGAAAGGCACTACT
>OY757925.1:87142327-87322327 GCA_963585895.1 Sepioteuthis lessoniana
AAAATGCCACAGAATCATATGGAATGCTTCAGACTGCTTTTGGAGCATCTTGCATTAATGGAGCATCAGTTTTTGAGTAGCATAAGAGATTCAAAGAAGGCAGGGAGTCTGTGAGGGATAATGAAAGGTGTGGGAGAAGTAAGAAAGTCAATAGACCAGAGTTGATTCGCCAAAGGGTTTGGGTTAGGGTTAGGGTTACTATGTTGATGTTTTAAGGGAGTTCAGGAAGAGATTCCGTCGGAAGAGGCCGGCACTCTTCAAATCGAATCAGTGGCATTTCCACCAAGACCATGCACCAGTCCATAACTCCATCCTTGTCACAGACTATTTGACCAAGATGGGCATCAAGGCAGTTCCTCAGCCTCCCTATAGTCTAGACCTTGCTCCCTGTGACTTTTGCTTATTCCTTAAGCTCAGAGGCTGTCGTTATGAGACAATTGAGAAGATGAAAGAGGCTGTGATGAAGATCATTGACATGCTCACATAAAAGGACTTCTATGGGGCCTTGGAGAAGTTGTTGTAATAGTACAACAAGTGCATTGCAGCTGGAGGAGATTACTTCGAAGGGAACTAGAGTTTCATGTGTGTACTATCAATAAAAGTGCCCATACAAAAAAAGTCTGGAAACTTATTTAATGATCCTCGTACATGTATATCAAATATACATATGATTTGTAAACATTTTGCTCATAGAATTCTGAGAGAAGTCTAAGCTCTTCTTTGCACATGAATAAATGGTTTCAACTATTGCAATATAACAGTCACAATTTAACATTTGATTGCGCATAGTTTGTTCTATTGGACCAATAGATTGAACTCTATCAAGTGTTACCACTTTGGGTCAGAGTGGACCTGGGAGCAATGGCAATAAAAGGTACTCCACATTCCACAAATCTCCAAAGCTGGAACCTTGCCATCATATGGTTCAATGTCGTTGGTGTATTCTACAGCCTCAGCGGATTGGGCAAAAGGTTATTTCTCTGTGACAGTATAAAACATGAGTATCCATTTCATATAAGTTAGTTTGGATCATAGATATAACTTACATTCAGTCATACAGTCCTGAATCTTTAGGTATGTTTGGTTTCTTTATCTTTAATGGCATATTAACCTTTATGGGTTATCTAATTCCAAAACTATCCTTGGAGAAGAACAGTAGCGGTACTATTCAACCCATTGCTAGGGGGATAAGGGGGTTCATATCTTTATCAAGAGTATTAGTCTGAAAGTGGATGTAAGGGTGTGACTTTTGTTCAAACTTGCATTCTACAATCTTGCAGTCGAGCATAGGGATTCTCCCCTCCCCTTTAGGTAAGAGATTAAAGTAATTTCTCTTTACAGAAGGTTGAATGATTTCAAGAGAAGGAAAGAGAATTGAAATAAATCAGGTTATGCATTTGTATAGTCGGTGAAATCTGACCTTTTCAGAGTGTAACTATCATTGGAACAATTTGGGCAGCTGAAAACTGTGCAGTCAATATGCACGATCCTACTACACATATTGCCTTAAGAGCAGCCATTAAATAAACAGCTGTTGAGTTTTGATGTTATTTAGGCATGTCCAAGTCAGTAGAAAGCAATCAGTGAGTGAAGTTTTGCTGGTTCACCTCACAAAGGCAAAAAAAAAAAGATTGAAAGAGACACGGCGTGGAGTCAGAAGAGGAGAGAGGGAGTGTTGAGTCGGGGGTGGGAACTAAACTAATCTTGCAAGGCATCTCAAAATATTCTATAGGCACATTTTCAGAATTAATATGCCTTTATCTCACTTATGCTGATGAAGCACAAACAGATATCATTAAATATATTGGCTGTTTTACAAGTACACAAAATCAAGATAAATCAATAAGTCTACATCTGAATGATAAAAAATAAAAACGTTTATTTTACACAATAAATATTTCCAACATTTGTCAATGCACTTAATTCAGTAGTGAATACCAAACAACTAAAAATTCAATCAATGACTACAAGTCAAGATTTGAACTGATTTGTCCATCCTCTTGTGTGTGTACATTGTGTTTCTCCTTAACTTTTCAAAAAATTTATGTTTCCTGACAATCTTTTTCAAATATTTTTCTGTATCATTATTTTAAGTTCATAACTTGACCTAAAATACCTTCTACCTGAAATTTTTGTTATTTCTTATCTTATATAATTTCATTCATATTGGTTGAAACACGTGGGTGGACTACAACTGATATTTATAAATAAATTTTCTCATCCATTTATATATATTTTTCTTTCTATTTTCTTCTTTTTACAACATATATATATCAACCAGTTGGCCAACCATAGTCAAGAGTGACCTGAAGGCTCCCATTTTAATAGCTACTACACCCTGGATTGCTCTATACCCTTGATACACACCTCAAAATGCTGAGTGTTAAGCAAGGAAGCATCAAGTTCCATTTTTTGAGTCTTTGCTATGACTTGACCTGGGATTGAACCCCAATCCCCTAAACCATTGCCAAACACTCAAACCATTATGCCAATATATATAAGAAATTGAACTGAAGTTAACGAAATTTTATCTTTTACTTTAAAAAAATACAAAAATATCAAATTTTAAGGTGTCTTTTTAAAGAAATACCGGGTGGTCCCAAACTTTTTGCTAGTTGTGTAGGGGTTAACACACTACATAAGCAAACCATTACAAAGCAAAGACAATATGGTATACCCATACGACTCTAGCACATTGTACTCCATGTCATGTTGTATAACTGTTATAATTTAGAAGAAGAGAGGAGCTACATGCAATAATCTAAATGAAAGGAGGTGCAACATGTTATTATTTAGATGAAAGGAGGAGCTACGTGTTATTATTTAGATGAAGGGAGGAGCTACATGTTATTAGGTAGCCATCTTTAGATTTTTGCTCTTCACTTAAATATTCAAAGTTTGTTTTCCTCTTGACCATCCATGAATATTACATCAGATTTTATTCTCTTATGTCTCTCTCACGAAGAAAGTTAATAATCTCTCCAGATTCACTGTGTGGATAATTCAAACAGTGAACATTATTTTGCCCAGCTTTCCTTCCATATTTATAGTTTGGAGGTTATTTGTCTACTTTTTCATTATTTCTGGAAACATCACTTGGAAATAGCAACAAATAATCTTTACTTGCAAGCAATCTTGAAAATACATGCCCTCAGCACTAATTACTGACAATATGAAATGTAATGTTTGAACTCAATGAATTTTCAGCTTATCTTTGTTTACATCAATCAGCCAGATCTTGTCAAGGTTAACAATAGGGGTAACAGCTGCTGCCTATTCAAACAAGGTAGTTATTGGAGAGCAGTGGCTAAAATTCTTATCCCTTTGCTAATAATCATTATACCATCCTCTATCTTATATTCGAACTCTTAGACACCCTATCATTGAAGTTTAGATCACTCAGACTGTATTTCCTGTCGAGCAATAAAATCCCCTCAAAAAGTGGGGGTTCTTATGGTGTAATGGTTAAAGCAATGGACTGCAGAATCGTAGTATGCAAGTTCGAGCTCCAGTCACGCTATTATGTTCATTTTCAGACAAATACCCTGGGGAAAGGTATGAACCCTCTTATCCTCCCAGCTATGGGTTAAATAGTACCACTACTGTTCTTCTAGAAGAATGGCTTTGGCATTAAATAACCTACAAAAGTTGATATGCCATTAAACAAAGAAACCAGTTCTAGATATCGGAAGAGTATTAAATACATCTTCATTGTCATTACTTCCAGGTCCTCTGTGAGGATCCCATCAAATGAATGTTTGAATTTTTTTTTTTTGTATTCAATAAGACTGAGCAAAATAAAAACTTCTTAAGAAACAATTGCACAAAAAATATAATTATGAATGTACTATGAATCTAATTCCCTAACCTATCAGCATAAAACTACCCTAGACAGATCGACATGTTGTTAAAATTAATCAATCAAACTCTTGGTATATTCTCTTTAGATTTTACTTCAATTTTTCGGTGAATCTATTCTTCAGTTTTTCTCATGCACAACATTAACATAAATGCCGGTTAATTCAAACATCTTCAAACTCAACTGCTTCTTGACCTTTTTACATAAGACATATAAATTGACTATTAGTCTCAGGGAGTTCCTGCCCCCACTGTTTAAAAGAGGTAAGGATTTAGTTTATTATCTGATGCCTGAGGCCCCACCATAAGTCCATGAGATTAAAACAATTTTTGCATTTACCTTCTCATTTTCTAAAGAGTTCACATTTAAAACAACCATGTGTTACACCCTGCCACCTGGGAAGGATAGAAAAATCCTATAATCGTTTTTTTAAGTTACTAATGTAATAAACTTCTTGAACTTTTTATTACCTCATAGGGTGGCAAATGACATCCGCAGATGATTGTCATAAGTCTGCCAAAGTATAACACAAACATTAAAAATTTCTAACTTCATATTCTATTTATAATTTTGATTAAAGAGAGAAAGTTTAAATAAACTTTCTTTATTACACTTTTCCCAATCTTTTTGACGAAATGAAAAGGTTGCCTGAAGTACTCCCAAAGAGCTGAACCTCTTGATAATTTGGGGGAGTCTTTGTGACATACTGGCAAACATGTTGGACTGCAGCATCAGGATAAAGGAGTTGGAACCCCATTTATACTATTACGCTCACTTTCAGACTAATACCCTTGGGAAAAGTATGAACTCCCATTTCCCAAAAGCCAATTGGCTGAGGCAGCAGAATACATCAACTGCATCTCCACAGATGGGTAAGACCCCCTCCAACAAGTGTCCTGGATATGATATTAAACAATCTGATGGTAAGTCTCCAGTAATGCTAGAGCTTTGGGGAATGTGGAGTACCCATTCATGGCCATTGCTTGCAGGTCTACTCTAGCCTGATAGGACCCTATCTATGAGTCAAACAGAACTATTTGACATTCAGATTGAGTGAAAATAAATAACTTATGCTTAACTGAATTGTTTCAAATAGAACTGTTCAATCATTCAATTGCGTGTAAACGAATGACTGATGTTTAATTGAATTGTTTGTGATACATAGTAATTCTTGGGACCATTTAACTTTGTTGACTTATGCTAAACTGAATTGTTTGAAATAGAACTGTTTGATCATTTAACTGCGTGTATATACAAAATGAGTTTAAAAATCATATATCTGATATATATGTAAAAATAGAATTAGGCATTCAATAACCAACAAGGACTGATATGCCATGAAACTAAACAAAACAAAACCCTATTCCCCACCAGCTATGAGTTAATAGTACCACCTCTGTTCTTCTACAAGGATAGCTTTGGCATTAAATAACGCATGAAGGTTGATATGTCATTAAATAAAGAAACCAAAACCTAAACCTATCTAGATAATTTGCTTTCTTCTTTATCAGAAAAAAGAGAAAGACAGACAGAGAGAGAGAGAGAGAGAGAGAATTTTCTAAATGTTTTTCTAAGCATTGGTTATCGTCCCTTCCAACTGACCAAAAGTGGGCTTGTGACTTACCTTCCTTCTTCTCAAAACATTAAGCATTTTGTCAGTACCTTATGTAGTGCCTAACACACTAATATTTACCAAAACATAAGAGTTCTAAATCATAACAAAATTTGACTTAGGTATAATATGAAGAACATATTTATATGTATTTATTGTAGGCTAACAAAATAATGAAATTTTTCATTACTTGATTGTAAGACAAGGTCGCATAAAATATATATATATATATATATATATATATATATATATGTGTGTGTGTGTGTGTCTGTGTGTATGTGTGTATATGTTAGTGTGAAGAGAAATGCAGATAGCTTCATTCAGGATTCACTGATTCTAATTCCTACAACAATAAATCTAACTACATGTGCTTCTTCTCTCTCTCTCTCTCTATATATATATATATATATATATATTTCAATCCCAGCTCCAAGTGTCCGACATGTCTAGCCATACTGAAGAGTTGTGATACAACAAAACTGTCTGTATGTGGAGGACAATATATATATATATATATATATATATACAGTGTATGTGTGTGTGTTAGTGTGTATGTATGTGTGTGTGTAAATACAGAAAAAAACATTGCATGGTGACTGTCAGTTTCATGCTATTTCTGCAGATCACAAAAAGCATAAAACAAACATTCCCCATACCAGGTTGATTTGTGTCTACACACTGTTTATACTTATATATGCTCAATACCTGATATTATGCACAATTCCTCTACACTTAACACAAAGCTTATACATGCGAACTATATATATATATATATATATATATAAACAGTTCTGGTAGAATATTGTTTCTTTTTTAAAATCTTCAAGTAAAAATGCTCAAGTCTTCTCACCAGTTTTCTTATATCTGGATCAAGTTGGTAGAGTATGAACTCTATATTAGCCCAAGTGGTTTCAATCATTTTGCTGGTCATCTTCAGGGGTTGTGTTAGATCATTTGTTGCAGGGAGTTATATATATATATATATATATATATATATATATATATATATATATATATATATATACTATTCTTTTCTGTTTCTTCATTTTTTATTTCATACAAAATACCTAATATTTTTTAAAGGATAGATCAATAATAATAATAATAATAACAATTATTGTTTTATTCCCTTCAGAGTTTTTCACACAAGCATTAGCTGAAGGTTTTTCACAGGAGTTTGAATGACAGCAAGTCTCCTGAAGTTTCCTTGACCCTTCCTATTATTCTGGCTAATTTTAATAATGCAATAATCTGTATGATCTCTACTAATCCTCTGCTTTCTAAGACATCCAGTCCCTTTACCAAGCTTCTGAGAACCATTCCAATGGCATCAATTACAAATGGGTTCACCATTCCATAATCTTTTTTTAGTTCTCTAGCAAGGTCTAGGTACCTCTCTCTCTTTTTACTTTCTTATAATTTCACTCTATGGTCCACCCAAATGGCAAAGTCCACTATTTAGCAGGTTCTCTTTTTTTGTTGACTATCATCAAGATTAAGTGGTCTGTTTGGATCTCAAAATCACAGAGAATTTATTATTATTATTATTATTATTATTATTATTATTATTATTCCTTGCAAAACTTTCACACCAGCTTTTACTGACGAATTTTTACTGAAGTCTAATGGACAGCAATTTCCCCCAGGTCTCCAGGACTCTTCTTAAAGTTCTGACTAATTTTAACAGTGCTGTGGTCTGGATGATCTTGATTTTTCCTCTGATCTTCAGTTCATCCAAGGGTGTCTTCATGGTGTAATGGTTAAAGTGATGGACAATGAAATAGTAGTGAGCGAGTTTGAGCTCCAGTCACACTATTAAATTCACTTTCGGACAAATACTCTTGGGAAAGGTATGAACCCTCTTATCATTCCAGCTATGGGTTAAATAGTACCACTACTGTCCTTCTAGATGGATGCATTTGGCATTGAATAACTCAAGAAAGTTGACATGCCATTAAAAAAACAACAAACAACAAACATTAGCTCATTCAGTCTCTTTTCCAAGTTCTGAGGGACTGGTCTAAGGGCTCTAATCACAATTGGTATCACTGTTACCTTCATGTTCCACAATTTTTTTCTCTTTTCTAGTCCAGATTTTCACCTTCTTTTACTTTCACTGTGAAGTTGGCACAAATTGCAAAATCCATTAGTTGTCACGTCTTTTTCTACTCATTCATTAACACTAAATCTGTTCTTCAGTTCAGGATTTGATGATCCATTTGTATCTAAAAGGAGAATTTTATGAGTCTCATTTTCATGGATCAGATTCTGGTTTAAGTATGCCTCTACTGTTTGTCTACTTGGTCATATCTTAATCTTATGCAAAATTCCCAGTGGATCACTTTTCCAACCCAATCATGTCTACTCTTTTGTGCTAATTCGCTGCATTCAATTATGATGAGAATTAATTTAAAAAATTTTTTTTTTTATTCATTGCAGACTTTTTGTTCTCATCTTGGTAATTTTTTTGGGTTTTTTTGTGTTGTTTCTTCTTCACTACGTTTCGGACAAATTTCACCTCTGGCCTTCTTCAGGTGATTAACCACGACCTCGGATAGGAATGCTGAGTCTTGTAACCGTATCCCCAGTAATTACTGCCTTCCGTAGTTGTTGTCTATCGAACCATGTTTTTTGACCAAGTAAACCTCTGGCCGAAACATAGTGAAGAAGAAACAACACAAAAAAAACAAAAAAAAATTACCAAGATGAGGACAAAAAGTCCGCAAGAAATAAAAAATTAATTCTCAGATTAAGAAGCCTCATCTCAAATTCCAATTAAAGACAATTTCAATTATTATGTCATTAACTATTCCTTCTCTATCACCATGCAAACTACATTTGTTATTCTGTAGCATATTATCAATGGCATTATTTTCTATTGTAATTAATGAAGAGTCAATTTTTCTCTTGAAGTTTCCCTTAGCCATATGTAAGCCTTCATGTCTGCAATCACCCCAATTTATCACTTGAAGTATCCAAACAGTTGTTTTGCTTCCCATCTCTGTTTTCTAGTTTTCCTTTTTCTGAGGGGGTGTCCTCGTGGTGTAATGGTTAAAGCGATGGACTGCGGAATAGTAGTACACGAGTTCGTTCTCCAGTCGCGCTATTACGTTCACTTTTGGGCAAATATCCTTGGGAAAGGTATGAACCCCCTTATCCTCCCAGCTTTGGGTTAAATAGTACCACTATTGTTCTTCTAGGAGAATAGCATTGACATTAAATAACCTACAAAGGTTGATATGCCATTTAACAAAAGAAACCAACCAAACCAACCAATCATTTTTCCGTTTGTTCTTATGTTGGCATTGCTATTACTGGTTGCTGTTATTTCTTGAGTTTCAGAATTGCTGCGTCTATGCAATCATCTTTGCTGGCAACTCTTCTTCTGCCTTTTTTTCTTGACACATTCAAAAAGTTCTAAGCCTCAACCAGAAAGAAGAGCTTTAGCTGAACATTTTTGTTGTGGCAACACACTACCACTGTTTATAAAACAAGAAAAACTTATTTAGATTTCTGCCTTAGTTTCTGTGCAGCAGAAGCCTATACAATGGTGAGAGGTGTATGACAATTCTAGAATCTGGTTGAGGCTCAGAACTTTTTTACCAACCCGTGTAGTCTGTCTGAGTCATCTATTGGATGTAAAGCTTTGTGCTTCATCATCAACTTCCTTTTCCTTTGTTCCATTTGTCCAAGTTCCTTCCTTGTTCATTTTATGAATGCCAGGTGTTTATTCCTTTGATGAGATTTCTACTGCAAAGCTGGGTTTCTGGAAGTATTCTAATTCTTCTGAGATACTATTTGACGGTGTTCAATTCTAATATTCTCAATTCTTGCAATTTTCTTTGTAATTCTGTTGCTTTCCTGATTTGATAGTTCTATTCCTTGATACTTTTATTACTTTGCAATTATTTTATTATTCTTTATTCCTATTTTTTATTATTATTCTATTATTTTCAACATTTGTCAATGCACTTAATTTAGTGGGGATTATTGAACTACCAATAGCAAAAAAAAAGAACATTGGTTTGTGGCTTTCTAATAGATTTCTGAGTGACAACCAGTCTCCTTAAGTCTCCAAGTTTCTACAAAGTACTCTGGCCGTTCTCACCAATGCTGTAATTTGGAAGATCTCAATTCTTCCTCTGATTTTCAATTCTAGTCTTCTTTCCAAGCCTTTGGGAACTGTTCCAAGTGCACCATATACAACTGGTATCACGATCACCTTCATGTTCCACAGATTTTTAGTTCTTTGGCAAGATACAATTATTTGTTGTTGTTGTTATTATTGTTATTATCTATTATATCCTTAATAAATTATAATCAATGTTTTTATTAAATAGGATTGAACACTAAATACCCATTTAACTAACTGTATTGAATATGAAACACCTGTCTCGGATTATTGAATAAAAAATGTTGATTATAATTGATTATTTTATATATATATATATATATATATATAAAGATGCATTGTATTTTAAGTAGATAAAAGTGACTGTACAGAGATAAAAATTATGAGTACAACTTTTGGGAATGTTTCTTTGAGTAGAATTATTGAAATGGTAGATTCTTTTTCTGCATGCTCAAATAAAACCTATGACCGATTTTGTTATAACACAAAGCCCAAGTCTCCTATTACCTTGTGTGCAGTCTTGGAGATGATTTTCCTCTTCAGGAATATGGACAGTTATTGATTATATTTTACAAAGTATTATCTAGAATTTTAACAGGTGTGTGGAGGGAGGATGTAGCACTACAAGCAAGGAAATTTTTTTAAATTTTTCTACTTTTTATTTTATTCTATTTTTTTCCAGTTTCCATCTAAGTGAACATAAACTGGGGATGATTATGTAAGAATTTTCAAAAATTTTTTAATAAAAATGTTTTAAACTGGCTATTATTAAGATTCATTAAAATCTAATGCCCCCAGGGGAGTCATAGACAAACTGTGGTCTATGGTACTTTCTGAATGACCCATCTAATTTCACGAGATAAAATTTTGCTTGTTCACTCATACACTCAAAAGGTTTAGGGAAGCTAGTGTCAAAAGGAAATTACTATTACATGCTTGACTAACCTCCCTTTCTTATAAATACCTGCTGCATTTTGGGTAAATCAACTTTTCCTTCTTTCTAAGACAGATGCTTACGCGTATCATCTTCTGAAGTGAAAATGGTTGAGGTACCTTCAACATAAAGCTAACTTGAATTTTTTTGTACGGTGGCTCATATAGTTCACTTTTCGAAAAACTTTATCCATGCCTGTATTAGGATCTTGAATTTTAATAATGGCCCAAGGAATAGCCAAAATGCTCAATTAAAAAGTCCAACAATGAATAAGTGGTATAAATTTCATCATCATGATGTCGTGCCGCTAGCACGGATATCCCTAACCCTCTCTCGCCACTTCTCCCTATTATTCATTGCTTCTGGCAGGTCTTCAGGGATACATCCCATATCCTCACATAGCTTCTGTATGTATGTTCGTGCTGGTCGTCCTGCTTTTACTTGGCCATATGCAGGGGTCCATAGGAGCACATCACTGATGAGTTCGTCCTTGCTTCTCCAGCAGTGTCCTGCATGTCTGGTTCGTCTAACTTGTATAGTTTTCGTGATGGGAGGCAGGTGGCCATATAGTTGGTGCCTTGTGTTCCAAAAATACTTTCTTTCATTAGTTATACCACTGATTATTCACTTACATTTTTTAAAAAATCATCTAAATAGAAAATTTTATAAATAATCAACAGTTATAACATGTTTGCCATAAAATATATTAATTGGCAAAATAATTTGATAAACGTGCATAACCAAGAAATTGGGTTTGTCATTCTTCAGAATCTCCAAAAACCTGAAGTACCATGTGAAAAATAATTGTCTTTACAATGCAGTGTGATTAAAAAGTATCAAAACTGAACCTTTGAATTTAAAAAATTTTCAGATTTTAATTTTCAAATTTAAACAATATAATGCAGCAATGATGTCAAGACATCAAGGCTGTTGTTTAGTTAAGTCAGCTTCAATTTGAAAAAATATTACGCTAGTTTTGTTAGATGAGTTTCTGTAGTTTCCTGACTGAACTACTGGCTGTTAAACTATGAGGTTTCTCTGTCCAGCATCAAGTGAAGTACACAGTTAACCTGGCTTTGATTTCCTCCAAGCTACTTCACATTCACTATGGTGCATCCCATTTCATTGCTATACACTTGTGTGGCTTGTGTAATGCTCTTCTCCTTTGGATACTGTAATTCAGTGACAAGCTAGGACAGGATAACAATTACAGAGTTTAACCTCCCTGGTTTTATTAGACTTGAAGGTTTCCATCATATTTTAGTTCTATTTTTCTATGGTAATATCTATGTTCTTGCATACATATGATGCCTTCATTATGCTCAATTGCAGATACTGTAACCTCAGGGAGTTGGTTTATAATGCCTTTCTTCTCAATCATTCCGACCAGAATTTGAGAAAATTCTAAAAAAAAATCAGAACAACTTTCAGAGAAAATTGATCCCCAACTTAACAGATTCTGATGATCAGTTAAATCATCGAAGGAGTAGGTACAAAAAATCTTGAGGCAACGCAATTTTTTGTAGATATCTCTCTTTCATACACAGAGGAAAAATGGAGCAAATAATACTAGCATATGGCCTCCCCAAAGAAAGTCACCACAACGATTTTGCTTTACGAAAACATAAAACCAATGATTCACTCACCTTCTTTAACATTGTTTCAGAAGTATTGCAAGAAGATGTATTATTGTCAGATATGTTTATAATCTGCCTTGCTTACATTCTTTGAACATCGGTAGATCTAATGAAAGAAAATGATTTCATACTCACAAAACAAGAAGCAAATGATATCCCACATGTTTAAAAACTAAGAACTCAGGCTATAACACTCTGCATATGGAGATGCCTTTATTACACTCTACTTCTCACCCCATCACATAAACCAATATGGCCGTTTGTTTACTTCCGGTCCTCGAATAACGTCCTTTCATCTCTAGAGCATCAGGGGAGGTAACTGGCATGTCTTAACACCACAGATACTATGACAGACACAAACTACACAAATGATCTAGTGCATCTCACAAGTACATCCGCCCAAGCTAAATCTCTTCTGCATACCTGGAGCAAGCAACAGGAGGTTTTGGCCTCTACATGAATGCAAGTAAAACATAGTTCATGTGTTTTGAACAAAGAGCCATCTCCAGTTGAAGCAGGAAACCTCTGACCAGTTCACCTACCTCAGCAGCAATATCTTGCCTTCTAGAAGCAATGTCAGCATACGTCTAGCAAAGATATAAACTGCTATTGGCAGTTCTGTCTGATAAAATAAAACAAGATTTCTTCCAAGCAGTGGCTGAGTCAGTACTACTGTTTAGTTGCACCACCTGGACGCAACCAAAACTTATGGAGAAAAAGCTAGATGGCAATTAATCAAGAATGCTGTTTTGAACAAATCTTGTTGCAACATCCAAAAAGGAGCTGCTGCACAGCCTCTTGACTCCCAAGCCATCCAAGTAAAACATGTGGGGTACCACTGGTAAAGCTAGGACAAACTCATAAGTGATATTCTCTTGTGGATTCCTGCATGCACATGGGTGTACCAGTGTTGGCCAACCAGCAAGAACTTACGAACATGAGCTCTATGCAGATATTGAATGTTGTCTAGAGAACCAGTTAAGAGTAATGGAGGATAGGGACGGATGGTGAGAAAGAGAGAGTCAAGGAGTTTTCAGACCACACATTTTTACTCAATCATTAGTTTTTATTCTTTAACACTAATTCATCCAAAATAATATATACGTGGTGCATTCAATAAGTTTCCACACTTTTTTTGTACAGGCATTTAAAATTGTTGTAGTCTCAGTATGTTATTGCTATACATCTTATGAGATGACTGACCAAGTTTTATGATTTCGGGTTCAAATCAACAACTACAGCAGCAATTGGAATACACGCTACTAAAGCCTGATTGTCACAGCTGGTGAATTTCAAAAAGGCAATCTGGACGTGAAGACACTTTAGAAGAACAATATGCAATAAAATTGTGTTTTAAACTTGGAAAAAATGCCACAGAAAGGTATAGAATGCTTCAGACTGCTTTTGGAGCATCTTGCATGCATCAAGCATCAGTCTTTGAGTAGCATAAGAGATTCAAGGAAGCCAGGGAGTCTGTGAGTGATGATGAGAGGTGTGCGAGGAGTAAGGAAGTCAATACACCAGAGTTGATTGGCCAAACAGTTAGGGTAAGGGTTAGGGTTACTATGTTGAGGTTTTAATGAAGTTCAAGAAGAGATTCCATCAGAAAAGGCCAGCACTCTTCAAATCGGCTCAGCGGTATTTCCACTAGAACAATGCACCAGTCTAAAACTCCATCCTTGTCACAGACTATTTGATCAAGATGGGCATCAAGACAGTTTCTCACCCTCCCTATAGTCCAGCCCTTGCTCCCTGTGACTTTTGCTTATTCCCTAAGCTCAGAGGCTGTCGTTATGAGACAATTGAGGAGATGAAAGAGGCTGTGACATGCTCACACAAGGGGACTTCCATGGGGCCTTGGAGAAGTTGTTGGAACAGTACAAGAAGTGCATTGCAGCCAAAGGAGATTACTTTGAAGGGGACTAGAGTTTCATGTGTGTACTATCAATAAAAGTGCCCATACGGAAAAAGTCTGGAAACTTATTTAATGATCCTCATGTATATATATATATATATATATCATCATCATCTCATCTGGTCACGCTATCAGCACAGGTGTCCCTGACCCTCTCTCGCCACCCCTCCCTATCATTCATCGCTTCTGGCAGGCCCTCAGGGCTACACCCTTTATCCTCACAAAGTTGCTGCATGTAGCGTTGATCTGGTCACTCTGCTTTTGCTCAGCCATGTGAGGGTGTCTACAGGAGTACATCACTTATGAGCTGCTCTCTAATTCTCCAGCAGTGTCCTGCATGTCTGGTTCATCTAAATTGAATAGTTTTTGTAATGGGTGGTCGGTGGCCGTACAGCTGCTGCTTTGTGGGGTGCTGTCTCCATGACTTGTTCAATATTGCTCTCAGCATTCTTGTGTAGTTGCCATCAAGCTTTTTCTTCAGCCATTTACTTAGCATCCATGTAGTGCATCCATATAGCAGTATCGACACAATCACTGCTTGGAAGAAACTGCGTCCATATTTACTAATAGAGAATGTTCAATATCAGCAATAAAGCATATATATCTAAGTGAGGATGGAATAGACATAGAGTCAGTGGCATTAGGTAACTGTCAGTTTCTATATAATCACTGGATATTGTAATATGATCCTTATTAAAAATAAAGTATGTAGAGTCACTTTAATAAAAATTTGCAATAATTATTCATATTCAAAAGTTTCTTATTTCTTTTTAATTCTTTATTCACAACAGATTCCAAGTTGGTTTGCCACAAGTGTGGCATATGGAAAATGACTTCAAGTTCACTCAAAGATCTCAGAAACCTATGAAAATCCTGAAAGATTATTTTAAATAGATGTTTAATTTTATTGTTTTCAAACTTGAAAGGATAGTACAAAATGCCACAGAAATACCTCCAACATTTGGAACTTTCACCTGTGTAGTGCAAATAAACTTAGGCAAGTGGCAATTGTAGCTCCATCTAGCTAATGTCTTACCATCTTTTTTTTTTTTTTGAATTGTGCATTTGCAGTTGAAATGTGTTTTAAGACTGATGAATCTGTAATTGTAACCCAAAGAATATTTTGTGCTAATTTTATGTCAAGTCGGAATGATGCTGATCTGGATAGAACATTAGTACTGCTATGGATTGAAAATTCTATCCAGAACAACATCATTTCAACATAGTGGGAAAAGAGCATGAAAAGCTCTCTATATAGCAATTACAGATTCATCAGTTTTAAAAGTTTTTCAACAGCAAATGTATAGTGTGCACCAGTCCAAACCATGAACGTAACTGATCATATGAAAAAAATAAATGAGAAAATATTAACAAGATAGAGCTACCATTGCCACTTGCCTAAGTTCACTTGCACCACTCCAGTTATGGTTTAGAATGTGGGAGGTATTTCTGTTGCAACCTGTATTCACCAATTTTTTTTAAAATTATGTTTCTAGGCCTTTTCTTTTTTTTGATCATTTAAGATATAACCATTGAGATGAAATTAATTTTCTTTTAAAGGCTGAACTGTTTGGTCTAAGTGTATATAGGGAGGGAAATAACTAATACCAAGTGATTGAGGGGCAATACAGAAAGCATAAACATTAAGACATGGAGGTGTGAAAGAAAGATCCTACTTAAAAACCAGTCCAAGTCAGATATACTAGCACATTTTAAGACCTTTCCAAATATGATTCAAACAATACCTAAAAATTTAGTTAAAATTAGGCCAAAATGATTGATCTTGTAATGATTAGAAAAATAAAAATAAAACAAAAAATAAAATAAATTTCAAAAAGTACAGAAATTCCCAGAAGCTCCTCACAGCAAAAATATGTGCTGATTAGGTCTTGCAGCCTGATACCTAGCTATGTCTGCCACAGGCTAGCTGACCACAATCAAAACAAACATTATAAAAAATACCCACTAGACATGACCACCCTGACTTTGGACTCATCAACCATGAAAACAACTAGTGCATTTCAACGCTTTATATGAGAGATGCAACTGTTCTTTAATAGTCCAGGAAGACATTCCTCGCTACTGAGTAGCCATATGAAAACTCCCAAATAAAGTTGAAATATAAAAGGCATCTAATATATTCATCTCCTTTTTCTTCCTTTGCAGGCTTCATAGATGCAGAAGAAGCCAATGAATTAAATGGAGTAGAGAAGAAAACAAATGGAGTCAGATTTGATTCTAACTGGTTGCCTCATACTTCTGGCTTTGTGTCACACTTAGCTAGACTTACTAAATAACTACTACCTTTGTAGTATAATAGTTGTTACTTTTAGAGAATGAAATTTTTCCTGAAGCAGTTATCATTGACTAAGATTACCATAGTTTGGCCTGAGGCAAAGAAGTATAGGGTACACAATATCGAACTCACTAAAAATTGTTTGCTAGCTTACTTCATAAACCACTGAGTGGCCAGAAGGGCCTAAAATATGCAGACTTCATCTCCTGATGAAAGGTTAACCTCACCCCAAAAAAATGGGTGTCCAAGGTAAGATATTAAACTACATCTGATGATGAGGCTCCAGTTCTGAATCTCTGAGAAATATGGTACCACCTCTTCATTGCCATAACTCCTAGGTCTACTCTGACCCAAAGTGGGAGTATATGTTAAGGTCCCATCTATAAGTCAAATAGATCTGTTTGGAAATTATTTTCATTTGATAAAATACTTGAAACCATATTGCTGTCTAAACAAATGATGATAATTATAGAATAGGTATTGTTACTTGAAATTATATAATTGCTTGCAACTTACTAGTATTAGATAAGAATACTTGAAACCACAAAATTGTTTACAAATTATTTGTATTAGAGAGGAATAATCACACAAAATCTTATAAAGGCCAGTAAATTATTCGTATTATATTGGAACATTTAATTGAAGGTACGAGGATCATTAAATAAGTTTCCAGACTTTTTTCATATGGGCACATTTATTGATAGTACACACATGAAACTCTAGTTCCCTTCGAAGTAATCTCCTCCGGCTGCAATGCACTTATTGTACCATTCCAACAACTTCTCCAAGGCCCCATGGAAGTCCTCTTGTGTGAGCATGTCAATGACATTCATCCCAACCTCTTTCATTTCCGCAATTGTCTCATAACGACAGCCTTTGAGCTTAGGGAATAAGCAAAAGTCACAGGGAGCAAGGTCTGGACTATGGGAAGGCTGAGGAACTGTCTTGATGCCCATCTTGGTCAAATAGTCTGTGACAAGGATGGAGTTTTAGACTGGTGCATTGTTCTAGTGGAAATACCACTGAGCCGATTTGAAGAGTGCTGGCCTCTTCTAACGGAATCTCTTCTTGAACTTCATTAAAACCTCAACATAGTAACCCTAACCCTAACCCTTACCCTAACTGTTTGGCCAATCAACTCAGGTGTATTGACTTCCTTACTCCTCGCACACCTCTCATCATCACTCACAGACTCCCTGGCTTCCTTGAATCTTTTATGCTACTCAAAAACTTATGCTCGATGCATGCAAGATGCTCCAAAAGCAGTCTGAAGCATTCCATACATTTCTGTGTCATTTTTTCCATGTTTAAAACACAATTTTATTGCATATTGTTCTTCTAAAGTGTCCTCACGTCCAGATTGCATTTTTGAAATTCACCAGCTGTGACAATCAGGCTTTAGTAGAGTGTATTCCAATTGCTGCTGTATCTGTTGATTTCAACCTGAAATCATAAAACTTGGTCAGTTATCTCATAAGATGTATAGCAATAACATACTGAACTTTCAAGAGTCTATGACAATTTTAAATGCCTGTATAAAAAAGCCTGGAAACTTATTGAAGGCACCACATGTATAATTGTAGATTATGATTATTGAATTGGAGGTTTGTGGTTATTTACTAAGCTTACCTTAGTTTGCCACAAGGCCAGAAGTATAGGGTATTCAGTGAAAATCAAACTCAATAACAATGGTCTACTAGCTTAGCTCATTAACCATTACACTATGTGAAGCACTCCTGTGATCATTTGCTAAGCTTACCTTAGTTTGGCACAAGGCCAGAAGTATAGAGTATCCAGTGAGAATCAAACTTCCTAACAATAGTCTGTTAGCCTTGCTTATTAAACATAACAGTATAAGAGGCATTAGCTTAGAATATACTGACTATATCTTCTGCAGAGGGGTAAGACTCCCCCTCAAAGGAGTGTCCTGGGTATGTCACTAAACTGAATCTGATGGTGAGGCTCCAGTTCTAAAGATCTGAGAAGTGTAACAGGTAAATAGACAATTCAGATAGTTGTAATTTTTATTTTATTTTTTGGGGGGCAGTGTCTTCTTTTAAGAGAAGAATTTAAAAAGAAAGAACCTCCTGCAAAAGTTTGTAGGGAATGAATAAATAAATAAATAAATTTTAAATTAAATTTTTAAAAAAAATAAATAAATAAATAAAAAGAAAACTATTAAATTTGCAGAAACTCCCAGAGGACTCTGACAGGACAGGGAGATGATGCATGCGTAAAAAAAAAAGGATTCCTCTTGACAAAGGGGACCATATAATCTTTCTTTTTCAGGCATTGCTGTAGAACCAACAACACCATTTTGCAGTCTGGTGTTTTGGGCACCATGCATACGTCTTTGGACGTAACGTCGGTTAGTCCCTTCACCCAGTAGCAGCCCTCTCTCTATCGGTCAGCACCATGCTGAAATATACAAGACCCACTACTGAACTATAAACTAACTCTTACGGGACTTTGACAAACTTCGAAAAGAAAACTAAGCCTTATGGAAGCCCGAAATATCCAAACGAGGACAAATACCTACATGAAACGAATTAACGTATTTTTGACACCTTAACTGGGGGATTCAACCATTTCAATGTATTCAGGAAAAACTCCCTCATCCACGGAATGGTTGTTGAACCCAGTAAATAAATGAAAGTATGAAAGAAACATCTTCATCTCTTATCTGTTGCTGTCTTTTCTTTCGTATAATTCTTTTTGGGACATTCTTGGGCAAGGCATTATGCCGACTAAACTATGTGGGGATAAAATAAAAATAACCAAAATATGGAGTCAGGTATCTAACGCCAGCACTACCAATGAAATACCAATGCTACCAACGAAATACCAATGCTACCAACGAAATACCAACACAACCAACATAATACCAACACAACTAAAGTAATACCAACGTAACATAAGCCTAAACCCCACAAGTCCACCTAAATGCACATAAAAAAATTTTTTAAAAATCCAACACACAAAAGTAAAAAAGGGCCAAGCATTGAATTCCCAAACTAATGGTAAATCAATTTTTATTTTCATACTACTTTTTGGATTGATTGCATTTTTTTCGGTGATTCACCTCTCAAAAAAAGTATTTTCCTCTTTAAAGTAGTCCCTTTCCCATCTTAAAGCAAAAAACACATTACAAGATATCTCCTAACAGTATTTAAAGAAAGCTTGCCCAAAAAGTCAAAAAGATTTACAATTCAACCTATCTGCTTACTTGTCTTTTCCAACACTAGTGCTTCCAAAAATAGGTTTGGTTTGATTTCTTTGTTTAATGGCATATCAACCTTTGTAGGTTATTTAATGCCAAAGCAATTCTCCTAGAAGAACCGTTGTGGTACTATTTAACCCATAGCTGGGAGGATAAGGGGGTTCGTACCTTTCCCAAGGGTATTTGCCCGAAAGTGAACGTAATAGCGCGACTGGAGTACGAACTTGCGTACTACAATTCCGCAGTCCATCAATTTAACCATTACACCACAAGGACACCCCCCAAAAAATAGGGGATTATTCTACATTGAATCAAAATATAAAACTGAACCACCCGCTTATAAAATTTAAAATAATTGATTTGTTTTTGTTTTTTTAAATAAAAAAATTGCAGTGAGTTTAAGGGTCTAATTTGTTCAAATCTCAAAAATTCTTTTTCCCTGTTGAATTTTGAATGGGTGCCTGTGTAGAATTTTACCTGCAAAACTTTTGACTTCCTCTCGTACTTTAAATTCTTTTGAAGCTGAAATTGTGATGTTACTTTTAGAATATAACAAATACTCTAAATACAGAATTTAATGTATCATTTGACATTTTGTGCTTTTTCTTATATGTTCTCAAGTTTTTCCCTAATGGTTGATATTATCTGCTAAAATATATACACAAAAATATATACACAAAAATATTTACACAAAGCAATTTTTCAAAATTTTTAACATTTCCCTTATCTTTGAACAATTTGCTTTAAGATACCTCACATTATTTTTTGAAAAATATTGCTGTCAGGTTTGAATATTTCAAGATGAAGTTGCTGCTTCGATATATAAACATAACCTTTAATAAATGTTACCAATGAACAGCAGAAAAATATGCAACAATAGTAACTCTTATGGGATACAGGTTTGGTTTCTATTTCTTTGTTTATTTGTATATCAACCTTTGTGTTGGATAAAGATAGTAAGTAAAGTTTAGGAATTTCTTTTGCCCAATCCACTGGGGCTGTAGAATACACTGACTGCACCTCTGCAGAGGGGTAAGACCACTCCAATGAGTGTCCTGATATGACACTAAACAGTCTGATGGTGAGGTTTCAGTAATGCTGGGGCCTTGGGGAATACGGAGCGCCCCTTCATTGCCATTGCTCCCAGGTTCACTCTGGCCCAGAGTGGTAGCACCTGTTAGGGCCCTATCTATGGGTTAAATAGAACTAACAGCATACTTATGCTAAACTGAATCATTTGATTAAACTGAATAGCTTGAAGTAGAGATGTTTTTGACAATTGAAACTGTACTTACACTAAACTGAATTCTTATATATAACTGCTTAAATAGTTTGAAATAGAAATGTTTTTGACAATTAAACTGTGTACTTATGCTAAACTGAATTGTTTTAAATAGAACTGATTATTTACATAAAAATGGATTTGGCGTTAAATAACCTACAAAGGTTGATATGCCATAAAACCCAACCAACCAATCAACCAACCAACCTTTGACATTTTGTAATTCTTTTTCTCTTGTGGCTAAATACCTTGTTTTAAATGGAACTGATTATTTACATTGAAATGGATTTGGCATTAAATAACCTACAAAGGTTGATATGCCATAAAACCCAACAAACCAAACCAAATCTAATGAATTTCTTTATGAAAAAAATTTGTTCACACGTTAAAAACTACTTTGAAAACAAATTAATGCTTCATCTAGTGTTCATTGTTGTCTGAGTAACTACAGCAGTATAGGAAAAAATAAATCTCAGTAAAGAGTGTCCTAGAAATGATGCTAAACTACCTCTGATAGTGAGGCTGCAGTTCTGGAGATCTGAGTAGTGTAGAGTACCCTTCATTGCTATTACTCCCCAGTTTCACTCTTATTCGGAGTGGTAGTAGCTGTTTGAGTCCCATCTATTGGTCAAATAGAACTATCTAAAAATTATTTATATTTGTAGATATGAATGTACAATGAAGGCAATTCTTTAACTTTCTGGCATAAAAAACCCTAGATGGGTTGACATGCCAGTAAAATCAATCAATCAATCAATCAATCAACTCATACTTAGAATATTTTTCCTATACAGCTGTAGTTACTAAGACAGAAATGAAAAATTATGAAGTATCAATTTTTTTCAAAGTAGACTCTTTGTCATTCAACACACTCATTCCATTGAGTTTTCCATTGTTCAAAGCACCTCGACAACTCCTTTTCCCATATAATGAGAAGCTGTGCTACTGCATTTCTTTTAATATCCTCCAAATCCTCAAATATTATCCTTGAGATGAATGTTCAGTTTAGGAAGCAAAAAAAAGTCACATGGACCCAGGTATGTAGAGTATGAGATACCCTGTACTTGCACAATCCTGTGTTTCACCAAAAATTATTGTTAAAAGATATTAATCCTTTGATCCTGAGCAGCTGGTATTTGTGCCCTAAACAAGAACAGGGTTTCTCAAAATGGCCCATATAAGCCCCATGAGGTAAAAAAAATTGGGCTGGTTGAATAAACACAGAGGGCAACACAGGGATTGAATTTACAAGTTTGTATTAATAAATCCCTTTATCATAAGAGAACAAAAATTGCTTGAGCATGTAGAATAGTTGCCAGATATCTTACACCTTGCAAAATGCCTGTTTCGGTGTGATGGACACTAGTGATGTGTTATTCACATATGAACTGTTCAAAACATACATCATATTTACCAACCCCTCCGCTCGGGCAGGATATGACACAAGGTCAATTTTTAAGCAGAGTTTAACAGGTTTGAATTCAGAGTTTTCCTTCTCCTAGACTTGTAGCCTCACCAAGACTGAAGAACCCAGTCTGCCCTACTATTTACCCATAGCTGGAGGGAGAATAATTGGATTCATACCTTTCCCAAGGGTATTAGTGCTATGTGAAATGCAGTCAGTCTCGTCCAGGATTTGAACTCGTGTCGCCGTGTCCATTTCCAATGATGATAACCATTACACCACATACAGTTCATTTAGTAATTTACTAATCTTTTTGCTTAGATATAGCACAAGGCCATATGAATGTTTGTTAGTCTAGCTTGCTAACCATTACACCATTCGAGGTGCCTCTACAGTTAATTTAAATGAACAAACAATCTGGCTTAATGTCATTTAACATTTTCAGTGCTATCAACCTGCTTTTTTAGTGATCTCCTCAGTGCCCACCAAATCTATCCTTTCCATTAAAAGATAATTCAAGAATTAAAGGTGTATTTGCATTTATAGTTTACAGATTCTTTTCTCATGTAAATTATTTTGAATAGATAGATTAGTTATGCTTTGTAGTCTGATATTCAATTAATTTATTGGGGGAGGGTGAATGAAAATTAAATTTGTTTATAGGGGTGGGCATAAAGTAAAAAAATTGAGAAGCTCTGACTTAGAAGTGCATATATTTGGATGGCCTAAATTTTTGGGTGAAGAATCCTTATTTCTACTTTGCTTTTGCCTGTAAAATATAATCATAGACAAAGTCAAGAACTGTGGATGAATTTTGACATAATATTGACGTAATCTCTTTATTATATAAATTGCTCTTCTGTACACACATCTTCTTTAAAGTTTTTAAGTTTTTGAATTTAGGAAAATTAGAGCATTTTCCAAGGGTCCAGGAGACTGGGGTTCAATCCCAGGTCGCGTCATACCAAAGACTTAAAAAATGGTACTTGATACCTCCTTGCTTAACACTCAGCATTATGTATCGAGGGTAAAGGGGAGCAATCCAGGGAAAGGAGTAGCACCCTCCCCTACACCTTGGTGAAGTAGCTATTGAAGAAAGAGCCTTCGGGTCACCCTCGACTACAGTCGCCCTCGACTACAGTCACCAACAACTATAGCCCCTAATAAGCCACAAAGAAATGAAAGTTCATTATGCAAACCAATTTGTAATCATTTTTCTCCTGACTTGCTCTGTTAATAGAATTTAGAAGCTGCAGACTGTTTTCCTAGCAGAAAAGAAAAACCCTCCCCTGAGGATTCACTTCTGGAAATCCAAGAAGTGTAGAGTACCTTTTCATTTCCATTACTTAAAGGTCCATTCTGATCCAGAGTAGTAGTACCTGTTAGGGTCCCATCTATGGATCAAATAGATCTTTTAGAGTCCCATCTATGGATCAAATAGATCTGTTTAAAAGTTAATAGGACTGTGAGCCAAAAAAATTCCCAAGAAACAGCTACAAAATAATGTGAATATGAATGAACAATAAATGTGATTCCCTAACATCTTGGCATAAAATAAGCCTGAACAGGTTGATGTGCCATTAAAATCACTCACTCACTCAATCAATGAATCATTTACTCCTCACTGGATGCAGTGACAGTGTACCAAACTAATATGATTTACCCAACCCCTCCACCATGAGCATGATATAACACAAGGTCAATTTTTAAGCAGAATACAGCTGGTTTGAATTCAAAGTTTTCCTTGTCCTAGAGCCTTGTCTTCTCTAGTTTTTACCCATAACTGGAGGGAAAACAGATGCATTCATGCGTTTTTGAAGGACATTTACTAAATGCAAACAGCCTACGATGATAACTTATGTTTTGTATGCTTAATTTATTTTTAAACTGTTCAATAATCTGTTTTACCCGTCTAACATTGTATATATCTGAAGGCAGAGTTGTGTGTAAATATTATACACACACACACACATACACACCTATATGCTTCCCATAAACATAAGCATATGATTATCCCTAACCTCCACAATAGATATTCTTGTTTGTGACTCCCTTTCTTAAATCATTTTTTATAATACAATCATATTTTCAGTAATATACACAAATAAATACACACTTTTTACACACCTATTTTTTTCTTTATCTCTTTTTACTGAATTTTCTTTTCATCTCTCAATATTTGCTATCCTCTTGAACTTTCCAATTCTTTGTGGTATAACACCTGTGTAGGAAAGTTCCCACCACCATTTGATAAACTAAAGATATAACACAAAAATTCCATAAAGATATAAAACTACTGCAATTATTGAACAGGAAGCTAACAATTTGGCAACCTCTCGATTTTCTTTCTATTTTTCTCTTTTCCAATTCAATCAAAGTCTCCTTTCTATGTATGTCGGAATGATTTCTATCGAGTAGAAGATTCCAGAAATCAAAAGCAGCAGAAACCAAAATACTTTTGTAGAATCTGAAGACAACTTTTGCATAGAATTAGTTCTGAAATCTAAAGAAATGTCAACTTTCTGTGCCATAAAAGATTCTTTGATTATCTTGATCTTAGGTTGTCTCTAGTGACAAGGAAGCAGCAGTAGTCATTATTATGCAAACTTTTCCACCAAGGACCAAGTCTATAAATTTAAGACATGTTAGCGTGATCATTTCAAGATTTATTTGAAGAATTTAACATATTCTTTGTGTTGCTGATAGTGTTACCATGATATTTTAACTAAATGATTCTACAGACTTCTTCAGATGTACAAATCTGTAAAAATAAAAATGGGGTATTTAAGTTTTCTTTTTTTCTTTTCTTTTTCAGAGATAGGTGGCAAATTAAAAAAGTAACCATGTTTGTATGTGTGATAATTTACTAAGCTTTTTGCTTAGATGTGGTACAAAGCCATATGAATGGGGCACCCAATGAAACTCGAACTCACTCGTGTAGGTTTGCTCGTCTAGCTTGCTAACCATTACACTACCCGTGTGTGTGTGTGTCTATGTGGATCTGTGTGTGTCTGTGTGTGATTTGGTGTCACAATA
Source organism: Sepioteuthis lessoniana (assembly GCA_963585895.1). Classification (NCBI taxonomy): domain Eukaryota; kingdom Metazoa; phylum Mollusca; class Cephalopoda; order Myopsida; family Loliginidae; genus Sepioteuthis; species Sepioteuthis lessoniana. Next base: position 87,167,656 of record OY757925.1, read on the forward strand.
TTTTAATTCAGTCCACAGACTTCTTCAGTGGTACAAATCTTTAAAAATAAAAAAGTTTTTACTTTATGAAGTTAGAGGGCAAACTAAAATGGCGACCATATATCATCATTGTCATGTCGTGCTGCTAGCCTGGACTTCCCTAACTCTCTCTCGCCATCTGTTTCTATCATCCATTGCTTCCAGCAGGTCTTCCAGTGTCAATACAGAGCTGGTGTAAATAAGTTCTAGTTGGTCAGCCAACACTTGTACATCCATGTAAAGGGGTCCGTTGGAAAAGGTCGCTTATGAGTTCATCTTTGCTCCTCCAGCAGGATCCCACATGTCTTGTTCATCTAATTTGGATGCTTTTAGAGATGGGAGGTAGATGGCTGTACAGCTGCTGTTTTGAGGGATGTTGCTTCCAGGATTAGTTTAATATAGCTTATAACATCCTTGCACAATTGCCATCAAACTTTTTCTCGATATCCTTAGTCAGCATGTGTGTGTGTGTGTGTGTGTGTGTGTGTGTGTGTGTGTGTGTGTGTGTGTGTGAACAAAAATCATCAAGTTGTACTGATTGCATGGATTCCCTCAACCCTCTCTTACCATCCATCCCTATCTTCCATTGCTCTTGGTAAGTTCTCTAACCAGCATCCAGTGTCCACACACAGCAAATGAATATAAGTTTTTGCTGATTGGCTAACACTGGTAGGTTCATGTGTGAGAACTCTCAAGAGAACTTTGCTTATGAGTTTGTTCTTGCTTCTCCAACAGTGTCCTCTATACTGTGTTCATCTTACTTGGATGGTTTATGCGAGGGGAGGCAAATAGCCATGCAGCTGCTATTTTTTTTTTTTTTGGAGTGCTGCTTCCTGGATTTGTTCAAAACAGCACACAGCATCCTTGGGTAGTTCACATCAATTTTTTTTTTCTCCTTGAGCTTCACTAAACTTCTGTTGGTGCAATCAGATAAGAGCAGCTGAACAATAGACCAATGCCACTTGTTGCTTGTTCCAGGCGATGCAGCAGATATTTGGCTTGTACATGAGTATTTCTAAGAAGTACTAAATCATCTATGTAGACTGCATCTGTGACAGTTTCTGTGCACTATCATCTGCTTCTTGCATTTTTAGTGTGAGATCAAAAATATCTACACATAAAAATATTAGTAAATGATTTTTATTAATTTGTTCCTAATCCTGACCTTTTTGAGAATTAGGCCATCATTTATTTTTTCAATATATTTCTAGGCTAATTAATCAATCTGGATTATAAATGTATTTAAGTGAATGTTTGTTTTAATGAAAAACAAGTGTTTTTAACATTCCATTTAGTAATGAGAGGCTTGATTAATATTTTAAGATATTTTCAAATTTGAAAATAATTCTACCTGTTTCTTTTTGTGTGTGGAAAATGAGTTAAATAAAAAAATCAGTCTTTAAGAATTAATGAGAATATCTTATTATTCAATGTTGGTATCAGTGTTTATTGAAAATTAAAATATAACATTTTGTTGTATTTCCTTTTTAATTTAATTTGTTGTTAGGTCCTTTTGAGGTTAGAATTTCTGGATTTGATATTCATCTATCTTTATTAGATAGATGTTTTAATCCTCTCTATTATAGTCAATTTAGCATCTTTGTTAAAGTCATTGTCTATTGGGGAGAAATGTTATTCAACCAAGAATAATTTATCATTATTAAATGATTATCTCATTCTATGCCTTATATATATATATATATATATATATATATATATATATATATATATATATATATATATGGTCTGGCAGAATGATCACTTAAGATTAAAACATAAACAAAAAAAGTAACATAGATCCTATGAAAAAGAATTGGTGACCTGAGTGCAAATCTTAGACATGGCTGTTTGCATTTCCCTTCTTGCTAATGCCCTTGGGAAAGGGATAAATCCATCTCTTCTCCTTTCAGGTATTGGTAAAAGGTTGGGCAGACTGGGTACTTTAGCTTTGATTAGGCAACTAGTTTAGGAGAAGGAAAATTTTGAATAAAAACCAGATTTGCTCTTTTTAAAATTGACCTTGTGTTACATTCTTCCCATGATGGAGGGGTTGGGTAAATACAAACATAGATCCCACTTAGAATATTAATTCTACAATAAGAAAAAACAATATTTGCCATTTTGTTACAGTCATTACTTTGTTTTCAACATTATATCATCCAAATGCTTGCCCTCACAAGCTATACACACCTGAATGCTCACCCTGAAGTTGTGCTGTGCCCAACAAGTCATTGCCTCTGGTAATGCAGCAATTTCATGATAAATAAAATCTTTCTTTTTGTAAGTCATGAGGTTTCCACTTAAAGACTTTAGACACAACAATATGACTTTCCTGTCAGGATCTCTTCCATTTCAACCTCTTCTAAAATCCTTATAAAATAAACCCGTGTGTTGCAATGATAGAGTCACCACTTTTTAAAAGGTTTTAAACACAAACAAAGGATGCTTATCATTCCATCAGATAGCCACTGAAATAGTGTGGTATGGCTGTTGTTCAAGGATATACAAGTACCTCCCAACTGCTGATGATCTCCAGTGCCAACATGGCATCAATTTTAAATCTGGAGATCATTCTACCAGACCATATATATAAGTAAAGTTGGCTATCATAGTTGAGGGTGACCAGAAGGCTCCGTTTTCAATAGCTACTACACCGAGGTGTAGGGGAGGGTGCTACTCCTTTCCCTGGATTGCTTCACTTTACCCTTGAAATGTACCTTATATTGCTGAGTGTTAAGCAAGGAGATATCAAGGACCATTTTTAAAGTCTTTGGTATGACGTGACCTGGGATTGAATCTATGTCTCCCGGACCACTGGCGAACACTCTACCCACTAGGCCAATGAGCTGTATTTATATATATATATATATATATATATATATATATGTTTGCATTGATAGAATAATGGTTTACTTCAAAGAAAATGAAATTGGTGAGCCAAGATCAAATTCAATATGAAGCTGCTTGTATTTCATTTTGTATTCCTGTTGGAAAGGAAAGTCACTGAAAATAAAGACAATCTTTTTTTTATGTTAAAATTTAAATGAAGTTGAATGCTCAGTTGAGAAACTTATAAGATAAAATGATGATGTTTAGATATCTAGACTGCTGTTAAGACATCTAGACAAAATCTATAAGAGGCAATACCAATTCTCAATAATTTTAATCAACAATTTTGATATTTTTTGATTATCAGTTCTGGGTGGAACTCGAGATTATACAAGTGCAAGATGCTCTTTACTCACGAGAACTACCTCTGTAAGACTTTTTCTTGTAAAAATCTATGAAGCTAGTTTTGTTACTTTTTAAACAGCAATTCTCGCTAAAACACAGGATTGTGCAGGCACAGCAACCACCATACTAAACATGATCTTCAACTCTGCACAATTTTTAATATATTCCTAAACTGAAAATTTATCTCAAGGCTAAGATTTGAAGATCAGAGAAAATTAAAAGAAATGAAAAAAGGAGTTAAAGAGGAGCTTCAATCAAAAGAAAACTCACTGAAATAAGTGTTTTAAATGCCAAGGGGATTATTTTGAAGAAAATTAATATTTTATTCTTTGTTCATTTCTGTCTTAGTAAATACAGCTTGATATCTTTTGAACACATATTTTACTCTGTTCTCCTATTGAGCAATGTTTTCAAGTATCATTTTGTATAACTATTGAAATACTGTTAACATTACTGCTGATAAAATTGTTCTGTTGGCATCGCTATGAAGTAACAATATATCTTGGCTATTATATCAGAGATAAAATATTGGCTAACAAAAGGACTTGATGTATTTTTAGATATAGTATAAAGGATTTTGTTAGCATTAAAAGCAGCATCTACACTCATTCTTGAATTAATTCAATTTATTTCAATTGAATTATCAATAATGTCAAAAAATTTTAAGTAGACATAATCCAACCAAATAAATGTGTCCAACATCTCAAGCCAGACATTAGAATTATCTTTACAAAATACAAGGATACCAGGAAAAAGAGAAAGAATATCTATTCAATGTATAAAATCTTAATTAAAAATACTTTTAGTTTATGCTGATAAAAGATAGAATTACAAAGATTGTCATGAAAGTGATGAATGAGACAGTAAAAAAAATTCTCAGCTGAATAACAAATCATCTTTATCACCTTCAAAATAATTCCCAGGGTGAGAAAGGTGATCCACTGAGAATTATTCAAGAGACTAAAGTTTGACCATTCTACCAAATGGTATATTCACTAACCAGAATCTGTCATTAGAAAATGAGATGCACAAGATTCTTTGGGATTTTGAGATACAAACAGATCACCTAATCCTTCCCAGTAGACCTGATCAAGAGTTAATTAACAAGAAGAAAAGGACTTGTCATCTAGTGGATTTTGCTGTTCCAGCAGACCACAGCATAAAAGTGAAAAGATTAACTAATACCAGGATCTTACCAGAGAGCTGAAGAAACTGTGAAACATAAATATGACAGTGATACTACCAATTGTAATGGTTGCCTTTTGCTTTTTGTTCCTCCAAAAGGCCAGGAAAAGAGACTGGGAAAACTGGAAAACAGTGTAAGAATTAACACCATTTAAAAACCACACATGAAGACATCATTTAGATGCTTAGGAACAATGCCAGAAGTCTTCAAGGGACACTGCCTTTTGGTTTGTTGTATGTTTTCAAGAATTTCCAAATGGTAACCACAGAGGTGGATTTGATTTTGAGGGAACTGGAAATAGTCGCAATGACTAAGATCATGGGAGGAAGTAGATAGTGATACAACAGGAATATTCTTTCTAGCCAAAAACTTATTCATATTTTCTTATGCTTGTGTCCCATATTTAATCAAACACATAAACATCAAAGATTATTCAGTTGAACATGAATTCTGAGAGGCAAACATGAACAAAACATTAGAATGTGTTCAAGGTCACTATTGATCAGTTGATTCTCAATCAAGGTTGCCAACCTGAAAAAAAAAATTATTTTCCAGAAAAACTACATGTGCTTAATTTTTATTTATCTGTTATTTCTTTTAAGGCAAAAAGTTTAATATGCATAAAATTCCTTTTAAAATATCCAACACATTGGGGCATTCAAATAGATTTCTCCTTTTATAAATGAAAGCATTTTAAAGATTTATATACAGTACAAATATATCTTTAAAGGTAACCATAAAGTAAAATGCAGTATATAAATTGATTCAATGATTTTTTTTTCAGGAATTGATTATTTTTGGAATCAATTTTCCCGATTGTCACTAGCAGCTGGAATTTTTTCTTCATCTTTAAAAATGGATATTTATAAAACTAAGAAAGGATTTATTCAAACCAGAATTTTAAAAAAAGGTATGTATTATTCTTCAGTATTTTCCACTTGCAGACAACTATGCAACAACCGATTTCCATAATTTGACAAGAAAAATAACTTTCTGTGTTCCAGGCAAACTCTTCTTCAGAAGACTCTCTCTCTCTCCCTCTCTCTCTCTCTATATATATATAACACAGTGTGCTGGTGATTATGTACATATGCATATATATGATTGGTTGGTTAGTTGGTTGGTTGGTTGGTTTTGTTTTACAGTATATCAACCATTTAATACCAAATCCTATTCATGCATATATATTAGATATATATGATCTCAAAATGAATAGTTTATAGGAAAGAATTTTTCAACAAGCTAGAGCTCATTTTTTTATACACAGTTAAATGGTTTCAAGTAGAGTAAATGATTGGATATTTCTATTAGATCCTTAAATCAAACTCTAACCAGTAATAATATTCCAGGTCAGAGTAGACCTGGGAGTAATGGTAGTAAGGGGCATTCCATCAGATTGTGTAGTGTCAAATCTAGAACTCATTGCAAGAGAGGATCTTACCTCTTTGCAGGTATGCAGTCAGCGTATTCTACAGCCCTGGCCAGCAAGGCTACACACACACACACACACACACACACACACACACACACACACACACACACACAGATATACATATATATATAGGTGCTCATGGTGCAATGGTTGCCATGATTGGAAGTGGACTCAGTGACCCGAGTTCAAAACCTGATCGAGGCTGTTGGCATTTCACTTTGTGTTAATACTCTTGGAAAAGGTATGAATTCAACTATTCTCCCTTCAGCTATGGGCAAATATTAGAGGAGTTGAGCTTTTTAGCCTTGGTATGGAAACCCATTAAGGAGAAGGAAAACTCTTAATTCAAACTTGTTAAACTCCACTTAGAAAAGACTTTGTGTCACAACCTGTACATGTGAAGATGTTGGTAAATAAATAAATATATATATATATATATATATATATATACATACATATATATACATATAGTCATCCACAGACAGATTGTTTCGTTCTATCAGAACTCTTCAGTGTGGCTATATATATATATGTATAAATATATAAGATGTGATCAAAAAGTATTTAGACTAAGGCTTTAGATTTTTTAAATCTAAATGAAAGTGAATATATTTACCCAACCCCACAACCACCACCAACAGCGAGGTCCAACACAAGGTCAATTTCTTAGTGGAGTACAGCTGGTTTGAATTCAGAGTTTTACATCTCCTAGACTGATTACTATACTTAAGCTAAAAGACCAATCTGCCCTACTATTTACTCATTGTTGGAATGAAGAAGAGATGGATTCATGCTTTTCCCAGGGGCATTAGCACAAAGTGAAGCACAAACAACTTTGTCCAGGATTTGAATACAAGTCACTATGTCTATTTCCTAAGATGATAGCCATTACAATAAGCACTTCCACTCACTCTAATGAAGTTTTATTCCAAGCTGAGATAAAGGGATGAGATTTGAATATGTAGGTAGCTCTTCAGACATCTAGACAAAATCTAAATTAACCAATGCCAATTTTTATCAACACTCTTGATATATTTTCATTTGCAGTTTTGGTTGAAACACAGGATTGTGCAAGTACAAAATACTTAATACTCCCCAGAACTACCTCAATACTCTTTTGGACCTTTTCTTGTTTCCTAATCTGAAGGCTTGATATAGAGGACATTAAAAGAAATCTGATAGTTCACGTTCGCACTATATCAGAAGAGAAAATTCAAAAGTGCTTCAACTAATAGAAAATTCACAAATCGTCCAAAAAATTATACAGTTTCATATTCAAATACTTATTGAACATGTCTAGTATATATATATACACACACACACACACACACACACAGAGGCACACCAGCAAATATATCTATATATATATATATAGAGAGAGAGAGAGGATTTCCCTCAATCATACGTGGTTTCATACATTGTATAATAAAATATAAAATTTTGGATATATATATATATATATATAACAGTGCTGGTTGTCACTAAGTCACTTTGTGGGTTTGTGTTGAACCAAGTGTAATATAATATAGAGAGTGCTCAATACCTAGGATAGGGCTATTTTGACAGTATTTTTTTGATTTTCAATTCATTTCATTTTCTTAACTGCCTGATGATTGTTGTTTTGCAAAAAACTTCATGAAACCCCAGGGTCGCTGTCTAAATTCCATGAATTGAATATATATATCTAATATATATTTATTTATTATTATTATATTATATATATATATACATATTTGATTTCCCTGACTCCCTCTCTCTCTCTTTCTCTCTCTCTCTCTCTCTCTCTCTCTCTCTCTCTCTCTCTCTCTCCATCTGTTCCTATCATCTATTGCTCCGAGCAGGTCTTCCAAACTACATCCTGTGTCTGCACAGAGCTGTTATAGCTAAGTTCTTGCTGGTCAATCAACACTGGTGTATCCATGAATAGGGTCCATTGAAGAATGTCACTTTTGAGTTTGTCCTTGCTTCTCCCACAGTATCTCAAATGATCTGTTCATCTTCCTTATATGTTTTTTTGAGATGGGAGGTAAGAGGCCATACAGCTGCTATTTTGTGAAATATTGCTTGCAGGATTTGTTTGAAATAGCACGTAACATTCTTGTGTAGTTCCCATCTAAATTTTTCTCTGTGTGCTTTGTAAACATCCATGAAGTGCATCCATACAGTAGTACTGACACAGCCAGGGCTTGGAAAAAATCTCATTTTATTTTATCAGAGAGATCAGACTTTATTATGATTGATAACCAATTGACCGCACTCAAGCATCTCTAATATATATATGTATACATAGGCAGTATTTTTTCTTAAATGTTTGATTAAACAGGACTGACCATTTATATTTGTGTATTCTACCAAGAAACCTTTAAAGTCTTCATATGAATCATTTGACTTTTGGATGGAATCAATTTAGGAAGGCGCCATATCTTTTCAAAATACTTTCCCCTCCCACTTGATCTTCCTCTTACTCTTTATATAAATATATGACTTTGTGTTTGTCATTTCATTATTCGCTACCAGAAGATAATCCCAATTAAAGTTATAAGTAGTTGGGAAGTATATGGCACCTTCCCAAATTCATTCCACCCAAAAGTCAAACAACTCTTATGAAGACTTGAACAGATCAAAGAATAGACTGACATGAAGTATATGTCCTATTCAATCAAATATATATATATATATATATACATATATATATATATGAAGGTAGCAGAAGAACATAATCCAAATAGGTGAATTTATTATGATGTAAAATTGACGTTAACATTTTGGTTTCAGTAACCATATTACTGAAGCCGAAACATTTACGTCGACTTTACATCATAATAAATTCACCAATTTGGATTATGTTTTTCTGCTACCTTCATACTGTCAGATTTTAATCCATATTTACTTTCATATATATATATATATATATATATATATATATATATATATATATATATTGTGGATCAATAAAATTGTAAAACATTAAATTAAGATCTAAAATAGTCACAACAATCAGTAAAAGTAATACAGGAAAACAATCTTCATGTGAGACTATGTCAACACATCTAAATATTTAATGTTCTCAATATCTGATGCATTTAAGTCAAGTGACAATTTACTTAAGTCATGTGACTATTTACTTTAGTTATATGACTCAGTCTGGCACCAAATTACAAAGTAAGTATTTAACGTTTTGGTAACATTTTGATACTAATTATGATCTCTTATTTCATGAGTTTTTAGCATTCTTCAAAGCACAATTTATATTGTTTTCATTCTTTATTCCAAGCAGACATTCTCGATAAAATAGACCATCTAACTTTTGGTTCTTGACCATTTCTTTCTTTAGGTTCCCAAATAAATTTAGAAAGTCTCATATTATTGGCATAACATTTATTCTAGGAGAAATCTTTGTAATTATTGTATCTTTCCTTCCAGAGTTGCTCAGTTGATTCTTTTACAGCCTGTTATTATTTTTTTTCAGTGGCTTGGTAAACCATGTTTTTGGTTGTATTCATTCTTCAATGGGCATTCACTTGTTCTAAAGACGCACTGATGGCTGTAGAATACACTGACTGCACCTCTGCAAAGGGGTAAGACCCCTCCAACGAGTGTCCTGGATATGACATTAAACAGTCTGATGGTGAGGTTCCAGCAGTGCTGGAGCTTTGGAGAATGCGGAGTATGCCTTCATTGCCATCGCTCCCAGGTCCACTCTGGCCCGGAGTGGTAGCACCTGATAGGGCCCTATCTATGAGTTAAATAGAACTAACGGCATACTTATGCTAAACTGAATTGCTTGATCAAACTGAATAGCTTGAAATAGAAATATTTTTGGCAATTAAACTGTACTTACATTTAAACTACGTGCTTATGCTTAACTGAATTATTTGAAATTGAACTGTTTTTTGACATTAAAACTGTATTTACCCTTAACTGAATTGTTACATATAACTGCTTGAATAGTTTGAAATAGAAATGTTTGACAATTAAACTGTGTACTTATGCTAAACAGAATTGTTTTAAATAGAACTGATTATTTACATAAAAATGGATTTGGCCTTAAATAACCAACAAAGGTTGATATGCCATAAAACCCAAGAAACCAAACCAACTGATGGTTTATTTCATTATTTTGCTTTTTACTTTTACAATGTTCTTGCAATGGTTTTGTATTGTTTTGTGCATATTATCTATACAGCTGTGGGGGTGCTCTCAATGTAATGGTCATCATCATAGGAAATTGACATGACTACCTGAGTTCAAATTATGGATGATATTGTTTAGTGCTAAGGCCCTTAGGAATGATATGAATCTAGCTATTCCTCCTCTAGTTATAAGTAAATTTTTGGGCAGACTGAGATCTTTACCTTGGTTAGGCAACAGATCTTGGAAAAGAAAAACTGTGAATTCAAATTAGTTGTATTTTGACCTTGTGTCACATCCTACGCCTGGTGGAGGGGTTGGGTAAATACATAGAGCTATAGCTAATAATGCATAGGGTGTCTCAATATACATGGCACCCATATGACTACTAATGACTCTACTAATCATAACATTGTGTTCTTCTTCGTTTCAGATTTAAAAATAGTATGCTATAAAAAGTATTAATCCTTGATCACGATGCCTTGGATTAGAGAAGAAAAAATATTTTGCATCACTACTTATTTAAAGACAAATTCATTCAAAATTGTGCAAGAAAAATTTCACAGGAGGTTTAACTTAACAATTATTCCCAGAAAATCAAAATTTATCATTGGGTACACAAATTTCAAGCCCCAGGGTCAATAAACAACCTCAACAAGAAGGCAGAAAATCCCAGATCTGGCAAGAAATTGACTGCAAGATGTCCTGACAATGTGGATGCAGTGAGAGATTCTGTCTGAAGGAGTTTGAAAAAGTTCCTCCAAAGGCATTCCCAAGAACTTTGTCTTTCCTGGGCACTGTAGTATAAAGTCAATCAATTTCTGCCATTGTATCTGGTTTGACCTTTCTGAAGTGATGAAAGTGATAAGACTCAGATCAAAGATGACTTGATGCAATATGAATTATCATATTAATGGGTTGTATCAATATATATATATATATATATATTGTGTACTTTGGCAGCAAGTCATTATTTAAGCATGTTCTGTTGAAGGCCATAGAGTATTTTGTTTTTAAGATCCTTAAGTGAAGACATTTGAATTTTCTTATTGTTTTCCTTATGTCTTATTAACATATCAAATATATTCAATAACTAACCCTAGCACCCTTCCATACAGAATGAACCAACTATATATTTAAAAAAATATTCCATTTGAATATAGAAATTCACAGCAACAAACAATCAAACACAACCCTTGAGGACAACCAGCAAAATAGTCAAAAGTGCTTGGTCTAGTATGGGGCACTTCCCTCACCACCTCAACCCAGACATGAGGAAAATAAGAAGAAGACTTGAATGTCTTCGTTTAAAGATCCTAAAAAGAAAATACTCTGCAGTCTTCAACAGAACATGCTTAAATAACACACACACACACACACACACACACACACATATATATGTGTGCGTGTGTGTGTGTATATATCTATATTTTCTAAGGTGTCTTGGGAACTCATTGTGTTCTCATTGCAACAGCAGCCCCTGGTGATATTGATGCTTCAGTTTAACAAGTGGCATAGTGGCTAACATGCTGGACTGCAACATCATGGCAAGGGAGTTCAAATTCCAGTCATGCTATTACATTCACTTTTGGACTAATGCCCTTGGGAAAGGCATGAACCCCCTTATCCCTCTATGTTAGACTGCAACATCATAGTGTGTGAGTTCAAACTCCAGTCATGCTATTACATTCACTTTTGGACTAATACCCTTGGGAAAGTCTTGAATTCCCTTATCTCCCAGCATTCTTGTCCTTCTACAAATATATCTTTAGCATTGAATAACCCACAAAGGTTGATTGGCCATTAGACAAAGAAACCAAAACCAAACCTTAAGAACTGAAGGATCCTAATTAACATTTAATAATTATCTTCATTATAGAAATAACTCGGATGATAAATAGATGACATTCTGCACATATGCAGACCCTTTAAACTTGTTATACTGTTGCAAAATAGACTGGAAATTGCATTATTCTCTATAGCTTTATTCACAAATATTCAAGATCAATATTGATCAGCTGATTTCAAATCAAGGTTGATCGTCTAAAAATTTTTTTAAATCACTCTTATTACTTTTTCAACAAATGTCCTGTGCCATAAAGATCTATGGTATCACCCAGTGATGCTTAAAAAAACTATGGAAATAAGATAATTCAACTGAAAGCAAACATATAGATATCAATGTTTTATTTGGTAAATGCCAAAACTTCCTGGACTGACATTTTTGGAATTTTTAGAGATTCACAAGATAATGGTATATGAGAAAAGTCCAGTTCTGCCTTGAATAACCGGATCAGATTAATGTCAGGATGCTAACATGCAAAAGTTGTTCAAAGAAGTTTGCCCAATGATTTTAGCACCAATAGAAAAAGCTAAACTCCAGACAGCCCTGAGAAAATGGCATCTAAATAAAAAGGGGATGTGGTGAATGTCAAAAATATGAGACAATACCTTTTCATGAAAAGGCCATATTGGAGTATCAGTATAGTGTCTGAAATTGGCCATTTATTATTGACTGACCTTTCTTTCAGATATTTGTAACCAATATCTTCTTTCATTTGTTCATTTTCCCAAAACAAAGATCACTGTAGTGTTTGAGTGGACAGAGTCAAGAATGGCTTAGCTCCTCATTTAGGGGTTCCTCAGACACTGAACTTGACTACTTCCTAGGGGACAGACTCCTGAAGGCACAGCTTTGTTGTTATTACTATCAAATTCTAACCAAGCACAGACAGGTTAGCTGTTTGTGAAATTTAATTTAATTGGTTTTATTTTATGTCATATCAACCCTTGTGGATTATTTTATGCCAAGTTTTATATATATATATATTTACCAACCCCTCCATTCGGGCATGATATGACACAAGGTCAATTTTTAAGCAGAGTTTAACAGGTTTGAATTCAGAGTTTTCCTTCTCCTAGACTAGTTGCCTAAACAAGGCTGAAGAACCCAGTCTACCCTACTATTTACCCATAGCTGGAGGGAGAATAATTGGATTCATACCTTTCCCAAGGGCATTAGTGCTATGTGAAACGCAATCAGCCTCATCGAGGATGTGAACTTGTGTCCATTTCCTTCGACGATAACCATCATACCACGGGCACCTCCATAAATATCATATATATATATATATATATAATTGATCTGGCATATATATATATATATATATATATATAATTCTCTTAATACCCTGTCCGGTGGCAAAAGCTGCTTGGTAGCACCAGGAGTGGTAGTACCGCCTTCAGCTACCAAAACTGTGTTATCACCCCTGGTTGGTAACTGATGACATGACCTGGGATTGAATCCAGGTCTGCTGGACCATTGGCAAACACTCTACTCATTAGGCCGATTACCCGGTGCATATATAATGCAACCAAAGTATGTTTAGTTTGTGGTAAGTACTTGCTGTGTTTCATGGTAGTTGGTGCACTGACACATGGTGCATTTCTTCACTAAATGTGTAATTTGAAAGCCACACAGATGAAAATGCAATGTAGGTTAATTTGTGGTTCATTACCTTCATGGCATTTAATTTGTGGTTCATTTAATTTGTGGTTCATTAATTTGTGGTTCATTACCTTCATAGCATTTACAAATTAATTTGGGAACAGGATTTATGAGTTCAAACTGGGTTAGCAGTAATGCCACGGAAGTAACCAAAAACATTTGTTATACAAAAGATGAAGACACAGTTGATCACAGATGGTTCAAGAATTGTAAAACCCTTGATGATCAGACAAGGTCAGGTAGGCGTAAAGCCATGGATTCTAAGGCTGTACTACAAGCCATGAAGATAAATCCAGCAAGTAGCACTCAGAGAGTATCAGGTGAGCTCAGCATCTCACAAACCAGTGTGGTTCATTACCTTCATGGCATTTACAAGTTTGAACTGGGTCATCATGTCATGGAAGTAAAAAAATAAAACATTTCTGGTTCAGTTGATCAAAGTACAGTAATGAGAGAGTCAAAGAAATTTTGCTTGGGTTGCACGAACCTCAACAATCAAGTAGGGTTTGACAGGCCTAAAATTGTGGAATCTGAGGCCATGTTCCAAGTTATAAAGGCAAATCTAGTGAGTAGCACTTGGAGAGTATCAGGCGAGTTCAACATCTCACAGTCCAGTGTGGTTCATCACCTTCATAACCTTGGTAAAAGCATGTGGATCTGCTGAATTGTTGCACATGTTTGCACAATATTGCAAAAAATTTTATGCACCCAAGTATCAGTCAAGAAGTCTAGAAAAAAATAGATCCAAATTTAGAATTTGTGTCCATAATCTAATTTGAAATTGCCACTTCCAGCTGTACTCACTGACACACATAGGTGAAAAATCTGTAGCAATGAAAGCTGCTATATCTCGGTTTAATTGATTGTATTATTCATGATTTTAAGTATCATGAGCTTTTTAATTCCCGAGAATCTAAAGAATGTAGAACATGGTTTTCAATCTGCACTCCCAGTTAAGGGAAAGTGGAAGGCATTTGACACCTTCATATCAGGTAGCAAATTAAGAGTATTATATAAGCTTAAGATAGATATATAGATAAATAGATTTGGCTTCTTTGTTTAATGGCATATCAACCTTCATGGGTTATTTAATGCTAAAGCTATCCTTGAAGAAAGAACGTAGTGGTACTATATAACTCATAACTTGGAAGATAAGAGAATTCAAACTTTTTTCATGAGTATTAATCCAAAAGGGAATGTAATAGTGTGGCTGGAATAGTCATATAGATGTGAACAGATTGAGATAGGTTTGGTTTCTTTATTTAATGGCATATCAACCTTTGTAAGTTATTTAATACAAAAGCCTTCCTTGTAGAAGAATAGTTATGGTACTATCTAAGCCATAGCTGGGGGATAAAGGGGATCATACCTTTCCCAAGGGGTATTAGTCCAAAAGTGAATGTAATAGTGCAACAGCAATTCAAATTCACTTACTTCAAAGCCGCACTTCAACATTTTAGCCATTATACCCCTGAGATAGATAGATATGAAAAACTGTGATGGATAGATTGAGATGGATTGAAATGTGTCTCACATTACCAAAATATTGTAAAATTTTTGACTCACCTGTGTATCATTAAGAAATAAATTTAAATAATTTTAACCCATACTGTATATAATAGATATCCATACTGTATATAATAGATATCCATATTGTATAAAACGGATATCCATACTGTATATAATAGATATCCATACTATATATAATAGATATCCATATTGTATACAATGGATATCCATACTGTATATAATAGATATCCATACTGTATATAATAGATATCCATACTGTATATAATAGATATCCATACTGTATATAATTTACTGACACAAATCATGGACATTTGATTTTACATTTGCATTTTTTTCTTTTCAATCTGAAATATTTTATCATAGAATTTTATAAAATAAAGAAAGAAAGCGCCGAGAGCATCATGTAGACGCCTGAACAAAATGGCTGAAAGCAGAATCAGATAGGCTAAGAATTCTAACTCAAGGAGCTTATACATTCACTGCACAGAAAAAATATCAGATTTTTAGCCAGTAACTTAGAAAAAAAAGTATATTCATTCATAATCTTTACAGACTCACAGGAAGCAACATATAGCCAATAAATAGTTTCTATAATCTCACACATATATCTGTCTTTTTAGGAATGCTTGTGATTTAATGGTTATCCTCATAGGAAATGGATATAGCACACTGAGTTCAAATCCTGGATATTTATATTTCACATAGTGCTAATAACTTGGGAAAGGTAGTAATCCAGCTATGGGTAAATAGAAGAGCAGGCTAGGCTCTTTAACCTCAGTAAGGCAACTGATCTTGGAGAAGGAAAACTCTGAATTCAAATCTGTTAAACTCTGCTTAAAAATTGACCTTGTGTTGCATTCTGTTCATGGGAAGGGGTTGTGTAAATACATATATCTGTTCTTTGATTAAAAAAGATGCAGCCTCCATATATTTGCACTGTATTCATTTAAACATTGCATGATAAACAATATTCTTCAGAAAAGTAATTCTTCTTTTACTGCCCCAACTTTCTTTAATGCTGAATAGCATAACTTTCACTCTAACATTTGAAATATATGAAAATAGTTATTAGAATTTAAATAAAAAATATCTTAAAAACTTATCAATAAGTAAAGTTGGCGACCGTAGTCGAGGGCGACCTGAAGGCTTCCTTTTCAATAGCTAATAGGTGTAGGGGAGAGCACTACTCCTTTCCCTGGACTGCTCCACTTTACCCTTGATACATACCTTATAATGCTGAGAGTTAAGCAAAGAGGTATCAAGTACTATTTTTTAAGTCTTTGGTATGACTCAACCTGGAATTGAACACTGGTCTCCTGGACCATTGGCAAACACTCTACCCACTAGGCTAATGAGAAGTGTTCATGTATTTTAGACTGTCACTGCATTCCACTCTCTGCAACTACATAAGCATAAAATCTGGTTGTAGCAACTTTAGATATGGATGTTTGCTATTTTTAAAATAACTAAATTTTATTAAATTAAAATAGGATGATGCAATTGTTAGTTATGATTTCAATATTGCTATAAAAGAGAGAGAGCTTGATAAAGAACAAATGGCTCGAACAGGTGTCATGGAGAAATCATCATTGGGACAGCTAATGAGCTAAGAATTGATTTTATTGCCTCATTTGCCTACTGATCCATGCAGTAAAATCATAGATAGGAAAGGATAAGATTTCACTTACATTAGTTGATCTATCAACTTTTAGTGTGACAATTGCCAAATTCGGATCATAAAAGTAGCTAGACAGTTAAAATGTTATTAATATATAGATAATGGAGAGAGATTATTCTTAAATGCCTATTGTTGGAATTTAAATTACCTCCCAATATGCAGATTGCAGTTTTTTCTCTCCCCCTCCCCAGCATTAATGAAAGCCTCATAAACTAATATTCAATTCAGAACACGTTATTACATTGATTGTTTTTATTGCAGTCATGGAAAATTCTTATGTTGATTGGAAGCTTCATTTTTTACAGTAGAAATTTTTTCTGATTCTATTAGAACTTTTTTCAATTGTAAAATGGCAAATTAGAATTCAATCATCTAATTATGAGTAATGCAAAAAGACAGACTCTGTTTCAGTTGAAGAAACAAATAGATAACATTAGACTTGAGGGTCCAAGTTGCCATCCACTAGATTGTTCTATAGGACACTTAGCCTAAAAGCTAGATGTCTTGCTTAAGGTATACTTAGTTAGCTGGTGGTGTTGAGTGTAAGTCCTGTATTCAATTATCTATAAAAGTCATAAACTCTCATCATCATCATGGCATGCTGCTAGCACAGACTTCCCTGACTCTCTCTTGCCATTCGTCCCTATCATCCAACAATTCCAGCTGGTCCTCTAGACTACGTCCTGTGTCCGTGTAGAGCTGTTATAGATAAGTTCTAGTTGGTCGTCCAACACTTGTACGTCAATATGAAGGGGTCCATAGGAGAATATCACTGATGAGTTTGTCCTTACTTCTCCAGCAGCATCCCACATGTTTTGTTCATCTAATTTGGATAGTTTTAGAGATGGGAGGTAGGGGCCCATACAGCTGATGTTTTGTGGGATGTTGCTTCTAGTTCAATCAAAGAAACAGACAAATGACATTAGAACTAAGAGTTCAAGTTACAAGCACTGATTTAATCTACATAAAACTTAACCTAATAGATTAATGTGTTTGTGAAGGTATGCCTAGTTAGCAGGTTGTCTGGTGTTCAATCCCCAGGAAGAGATATTCCCTAGCCATTATTTGAATTCAATTCTTAGGTTCAGCAATGTATAAAAGTCATATCCTCTGGTTCAGTCTGACAAATTACATTACACTTAAGGTTTCAAGTTACCTTCTCTTGATTGTGTTATAGAACTCTCAGTCTCATAGATTAATGTGTTGGTTAAAATATATCTAATTAGCTTGTAGTGTTGAGTTCAATTCCTGTGTTCAGCTATGTATAAAAGTCAGTTCCATTATGGAGACAGACTAGTTGCATCTCAGATGATACATGCTTTCTTACAATTAAATTTTATTGAATCACAAAAAAAGCATGAGTTAGATTCAATTCCATTAGTACCGTCATAGATTTTTATAATTGTAGAGAAATTAAGAAGAATTCATGGACGCAAGACATGCTGGAATATAGGAGAGTGAGATGAAAACAATTTGCCTTTCCTCAATCATGGACACAAGACATGCTGGAATATAGGAGAGTGAGATGAAAACAATCTACCTTCCCTCCATGTAATAAATAAAGACTTTTAGTTTAAGATTCCCAGAATTTTACTAACAACTGTCACCTGATAATGTTTAGAAAGTACAACAGATAAATCAATTAAGATGAGGATATTAGTCTAACACCATCAGCATAAAAAAGGGTCATTTTTACTAATCTTATAACAATTTTTTCTAGTGATTTTTGATTTGTAAAACATAAAAGTAGAAATTACTTCACAAATGCTTCATTATTTAACCCTTTGTGTTTGTAAGATCAATATTTTAGGCTCAGGTAGATCAGATCAGATATTAAGAAGAAAAAAATCAATATGGTAAACAATTCAGATTTTTTTCTTTTCATGTATTCTGAAGCATTCTTTTTTTTTTATTATCAATTTTGTGAGCACAGGCACAAGATAGAAACAGACCAAGGAACCAAGGGCTCAAAGAGTATTAGTCTTGTGCCAGACAAAGTAAAAACTTAATATATATGTATACAACTAGTGATCACTCTTCAATTTATTATTATTAAGATTCAAACTTTAAATTTTTCAGTTTAAAAATAAAAAATTCAAATAGAAACGTGAGGCCAGCTTAGCAACTTATATAATAAAGTGACAACATCTACTCTGTTTGAATGCTGTCTAAATATACCAGTGCCAATTTCATTTAAAATTTTGAAGCCAGTCATGATAGCTGATGAATTACAGCTTTTGATGAAACACAGAATTATGAAAGTGTTTATCTCACTAAAAATTAATGTCAGAGGTAAGATTTGAGGATATAGTGAACATTAAAAGAAGTATATTGGTACAACTTCAAACCATATCAAAAGAGAAGGTTAAATGGTGCTTCAACCAGTGGAAAACTCGAAGGAGTAAGTGTGTTGAATGGCAAGGGAACTATTTTAAAGGAATTTAATAGATTGTTGATTATTTATTTCTCTCTTTCAAAATAAAACTTTGGTCTTGATACTTTTGGGACCCAGCTTACGTAAACATGCCCAGATGCTGGTACATATACTCAGATGAGATAAGTTTTGTAATGTTTTTGCTTTGTATTAGTCTGTGGTGCATATATCACATAAATAAAGCAGTTCAAATAGTAGAAGGCGCCGACTGTGGTTCATTGTACCATGCTATTTGGTGTGCTGAAACATTGTACATTGCTTCACTCCATATGTGATTTGAAAGCGACACAAATGAACGTACAATGTACTCTAAATCAGGAATTTATACTTTACAAGTAGAAATTGCGCCATAACACAGCAGAAGCAAGCAAAATTATCTTTTATGTAAAAGGTGAAGACGCCGTTGATCAAAGAACAGAAAGTAGATGGTTCAAGAAAATTTTTCAGGTTGCAAGAACCTTGATAATCAGGCAATATCAGATAGGCCTAAAACCATGGATTCCGGAGCCATGCTCCAAGTCAGAGACACAAATCTTGGGAGTAGCACTTGAAGAGTGTCAAGTGAACTTAGTATCTTACTGTCTATCATGGTTTTGTGACATTTACATCCTCAATGAAATAATTGAGATTTGCCAAATTGTATCTCACACAATCAAAATATTGCAAAACTTTTATTCATTCTAATAAAATGTTAAATGTAATCATCTGCCAACAAAACAATGTTTTCTTTTGTTTTAATTATTTGCCATTTCTAATTGATAAATATCTAGTTTGACGGTAAAATAAGAGATGATTTTTCGCATGATTAATTGAACAGTCTTACATTTTCCTAATGCTGACCAAATTTATCATCCAGATTTTATAAATTTAACTAAATGCTTTCCGATAGAATTCATAATGTTTGTTAACCCAGTGAAACAGAAACATTTCAACTATGAAAGAACAATTGAAAAAAAAGTGAAGAGAAGAAAAAAACACTTTGAAATAGTAGTATTACTTTAAAGATCTTGGAGATAAAATGAGGACACATCATCAATCTGATCCCAGAGATGGAATGAACTGAAAATCTCCATCGGATTAATCCTGTTAGCTAATATGGCGTAAGAATTGCCAGCAAGAAAATGGAATCAGCAAACAGAGAAAAAGGCATGAATCCACATCTCATCCTAGTTATGAATAAAGAGCAGGAAAAGTCATGAAATCATTCATAAATCTTAGCTTAGGTTGATGCAAGGCCAAGTGTATAAGGCACTCAATGAGAATCAAACTCACTTGCAGTGGTGGTGGTAGTGGTGGTGGTGGTGGCGGTTATTGTGATGGTGATGACAGTGACTGGATTAAAATAGAATGTTTTGTGATTAATAAATCTTAAACAGACAAGCAATTTTCACTGTACCTCCAGAGGGGAGACTATTATCAGATCCCCTCTGTATAAGAAAAAGATGACTTTGAGACTTGTAATGCCATCAAGCAACAAATAATTTGCAATGAATAAATAAGAAAAACTGATTTTACATGGATTGTTCAGTATTAATGCATAGTGCACTTACAACTTTTATCCAGTCTGTGTTATTGGATTTCTAGAGGTATTAGGTTCAGCATAATTTAAGAAGTAATAACATTTGCCCCCAGAGAAAGAGTCAGAGTTTGGAATGGTTCAATTCATTTATTTCATTTTGGCTGATAGAAAAGATTCAATTATTCTACTAGTTCAAAGTGAGACTTTCAGAGACAATGTTGCAGTGCTGTTGGAATAATGGTTATTATTCTAGGAAATGGACATGACAAATCAAGTTCAAATGCTAGACCAAGATGTTTACATTTGATATAGCACTAATATCCTTGGGAAAGGCATTAATCCAACTATTTTTCATCCAGCTATGGATAAATAGAAGGGTAGGCTGGACTCTTTTACCATGGTATAGCTACCAGTCGAAAAACTCTGAATTCAAATCTGTTCAACTTGGCTTAAAAATTGACCTTCTGTGTCATCCTGCTTTTTTGGAAGAGTTTGGTAAATACTCAATCAGTTTTGGAGTTCCACCAGAAATTACTAAGCATCTTTCTTTTATCTCCTTATGTCCGTTAAGTGTGAGAAACGCATATAGCAACTTCTTTTAATTATCTTCATTTTAGGTAAAACATTGTCAACCATAATAACAACTTCATTCATCTTAATTTTTTTTTCTCTCAACTATCTTGAGTTGTCAATCTGTGACATATAAGAAACATTCCTTTTTATCATTTTGTTATATTCTTACCAATTAGTTGTCATTTGGCAACCCTTTGTCTATAGTGGTCAAATGGCCTTTCTTAATGTCACTAACGTCCTTAGCATTTGTCATTTTGTAACCTTTTGTCCTTAGTGGTCACATAGTCTTTTTTAATGTGATTAAAACCCTTAGCATTTGTCATTTTGTAACCTTTTGCCTATTATGGCCTACTGGCCTTGCTTAGAGTGACTAATTTTCTTATCCTTTGACATTTTGCAGCCCAGTCGGCTGGGGCTGTAGAATATACTGACTGCACCTCTCCCAATGAGTGTCCTGGATATGACACTAAACAGTCTGATGGTGAGGTCCCAGTAATGCTGGGGCCTTGGGGAATACGGAGCACCCCTTCATTGCCATTGCTCCCAGGTCTAATCTGGCCCAGCGTGGTAGCACCTGATAGGGCCCTATCTATGGGTTAAATAGAACTAATAGTATACTTATGCTAAACTGAATTGTTTGATTAAACTGAATAGCTTGAAATAGAAATGTTTTCAACAATTAAACCATACTTACATTTAAACTGTGTACTTATGCTAAACTTAATTGTTTGAAATAGAACTGTTTTGACTATAAAACTGTACTTACACTAAACTGAATTGTTATATATAACTGCTTAAATAGTTTGAAATAGAAATGTTTTTGACAATTAAACTGTGTACTTATGCTAAACTGAATTGTTTTAAATAGAACTGATTATTTACATAATAATGGATTTGGCTTTAATTAACCTACAAAACCCAACCAACCAACCAACCCATAAATAACCAACAAAATCCAACCAACCAACCAACCAACCTTTGATATTTTGTTACTCTTTTTCTCTTGTGGCTAAATGCCTTTTCTTAGAATGACAAACATCTTTATCTTTGTCAAGGAAAAAACTTGTAAAATGTACTAACTAATTCGACCATCTTAACTGCAGTTAATAAAAACCCAAATCAAATATTTGACACTCATCTTCTACTCTTTTCTTTGATCTTTCTCATTTCCATTTTTCTTTTTATGATTTTTTTACACTGGTCTTCTCAGTAGCATATGTACTTTTATTCTTAGATTAAGCATTTTTTTTCCCACTATATATTTACAAGGATTGATCAAAAAGTATCCAGACTTCATCTGTTTATTTTATGACTGAAGACATGTGCACAACTGAACCATTTATATGATAAAGTGATGATTGTTAATTGTGAGTGGGTACACTCAGTGCAGTTGGCCCATTTTGACACCTGCTAAATCATTGACATATTGAGAGATTGAGATTGATATCTTTTTCCAGCGCAAAGATATGGAAACCAAAACTGAAAAGAAGATTTAATGAAAACATGAATTTTGATTAATTCAAACAAGTGAACGAAACAGAAGACTGTGCTTTCAGTTTAAATTTCAAAAGTTGGATTTGAGACACCAAAAAGAAAACGTTTTAGGAGAGCTAGAGTTTGCCTGTCTATAAAGGGCCCTCTTGAGCCACCGAAGCAAATAATGCCAATGGAACATCTCTACTCTTTCTAATGATAACAAGCCCACTCAGCTGAAGTGGTAGAATACACCAACTGCATTTCTGCAGAGGGGTAAGATCCCCCCCAACAAATGAATGTTCTGGATGAGACTAAACTGTATCTGATGGTGAGGCTCTAATCCTGGAATTTGGGGAAATGTGGACCACCATTTCACAGCCATTACTCCCAGGCCTACTCTGGCCCAGTGTAATAGTACTTGTTAGAGCTCCATCTGTAGGTCAAATAGAACTGTTCAATCATTTACTATACTTGAAACGATTTAACTATGTACAAATGAACGATTAGTATTAGATAGAATTATTAATATTGAATAGCAACAGCTCTGGTTCATTAAAAAAATAACATTATGAACAAACTATTTGCTTCCAAATAATATATATATATATATATATATATATATATATATATATAAACAGGATTTGGCATTAAATGACCCACAAGGGTTGATATACCATAAAACACAACCAAATCTGATGATAATACAAAATGAAAACTAAACTATTATAAAGGTCAGCCTAATTGATTAACATCTGAATAAAATGGGAAGTTATAAAAATATAAACATGTGTTTATTCCAACCTGTCAGGAAAACATTAGGATCAAGTGATTACATCAAGCTTCCATATCAAACAATACATCCGACAATCTTGAAGTTAATCTCAGACCCGTTAATTCTTCTTAAATAATCTATCCCTAAGACATAGCTTTCACTTGGAATAGGACTTTTATATACAGCCAATGCAAGAACTGAACTCAAGAAAACCATCTAAATATACCTTCACAAACATATTAATCTATTAGGTTAAGGGTCATGTAGATTAAATCAGTGCTTGTAACTTGAACTCTTAGTTCTAATGTCATTTGTCTGTTTCTTTGATTGAACTAGAAGCAACATCCCACAAAACATCAGCTGTATGGGCCCCTACCTCCCATCTCTAAAACTATCCAAATTAGATGAACAAAACATGTGGGATGCTGCTGGAGAAGTAAGGACAAACTCATCAGTGATATTCTCCTATGGACCCCTTCATATTGACGTACAAGTGTTGGACGACCAACTAGAACTTATCTATAACAGCTCTACACGGACACAGGACGTAGTCTAGAGGACCAGCTGGAATTGTTGGATGATAGGGACGAATGGCAAGAGAGAGTCAGGGAAGTCTGTGCTAGCAGCATGCCATGATGATGATGAGAGTTTATGACTTTTATAGATAATTGAATACAGGACTTACACTCAACACCACCAGCTAACTAGGTATACCTTAAGCAAGACATCTAGCTTTTAGGCTAAGTGTCCTATAGAACAATCTAGTGGATGGCAACTTGGACCCTCAAGTCTAATGTTATTTATTTGTTTCTTCAACTGAAACAGAGTCTGTCTTTTTGCATTACTCATAATTAGATGATTGAATTCTAATTTGCCATTTTACAATTGAAAAAAGTTCTAATAGAATCAGAAAAAATTTCTACTGTAAAAAATGAAGCTTCCAATCAACATAAGAATTTTCCATGACTGCAATAAAAACAATCAATGTAATAACGTGTTCTGAATTGAATATTAGTTTATGAGGCTTTCATTAATGCTGGGGAGGGGGGAGAGAAAAAACTGCAATCTGCATATTGGGATGTGATTTAAATTCCAACATGCTTGTATGCTTTTACTGCATTGCTCACCAGATAAATGATGCTATGAAATTAATTCTTAGCACATCAGCTCTCCCTATGCTGAAGGCTCCCTTTTCAATAGCTACAACACCAAAGAGCTAGGAAGAGCACTACTCTTTTCACTGCATTGCTCCACTTACCCTTGACCCATAGCTTATAATGCTGAGTGTTAAGCAAGGAGGCATCAAATACAATTTTTTGTGTCTTTGGAATGACTCAACCTAGGATTGAACCGAGGTCTCCCAGACCATTGGTGAACACTCTTACCATTATGCCAATGAGCCATTTAAATATCAAAATTTATTTACAAGTTTTGAAGAACTAGAATTGTAATGAATAGATCTTAATTGAATATTTGTTTATGAGACAGAGATTTTTAAAAACAGAATGCAATCCACATATTGAGCTGATCTAAATTCCAGTACAAATGCAATATTGGCATTGTAACAAAAATTGTTTTATTTTTTCTAATTAAAAAGTAAACCTGCATACATTGTATTTTTACCTCTAAATATATTAAATGCTGTTAAAGATAGTGGAATGTACTGACAGTTTATATACAGAGTCGGCCATAGCGATTGTGCAGCCTAATTGGGAGCATATATATTGTAATGTGTTGTTGTGTATACTTGACAAGCTGAGAGTAGATAACACTCTAGTGCTGGGTTCCCTTAAGTGCAGGGCCCAATCAAGAGCAATTGGTCCTATTGGTTGTCCCTGTCTATGAATATCAGTAGTTATAAACAAGTCCATAAGGTTTAATATGGTTTAAATTCGACAAATTATTTTCATATATTCTTAATGTTAAAGTGAAACTTGTGCAATTCAATACTGTAAAAAAAAAAACACTCCACTCTAGAAGGAACCCCTCTTAAACTAGTAGACAAATTCACGTACCTAGGAAGCAGCGTCGAATCAACCGAAAAGGACATCGAAACGAGGTTAACGAAAGCATGGACAGCTATCAATAGGCTATCGACTATATGGAAATCAGACCTAACCGATAAAATGAAACGCAGTTTCTTCCAGGCAGCGGTCACATCGATACTGCTATATGGATGCACTACATGGACGCTAACAAAACGGCTGGAGAAGAAACTAGATGGCAATTACACAAGAATGCTGCGTGCAATCCTCAACAAGTCCTGGCGGCAACACCCAACAAGACACCAACTGTATGGCCACCTGCCCCCTATCACGAAAACTATTCAAGTTAGACGAACCAGACATGCAGGACATTGCTGGAGAAGCAGAGATGAACTCATAAGAGATGTACTCTTATGGATCCCCACACACGGCCGCGCAAAAGCAGGACGACCAGCACGAACGTACATTCAGCAGCTATGTGAGGATACAGGTTGTTGTCCTGAAGACCTACCTAGGGCGATGAACGATAGGGAGGAGTGGCGAGAGAGGGTCAGGGATATCCGTGCTGCCAGCACGATATGATGATGATGATGATATATATATATATATATATATATATATATATATATACACACACACACATATATATGTTATATGAATTAATGTTCATAGACAATATTTTTGGAATAATTCAAATATAGAATATATGAGAATATATATGAAGAGGCAAGATGCAATTTGGCAACTTATCGAAATAAATTTATAATGGCATAGTATCTATCCATTGAGTTTTCTTTTTTTGATATCACAGATATATATATATATATATATATATATATATATATATATATATATATAATGCAAAGGAAGAAAACTGAACATACAGTTACTGTGCCATTATAAATTTATTTTGACCAGTTTTTTCCCAGCCTGTTCAGATGACATACACATTTTTTTGCAGAGACACCAATATATATTTTTATATATTAAGAAAAAATAAAAATAAAAATAAAGAATAAACGAGTGAATAAAGAGAATAAATAAAGAATAAAAAATGAAAAATAGAAAATAAAAATAAAAACAAAAGATAAAAATGAAAAATAAAATGATAAGAATTAAAAATAAATGAAATAAAAGTAAATAATAAAGAATAAAAATAAAAAAATGACAGATTTGGATTTGGAGTTGAGTTTCTATGAGCCTTTTCTTGTCCTTGAGTGAGATGTTACAATTGAGGATGAAGGCTGTTCAGTAAATGTCTAAAATCTCTGATGTTATAACCCAAGTCCATGTACTTTAGATCATTGTCAATGATCTCTGTGGGACCACACTATAGATTATTAGATGTTTCATGTGATGAATGAATATGTTGAATGAGAGCATTCATCACATGCTGTTGACATTGCATTTGAAAGTGCAGTCCGTTGGTACTGGTTTGAATGTGTAGAATTCAAGGATTAGGATCATGGGATAATGAATTACTAAGGCTGAAAATGTAAGCACACACTCACTCACTCACACACACACACACACACACACACACACACACATGCAAACATGCACACATACACCTATATATATATACATATATATGTAGCTAGATATTGAGTTATATTTTTGTTTATACTAATTCGACTATGGAATTTTCATAGGTCTAGCTAGTACAATGAATACTTCTTAAACAATCTACATATCAAAGTGATAAAAATTCCAATACAGGGAACTTGAAAATTTTTTGATATTTATTTCCAGTATCTATATTTTAATAACATTGTAACTACCTTCCTACCAGCATGATCAGGATTTGGCATGAGTCACATGAGTCACACAAAGGCTTGATAGATAAACTAAGTTAAGCAAAACCTAATCCTAATCTAGTTAAGAAGAATCAAAAAATAAATATCACAAAAGAAATATTCCTATTTGTCTTATCACTTTTGTTCAACTTATATATATATATATATACATATATATATATATATATATATATGCATATATTTCAACATTAATAGATCCACTAAGAGATTTGTATTTTTTTAGAATTATTTGTTTTGTTTAGATTTCTCTTCCTCTTCTCTATTTCTTTCTCAGAGTGTGTCTACTGGTGTGTCCTGTTGGATATATTACCTTAATTAGTCTTTGATATTTGATATGTTACAAAGTTCTTCTCTGTGCTACTCTGTGTGTGTGTATGTGGGTGTGTGTAGTTGATATTTTATAGAGTTTATAGGCCTTTTTTTTTGTTTTTTTTTTTTTATTAAAGTGGTTTTGAAATCCACTAACAGTTACTCTTTCTTATGTGTGTGTATTTGTTCCTCGGTGTGCGTGTGTGTGTGTGTGTGGTTTGGGCTTGGTTGTTCCTGTGTGTTTAGGTATAGTTTTGGGCTTGAGTTTTTTCTTTTGAAGCAGTGTGATTTAAAATTTACTGGCAATTACTTTTTACTATTAATTAGTATGTGTTGGTGTATATACATACATATATATATATATATATATGTGTGTGTGTGTGTGTGTGTGTGTGTGTGTGTGTGTGTGTGTGTTTGTTTCTATTTGTGTGTGTGTATATAATTTACTAGACACAACAAAGTCATTAAAAGCCAGTGACAGCACAAAAATATTTAAAAAATACTCAGCTCTTCTACATTACAATGCAAAAATGAAAAGATATGGAGTACGTGATATAATTATTGAAGAAAAATCCTATACGTGATATAATTATTGAAGAAAAATCCTATACCTTTAAAAACTCGTAAATCAAATTCAAAATATATAAAAACTTAAGCTGCAACTCAAAAAATGTAGTCTACATATTCGAATGTAACAAATGTGAAGAAGTTTATATAGGATGAACACAAGCCCTCAATACCAGAATATCACTTCACAAAAGCAATATCAAAATACCAGAAAATAGAAAATTAAATGTATCTAAACACCTATATAAATGTAGTCAAGGTAAATTAAAACCATGCCCATATATCAAATTAATGATTACACAGTACTTAAAATGAAAGAATAAACTTTATAGATAAATTCAAACTCATTTGAATAAAGCATAAATTATACACAAACAAAAATGAAAGCAAACACAAACACACACACACACATATATATACACACAAAAAAAAATTGATAGTAAAAAGTAATTGCTAGTAAATTTTAAACCACACTACTTCAAAGGAAAAAATCAAGCCCAAAACTATACCTAGACACACAGGAGAAACCAAACCCAAATTACACATATGGACACAGACACAGACACACACACACACACACACACACACACATACACACACACTCTCTCACACAGAGAAGAATTTTGTAACATATGAAATATTAAAGACTAAGGTAATATACCCAATAGGACACACCAGTAGACACACTCTGAGAAAGAAATAGAGCAGAGGAGGAAGAGAAATCTAACACAAAACTGTGACTTCCATATAAACAGATGCAAAACCTGAAAAAAACATTCAACTTACAAACATACACCAGTGAGTTCTAGTCTCATTGAGTGCCCTTCTTATATGGCCTTGTGCCACATATGTTCTCTGACGAAAGCAACAAGCTGAAAACATACATGCATGTAAGAACAAAATAAATAATTCTAAAAAAGATACTAATCTCTTAGTGAACCAATTCATTTTGAAATATTTACTTTTTTCTCTCTTTGGACCAACAACAACAACAACAACAAAAATCTTTACATATATATATATATATATATATATATATATATATATATATATATATATATTGTATAATATTTCTATATACTAATTAACTACAGAATTTTCACAGATTTAACTAGTACAATGAACTTTTTTAAACAGTAAACCTGTGCCAAATCATTTTTAAACATATTTTAAGATATTGTTGGTTATTTTCAGTACATAATGATTCAAATATGAACAAATCATTCAAATTAATCAACATGTTTAACATAAAATACACAATGAAAAGACATGACACCAAGAGAGGAATTACTTTTAAGAAAAATATTGTTCATTAGGAAATTTTGAATAAGAAAAATATTGTTTTCATTATTTGTATTAAATTTATTCAACTTACTTTTATATTGTGTATGTGTGTGCGTGTGCATATGTGTATGTGTCCATGTATATATATATATATATATAAAACTTAATATTGTATATTTTTTCTATATACTGATTTAACTATGGGTGTTTCACACATCTGGTTTGTGCAATGATCATTTTTAAACCATAAACTTATGGCAAAATATTTCTGTCACATTTTTAAGCATATTTTACATTATTGATTGTAAACTCTTCAACATTATAATTCCAATTAAACAGCATGTTTATCATAAAATTCTTAATAACAACTTACCCTAGCGATTTCAAAGTACAAATCCAAGAAGCAATGATTTACTATCAGCGTAAAAGGTCTCCCTATTTTCAAGTAAATATGCGACTATTATTTTTCAATCCTGTACAAGTTTTGTACATTAAATAGAAAAAAGAAGAAAAATAGTTAATGATACATTTTTCAGTTCATAGATATCCCTATAATCAAACAAAGATAAGTAGCCAAGATAACATCGTGTATAGACTTGAAATATCTTCTGTTCCCAACCCCAATTTCAAGAAAGAAACGTGCCGCCCATGCATGTAAATAATACATCAAATATGTATGGAATAATTTTTCGCAATTCAACCAACAAGTGTTGACCTGTTAAAGGAATGATAAGCAAATATTTTACTATAAACAAGTTTTGTTGTCTGAAGAATTCTTAAAATAATAATGATTTAATTTTAATCAATAAAAATTATGGCATTATATAGACTAGTATTACTTACCTATATTACATACAGGTTGTAAAATGATGATTATTAAAAATGAATAATGCAGAGCTGTTTTTTATTCAAGTTTATGATAATTATTAGTATTTAAAGGGTATTTCTATTTGTCTCTATCAGTTGTTTAGTATGAGTTACTGCTTTTTTTAAAAATCTGTTCAATATAATTAAGAAGAAAGTGGTATCTTTTTTATCAGAGTATCATGCAAATCCTGCACAAGGGAATAATTTGCAGCATGAACTCTTCTATAATGTCAAGACAAAAGGAAATAGATAAATAATTGAAAAATGACAATTGATTATTTATCAATCAATCTATCTATTATTCAAGTTTTTCTTATGTTTGGTTTGGTTTAATTTGGTTTCTTTGCATTTTTGGGCATATCAATTCTTGAGGGTTATTTAATGTCAAATCAAATATATATATACAAGTAAAGTTGACAAGCATAGTCGAGGGCAACCAGAAGGCTCCCTTTTCAATAGCTACTACACCGAGGTGTAGGGGAGGGCACTACTCCTTTCCCTGGATGGCTCCACTTTACCCTCGATATGTACCTTATATTGCTGAGTGTTAAGCAAGGAGGTATCAAGTACCATTTTTAAAGTCTTTGGTATGACGCAACCTGGGATTGAACCTATATCTGGAGTAGGGAATAATTCCTATTGGGACAAAAAAAATATTCAAAAATAGAATATTAAATTTAAATAATCCTGGTAAAGAGCTCAATGTAAATAAAATCCACAGAGCAAGTAATTTTTTTTCTAAAAAATATAACAATCAGTCACATTAAGATAATAAATATCATCTTAATGTGACTGATTGTTGTTTTTTTGAGAAATATATATATATATATATATATATATATATATATATATAATACCTAAAAGATCCAGAAACTACCAAACTAGGATTCACCTAATGGATCTTCAGGATAATTCTGATTAAATAGGGTTGGCCCAAATGACATTTTATTAATAAAGTGGCCTCCAGAAAGAAACAAATGAGTATAAAAACATTTTAAAAAAATCATTCTATTTGACAAGGAGCGAGGTTTTTCCTGCCTGCAAGTATTAAGTATTTCTGATTTCTGACTGAGTAATTCATTGGGGTTACTGCAAGAAGCTATAGCTAACTTTTCCTCCATACATGAAAGACAATATTATATTTTGAGCATTTTTTTATTATTTCCCATTTTGATATAGAATCTATTCATTGCTTCTTTTTAAGTTAAGTTTATATATATATATATATATATATATTTATATATATATATATATATATATATATATATATATATATACACACACACACATACACACACACACACACACACACACATATATATATATATGTATATATATATATATATATATATATCTGGAGAAGCAGGGATGAGCTCATAAGTGATGTACTCCTATGGACCCCCACATATCGCTGAGCAAAAGCAGGACGACCAGCTCAAACATACATACAGCAGCTATGTGAGGATACAGGATGTAGCCCTGAAGACCTGCCAGAGGCAATGAACAATAGGGAAAAGTGGCAAGAGAGGGTCAGGGATATCCATGCTAGCGGCACGACATGATGATATATATATATATATATGATTTGTAAGTGAACAGTTTCTGAGTAGCATTATTTTTAAATGAGCCAAAGCTTATTCGTGAGCACAATGTCCAATGGTTTCAAGTATTTCTATTCAACACCAATAATTCTATTTGCACACAGTTAAATGATTTCAAATATTGCTACCAATACAAATAATTCTACTGAGTATTAATCATTTGTTTGTACACAGTTAAATGGTTTTTAGTAAAATAAAGGATTAAACAGTTCTATTTGACCCACAGATGAGACACTAATGAATATTACTTCTCTGGGTCAGAGTGGACCTGGTAGTAATGGCAATGAAGTGGTACTCCACACTTCCTAAAACTCTAGGACTGGAGCCTCACCATCAGATGTAGTTTCATGTCATATCCAGGACGTATACCTTTCGCAAGGGTATTTGCACTAGGTGAATTCCAAACAGCCTCAGCCAGGATTTGAACTCATGTCACTGTGTTCATTTCCTATACATTAGTACATACACTATATATATACATATATATATTTAAATAAATTCCGGGTACAGGAAAATTTATACAATATAATGAACAGGGACACCATTGGTAATAACAGTAGGGGAACTCAAATAAAATAATAAAACAAACGAAGGCCTTTTCATCCGGTACTTTTCAAGTTATTAAACAGCGGAAAATTAGATAAAAACAGGGGTATATATATATATATATATATATATATATATATATATATATATATATATACATATATATATATATATTACAAAATCAGGATAGCCAGATAGAGGGGAAAAAAAACTAAATAACCCCAGTATCTAGCAGTTCCCCAAAAATATTTAGAGTATGATTGTTTAACTGCCTGCATGGAGAGAGGCGATTCATAGAAATATAAATCGCCTCTAGAAATTTGAGGTGGAATTTATCTCTAACTCTATGCAGGACTGAGAAACAATCATCTTCATAACTGGTTCTGCAGCTATTTATAGTGAGCAAATGCTCACCAATAGCTGAATCTATTGCTTGAGAATGCCCGGATGTTAGTCGGCCTGACAAAAGAGATCTGGGTATATGCTGTCTAACCCTCACTTCCAGTCATTGACAAGTCATACCTATATATGTTGAATTACATCGACAAACAAATTTATAGATTAAATTACTTTGTTTGAAGATAGGCAGCTTGTCCTTATTCATAGAATTAAAAGCTGGCCTCGAAGTGAATAATGGTCTTAGGTTAACAGCAGGCAGCTTGTCCTTATTCGTAGAATTAAAAGCTGGCCTCGAAGTGAATAATGGTCTTAGGTTAACAGCATGATAACAATGATACTCGGAAGAGGCAATTTTATTAGCAAAAGACTCGCTGGCAAAACCAACCCAGGGAAGTCTGAAGTATACAGGACATTTCAGAGGACCGAAAACTTTGTTCATGTTTTTGAACTTTGTCACCGTATGCTTGATATTATTATCAATGACATTCTCTGGGTACCCGTTATCAATGAAGATATCCTTGATAGCCTTAAGTTCATTCTCAATATTGCACTCACTACAAATGTTAAGAGCTCTATAAGAAAGACATCTAAGTAGATTCAGCTTCCTAGATTTTGGAGCAAAAGAATGCCAATCCAAATACAGCCCGGTAAATGTGGGTTTCCTATAAACAGATGTGAGGAAAGAAGAATCCACTAGACGGAGCCTCTCTGACACTAGTAGACAAATTCACCTACCTAGGAAGTAGTGTCTCATCAACCGAAAAAGACATGGACACACGACTGACGAAGGCATGGACAGCTATCGATAGGCTCTCGATCATATGGAAGTCGGACCTAACTGATAAAATGAAACGCAGTTTCTTCCAGGCAGCGGTTGTGTCGATACTGCTATATGGATGCACCACATGGACGCTAACGAAGCGGCTGGAGAGGAAACTAGATGGAAATTACACAAGAATGTTGAGAGCAGTATTAAACAAGTCCTGGCGACAACACCCCACGAGACTCCAACTATACGGACACTTGCCCCCCATCACGAAAACTATACAAGCCAGACGAACCAGACATGCGGGACACTGCTGGAGAAGCAAGGACGAGCTCATAAGCGATGTACTCCTGTGGACCCCCACATATGGATGAGTAAAAGTAGGACGACCAGCACGAACTTACATACAGCAACTATGTGAGGAAACAGGATGTAACCCTGAAGACCTGCCGGAGGCGATGAATGATAGGGAGAAATGGCGAGAGAGGGTCAGGGATATCCGCGCTGGCGGCGCGACATGATGATGATGATGATATATATATATATATACACACACACACTTAGAAACTATAAAATTGTAATGTTCTGAGCAACTGTTTTAAATTTACTTAAGATTCAATACACAAGTCATATACATGGATTTCAGTAAATGATCACTTATTCAAATTTATATGCATACAGTTTTTAAAATAATTGACAGTACACAGATCCCATATTAATACATTGTATATCCTCCTTGGGGGGTTAATGCCAGCCAAAGACTTTTAAACATTAACTATCCTCTAATATATACATAGTTTATGCAGGTCATGGTTGGATACATTACATGGACACTAACTAAATAGATAGAGAAAAACTTGACAGCAACTACACAAGAAAGCTACAAGCAATATTGAACAAGTCCTGGAGGCAATACCCCACAAACAACAGCTGTACGGCCACTGACCACCCATCATGAAAACTATCAAAATTAGACGAACCAGACATGCGAGACAATGCTGGAGAAGTAGGGATGAGCTTATTAGTGATGTACTCTTTTGGACCCCTTCAAAAGGCTGGGCAACCAGCTCGAGCGAAGGCAGGGCAACCAGCTCGAACATACATACAGCAGCTCTGTGTAGATACAGGATGTAGCCCTGATGACCTGCCGGAAGCGATGGACGATAGGCAGGGGTGGCAAGAGAGGGTTAGGGATATCCATGCTGATTGCGCAACATGACGATGATTATGCAGGTCAAAACTCCACCCTGTTGTCAGGGCTTAGAAGATAAAGAGGGAAGACCTAAAAAGGAAAATCCTTGGTATGACACTAAAATGCATCTAATGGAGTAGATCCACTTCTGGAGATCAGGGGAACATAAAGTAACTCTTCATTACCATTACTCCAAGGTCCACTCTGATCCAGACTGGTTCCGTGTCATAGATCAGATCTATTTGAAAATTATTTGAATTCAATTGAACTGTGAGCAAAAAAAAACTCTTAAGACACATCTATGCAAAAAATGTAAATATCAACCAACAATAAACAGGATTCATGCCATAAAATAACCCTTGGCAGGTTGATATGCCATTAAAATCAATTGTCTTTCAGCATGTGGCATTTTTTTCTCTCATATAATTACAATATTTCAGATAATTCAAGAAAAAAAAATTTAATTTTTTTATCTAAAAGAAAGTTGATAATACAAAAAATAAAATTACCTATACTATTGTATAGCATTGATTAATCTATTTCAAGTTGCTTTTGGTTTTCTTAAATAAGGCAATATAGAATGATGTAATTATTTATATATAACACTTTTTCCCCACATTTAAAGCTTAAAAGTTAAGGATGCGTATTATACACAAGAACTAAATATTAACTTTTTTTCCAACTACATGTATCACCATATTCAGGATCAGATATGACTTAATAGGAAATATATCTATGATCCAAACTAACTTATGTGTAATGAATACTTCTGTTTTATGCAGCCATTGAGAAATAACCTTTTGCCCAGTCGGCTGAGGCTGAAGAATACACAGATTGCATCTCTGCAGAGAGGTAAGACTACCCTAACAAATGTCCTGATATGACACTAAACAATCTGATGGTGAGATTCCAGTAATGTTGGAGCTTTGGAAAATGTGGATCATTTTAATTAATATATCACAATACTTGGAATCACTTAATTTTGTTGACATACGAAACTGAATTGTTTGAAATTGAACTGATTGTTTAACTGTGTGTAAAAAAAAATGTATTTAAACCAAATATGACCTGTGTGTAAATGAAAGGCTGTACTTATGCTAAACTGAATAATTGTTTAAAATTCAGTGAAACCATTTAACTGTGTGCAAAAAAACGAGCTCAGGCTTGTTTAAAAATGCTATCTTCAAAATGTGTTTTGAAATCATATATTTAATAGATGTATAAAAAGGATTTAGCATTAAATGACCTACAAGGGTTGATATGCCATAAAACCAAACCAAACCAAGAGAAATAACCACTGAAATGTGTGTTTGTTTATAATTTTTTTCTTCTAGTGTGAGCTTATTTTTGCCACAATCATGTTACATTTTTGTGTGAAGATGTCAGTGTGTTTTTTTTCTATATACTGCATAAATGTTTGGTTTTAAAACATAAGTAAACAATATG
Source organism: Sepioteuthis lessoniana (assembly GCA_963585895.1). Taxonomy (NCBI): domain Eukaryota; kingdom Metazoa; phylum Mollusca; class Cephalopoda; order Myopsida; family Loliginidae; genus Sepioteuthis; species Sepioteuthis lessoniana. The sequence goes on from OY757925.1 coordinate 87,203,926, forward strand.
GTAAAGTTGGCAACCTTAGTCGAGGATGACCTGAAGGCTCTCTTTTCAATAGCTACTACACCAAGCAAGGCGGTATCAACTACTATTTTTTGAGTCTTTGATATGACTCAATCTGGGATCAAACCCCAGTCTCCCAGACCATTGGCAAATACTCTACTCATTAGGCCAATGGCCCAGTGTACCGAACATTGGCATGATGGTTAGAGTGTTCACCAATGGTCAGGAAGACCTGGGTTCAATCCGAAGTTGAGTCATACCAAAGACTAAAAATATGGTACTTGATGCTGCTTTGCTTGACACTCAGCACGGATCAAGGGTAAAGTGGAGCAATCCAGGGAAAGGAGTAGCACCCTCCCTTACACCTCGGTGTAGTAGCTATCAAAAAGGGAGCCTTTGGGTCACCTTACTTTTACTTTTACTTTTACTTTACTTAAACAAAATAAATTTCTATTTCTAGTGAATATGAATTGGATAAAAAGTTGAAAAAATGTTAAATTTAGCTGCGACTTATTCTAAAAAGTTAAAGCATGTTATATATAAGATAAAGTTTTTGTTGTTCTTTTTTTCTCTGAATCTCATAACCCAAATTTTGTGGAGTATGTTATTGCCTACTGGGCAATCCAAAATAAGGAGTATATCAACAGTACTCAGTCCTTTAAATGAATACAGTACTCAGGCTTGTACTTTAGTATACATCGAACCCTACAGATTGCAAATACCATCCTCCAATAAACAGTGTCTCATCAAGGTGTAAGGGTTGTTAAACCAAACCTGTATTAAACTATGCCATACTAACAACTGAATATTTTATCAGAATATCTGCTACCTTCGAGATATGCATATACTGTTTCAAGATCAATTCTATAGGGTGCTACAGTTTTATTTTCTCACAGTATTTATGTCTCCATTTCATTTCTTATATTTCAATTGATTTATGTGAATATAAGTTTCCCAAATATTTATATACATATATATACATGCAAGGCCATCCTATTCCAAATAACATCAGATAAATACTCATTAGTAATGCAAGCAGACTATGTAATATGAAGTAAAAGAAAAAAAGATTAAAAATACTCTAAAGACTTGAAATAAATAAAATACCTTTTAGCCTGGAAACTAGCGTATTAGACATATTTAATAATCTGAAATTTCTGACTACTGTTAACGGTACACACCAGCTCCAACATTTACTTCATCACAGACAAGCAATGATTTAAATTTAAAAATTCTAACATAGAAAAAAAGAGGAAAACAACCATTTTTGAAATTCCTCTACATTTTGAATAGGAAGTATTTCAAATATTAGCAACAAAATTTTTAAGTGGATTTTAAAGAATAAATAATATCTTGATTATGCATTTGAAAATGATGACTGATGATAGCAAGCATTCAGGGTGAAAATTATGCATACGTATATATATATACACAGATATGTATATATAATGATAGATAGATAGATCTTGCGCGTGTGTGTGTGTGTGTGTGTGTGTGTGTGTGTGTGTGTGTGTGTGTGTGTGTGTGTATGTGTGTGTGTGTGTGTGAGTAAATTTAACAGATAATTTACTCTATCCTATAGTGTAATTGTGTTTACAAAAATACACAGGTGACATTAAATTCAGAATTTCCCTCGTAGCTCCAATTACTTATAGTATTTGGTATGTGCAAATTTCCAAACCTCAAATTATATGAAGCCAAGCAAAATTTATCACTTCCTGAAAAAAAAAACCCCATCCCCACTCTACTGAAATAAATCAAAAAGCACCTTCCTAGCAATGAGTGATGATAATAAATAACCAAAATTCCAATTTCTATATTCAAACATCTGCAGGAGCAGCAAGTCAGACTTTAATATGAAATGACACCACACAGAAGAATTGAGATGTAAACAAAAAGGAGAGTCTCCAAACATTGAAGAGGCTCTCAATTGAAATACCAACTCTGATTTTGTTCACGTAGGGACACTTAAAAGATTTGAGCTAGAAGGAACCAATTAATTCTTCAAACCTTAATGATCGTCAATACGTTTTATTCTAATGCAAATCTGAATTCTGTCTCAAAAGTAATGAAACTGTTTAAATATTTTCATTACATTAGACATAATCTAATCCTATAAATGTGTCCAAAGGGTCAAGCCAGACGCCAGAATTGTCTTTACCAAATACAAGGACACCAAGAAAAAAAGAAAGATTCATTCAATGTATAAAGTCTGAATTAAAAAATACGAGGGTGAATCGGAAATTTTGCATTATTTTGGTATGTGCTTAATTTTCAGTGCATATAAAATGTGATCAAAGTAGTTCAAGATGTGGTAGGTACTTGCTGTGTTTGATAATTGCATGTTAGTTGGTGTGCTGACACATTGTGCATTGATTCACTCTGTATGTAATTTAAAAGTCGCACAGATGAATGTGCAGTGCAGTCTAATTAGAGAACTTATGCTTTACGAGTTTGAATTAAGCTATAATGCTGCAGAAGCAACCAAAAAATATTTGTGAAAGGTGAAGGTATATTTGATTATAGTACAGTAACAAGATGATTCAAGAAATTTTGCTGGGATTGCAAGAATGTCAATGATCAGGCCAGGTCAAGTTTAAAATTGTTAATTCCAACACCATAGTGCAAGCCAAAGAGGCAAATCCTGTTGGGAATTTACAAACCTAATTCCACATAAAAATAAAACATACTTTTTTCAGTGCAGGTATTCATCTTCATATATTCCAGGCGGGATACTTTAACTCTATCAACTAGGCAAAAAATATGAGGACGACTTTTTCAAACATATGTAGAGTTTTTTTATTTACAAAGTAACAAAAACTTGGGGCAGTTTGCCTGATTCTTATACAAATGTGAGATTCAGGGTAGATAACTCTTACCCAATAATTCTATTATTAGTAGTTCTAACAAATACTGAGTAGAGCAATAATTTTGACAAATCTCTCAATCCAGAATTTGAAACTTGTTCATTAAGTCCATTTCTTATTTACACATCTTTATCTATTGTATTTTATTAGTCAAATTAAACAATGGGATTTCCTCTAGTTCAATGAGTTAGTAACAAAACTTAAATATCATTCTAACAGTTGTTTTAAGGATAGGACTTTTTTGCTGCTGATATTTTTTGTTATTACCCTGTTTCAGTCAATCCATCCTACAGCCTTCTTTGAGTATACAGTTTGTTTTTAGCCATAGTTTGAGCAAGGTTGGAATGGAGTCATGCCGTTTCTCAAGATCATTACAATGAAGAGAACACCAACTATATTAGCTGGAATCTAAACTTGATTTATGAGTCCCAATGTTGCTTAGAATACAATGATTGTACCACCTGCAGAAGGATAAAACTACTCCCAAAATGGGGTGTCCTGGGTATGAGATTAAACAGCAGGTGATAGTGATGGTGAGGCTCCAGTTCCGGAGATCTAGGGAGTATGGAGAACCCCTTCATTGCCATTACTCCCAGGTTCACTCTGACCCAAAATAGTAGGTACTTATTAAGGTCCCATCTGTGGTTGAAATAATCACTTTGAAAATCATTAGTATTAGATAGGAGTCCTTAATACCATATATCTGTAAATTGTATTAAGTATTGTTACTTGAAGTTATAATTATTTACTAAAGATAATTAGTTACTTGAAATTATATAACTGTTTGAAAACAAATGACTATTATTAAGAAGAAATAATTACTTGAAATCATATAATTATTATAATTACTTGAAACCATACAACCATGTACAAAAATTTCTTAGGAAACACTGTAAATATAAATGTACAATGACTGTAATTCCCGAAGATCTAGGCATAAAATAACGCTAGAGCCATTGACATGCCATTAAAATCAATCACTTAACTGAGCTATTTATTTACAAGTTACATTTTTTGCATCATTAACCATTACAAAAGACTAGTTAGACTAACAAACTATTGTTAGTGAGTTTGATTTTCAATGAGTGCACTATTCTACTGGCCTTGTGCCAAATTAAGCTAATATTAGTAATTGACTACATTGATCTCCTATTATGATAAAAAAATATGAGCTCAGTAATGGGACCAACTCTTGGAATGATGATAACAAGTCGTGTCATATATGCAGCATTTTTATAATTGTACAGAAGGTTCAATATTGAAAATAAAGTATTATAAAAATAAATGAATTAATCATTATTATTAATTTTGACTGGTCCTGCTGATAGGATATCAACAGTCAGTGGCCAGCAAGATGCATTGGATCAGCCATTAAATCCCATGAGACTCTTGAAATATTAATGACTTCTCAAAATTCTGAAGCTAGCAATACCAAATTTCAAGGAATCTGAATATTTTGCATGAACTAAATGTCGTACAGGCTTTTGCCAAAAACCATTTATGAGATTGCTCTTCACATGCCAAATGAATTACTTTGAAAGAGACAGAAAAAACTAGATAAGTAATTTTTTTATTTCATGGTAAAATTCTATAAATCTTTTGATAGTAACTAATATTGACAATAGAGTATATATAAAGGGATATACAAGGGTCATTCAAACAGTTCTAAGCCTTACCAAGATCTTTGATTTATTGAAAATGTCTCACCTTGTATGAGCTTCATCTGCACAGAATTTAAAACAGTAATCTAAATTAATTTGTCTCATTTTATCAGAAGAGGTAGTGTGTGGCTATAACACAAATATATTTAGCTATGGCTCTGCTTTCTGGATGAGGCTTTTGAACTTTTTGAATGACAATATATATATATATATACTTAATAAATATACAATAGATTTTGTATATTTAATGGTATGGAAGTTTGTTTTTTGTTATCTGCCAGATGATTGTTGTTAGTTAAACTTCATGAAACCTAAGGTCACAGACAAACTTTCATGGCATTAAATATACAAAATCTATTAAATATTTATTTATTATTATTGTATAATAGCTCTATCTCAGATATTGAGCATTCTCCAAATTATATCGCACTTGGTTCAGCACAAATCCACAAAATGAATTAGTGACAACCAAAACTGTTACAATATATATACATATATCAGTGGCAACTCTAGCCTATTTTTGCTACTCGTGCACCCCCCTGTCAACTTCAGTTCCCAACCCGTGGTCCGTGGACCCAAAGTAATTCATCATAGTTGCTATTGTGTGATTCTCCATTGTATAGCACAGATTGACTAACATACCTTGCATGGTGTTTTTTTTGTAAACAATCAAGATACTATATAATTTGTAGTCTTGTTAATACAGTAGATAAGATAATTTTTTTTCCTTTCAAAAGTATAGAAGAAAAGAGAAGATGTTCATTACTATGACGAGAAAAATATGTTTATTAGTATAAAGAAATTGATGACAAAGATTATTTTTTGAAAATGTATTCAAATAAACAAATTTTAGTTACAGAATGTAATATATGCAACATTCATTAAAGAAATAGAGATCTGTTAGTGAAAAAACAAATTAAAACACGCCGTTTAACCAACATTTACCATAGCAATGATGATGACGTCGGCGAAGGCTATAATCTATCATCCCTCCTCTCTCTTTCTCTCTCTCTCTCTCTCTCTCTGTCCCTCTCCCTCTTCCCAAGACAGCTGTCAGCAGTCACATAGTGCTAATATTTTTGAGCACGGTATTTTGAGTTGCTCTTGCTATTGGCTACAGCCAAAAGTGGATTTCTCTAATATTACTGTTATTATAAGGGTCTTGTGCTGGGCACGGATTATATATATGTGTTCAACATTATAGCTGATTTTATGGGATGTCCAATGGATCTGACGGTGGCCGGACAAAGACCATCCATTCAAAACAGCATCGTTGTATTATTCCCGGATATATTTATGAACTTTTGGCTACTTAATTATCGAAACTTGAACAGATACATAATTTAATTGAGATCAGACTAAGTATGTTTGTTTGAAATTAATGGATGATTTTTAATCTATTTTGAATAACATTGACCGAGTTATTGGTCGTGCTGGGCACGAGTAGCACTTGTCCCATCTCCGCCCCTGATATATATATATATATATATATATATATATATATATATATATATACGTAGATTAGATTATTATATATATGTATTTGAACATCAAAATAAGGCATTATAATATCCCAGATTTATTGCTTACAACCTACTTACCATAGTATATGTTTTGACAAAAATTGAAATGTTGATTATTTTTGTCTTTTCTCACAGAATTCTATGTGTAAATTATATTGCTATGAAAGGAAGAGGACGGTCAAATGATTAACAGAAAAATAAGGTTTTAAAACATCCCTGACTATAAATAAGCTTCACAAAGTTGTTTTTTGTGGGTGGGTGACAAAATTTAAATCATTGATTTTATTGTCATGTCTGATAAAACAGGAAGCGTAGATTACAATTCTACCTAAGATAAGAATTATGATTATAATCAAACATTTATAAATCGATTTGGGATTGAATAAGTCATAAATGATTGATATCCCATTAAATTTACCAAATCAAATCAAACCATTATATATATATATATATATATGGCAAAATGGAAGTAAATCCAACAGTAAGTAAATGTACATATATATATATGATAAATATATATGATAATATTACATATCATTTTATATCATATATATATATATATATATATATATATATATATATATAATGTAGTGGGTAGAGTGTTCACCAATGGCCCAGGAGACCAGGATTCAATCCCCGGTCGAGTCATACCAAAGACATTTCAAGGGTAAAGTGGAGCAATCCAGGGAAAGGAGTTGTTCCCTTCCCTGAACTTTGGTGTAGCAGCTATTGAAAAGGGAGTCACTGAGTTGCCCTTGACTACAGTTACCAACTTTACTTTTTTACATATTATATTGGCCTAATGAGTAGAGTGTTCACCAATGGTCCGGGAGACCTGGGTTCAATCCTTGGTCGAGTCATACCAAAGACTCAAAAAGTGGTACTTGATAATGCCTTGCTTAACACTCAGCATTATAAGGTAAGGATCAAGGGTAAAGTGGAGCAATCAAGGAAATAGAGTAGCACCCTCCCCTGCACCTTGGTGTAGTAGCTATTGAAAAGGGAGCCTTTAAGGTCACCCTCGACTAAGGTTGTCATATCTACTTTAACTTATATATATATATATATATATATATGTCTAGCTACACTGATGAGTTCTGATAGAACGAAACAGATCTGTCTGTGGATGACTATATATATATTATTATCATTATTATGTATATTATAAATAGATTATGTATCATATAAAGTGAGTGGAATAGAATAGCAAATCAAATGAAATTTACACACATGCAATGAGGGATCAAAATTGTAAAAATTATTTAAAGAAAAGATTTTAGTTAAGATTCCCTGAACAAAATAATTTCCTGCAAAAAACACTCAGTGCTATTATCCAAAAGCAGACACAAGACTGATATCACCTTTCAAATTTATCACTTGAATAGTTTAAATCAAGTGATAAATATTTGAAATAATTTGGATCTACAGAGAACAAAAAAATATCATTATACCATGACTAGTTTAGATCACCTGATATATTTTAACACCATTTTGTTGCCTACCTGACAATTGACATTCATGAAACTCAAGTAGTAGAAAAAATTTGTGAGTCTTTATATTTAGTATTTATTATATTATTTTACTAATAAAGTATAGGAGACTTTTTATTTTTTACTTGTCTTTCAATTATTATTATTTTAATACATACATACATATATATATATATATATATATATATAACAACAGTGTATGGTTTTTATGATCTCTCTTGGTGAGTTTGTGGCAGACCAATGCAGGATAATTTTGATAAAGACGGCATAAAACCAGTAGTAACAAATAATCATCCATGTTATTAAGTATATATAAAAACAAATATATATATATATATATATATATATATATATACGAGGATCATTAAATAAGTTTCCAGACTTTTTTCATATAGGCACTTTTATTAATAGTACACACGTGAAACTCTAATCCCCTTCGAAGTAATCTCCTCCGGCTGCAATGCACTTGTACTGCTCCAATAACTTCTTCAAGGCCCCATGGAAGTCCTCTTATGTGAGCATGTCAATGACCTTCATCACAGCCTCTTTCATCTCCTCAGTTGTTTCATAACAAACAGCCTCTGAGCTTAGGGAATAACCAAAAGTCACAGGGAGCAAGGTCTGGACTATAGGGAGGGCGAGGAACTGTCTTGATGCCCATGTTGGTCAAATAGCCTGTGACAAGGATGTAGTTGTGGACTGGTGCATTGTCCGGCTGAAAATGCCACTAACTCGATTTGAAGAGCGCTTGCCTCTTCCTGTGGAATCTCTTTCTGACTCCCTTAAAACCTCAACATAGTAATCCTAATCCTAACCGCTTGGTCAATCAACTCTGCTATATTGACTTTCTTACTTCTCCTACACCTCTCATCATCTCTCACAGACTCCCTGTCTTCCTTGAATCTCTTAAGCCACTCAAAAACTGATGCTCAATTCATGCAAGATGGTCCAAAAGCAGTCTGAAGCATTCCATACATTTCTGTGGCAGTTTTTCCAAGTTTAAAACAGAATTTTATTGTATATCGTTCTTCTAAAGTGTCCTCACGTTGAGTTTGGATTTTTTAAATTCACCAGCTGTGACAATCAGGCTTTAGTAGGGTGTATTCCAATTGCTGCTGTAGCTTTTATTTGAACCTGAAATCATAAAAATTGGTCAGTCATCTCATAAGATGTATAGCAATAACATAGTGAATTTTCAAGAGACTACGACAATTCTAAATCTGTAAAATAAAAGTCTGGAAACTTATTGAAGGCACCACATATATATTATTAATGTAGTTTACTATATTTATTGCTAAAGAGTGCTCAATATCAGTGAGAGAACATATGTAGATCTAAGTTAGAATAATTTAGACAGTGGGTCAATATTTCTTGCTTATGTAATCATCAGATCAAGAATATATATATATATACTAGTTGAAGCACTTGTCAATACTCAGTCAATAATCAAGATTTGGATTACAGGCATGAGAAGACTAACAGAAAAAATCAGAAAGCAAAAATGAAATTGCAGAAATATATTTGCCTTATACTTATTTTGTATGCTACACATTCATTCTTTTGGTAACAGAGTTTCATTGTTGTAAAGTTTGGTAATAGATAATACCTAATAACATCCATTTTGATTGTTTCATATTCTACTCAAAGTTATAAAAATCAGGTATATTTGGTTTATAAGAAAATTAACTTTTTATTTTAAAAAAGTTGTTTGAAGAAGTACTTATTTCTGGCCAATTATCTATCCATTTATCTATGTGTCTCAGTCTATTTCTATCTATCTATCTAGCTAGCTAGCTAGCTAGCCAGCAACCACACTAGCTTGCTATTTATGTGGAATTTTGTCTTGACTCTCAGACTCTTTGAACAAAAAATAAAAAATGGTTTTACGTTTGGTTTTTAATAAAAGTTCTTTATGAATAAATACAATTGCTGTAATATATGAATTGGCTTTTATTTTTTCTCCAGAAAAAGTGGCATTACTATCTGAATAGTTCAAAAGATTCCGACTTTCAATAATTCCTTTCCTAAAAATTCCGTTTTCTTATAGATTGTGAAATGAGTTTTGTCAGGTGTCCCTTCTAATAATTAACTACTTCTCTACCATCAGCCAATATTCTTTTATCATACTTATAAGTATATCTATATTAAAAAAAACAAGACTAGTAAGAAAAACATGCACCTATACAATGAATTAATAATATACATTATTGTAAAAACATAAAACATAACATATGAATATTTTAAGATAAAAAATAATATATGTATATTAAATATATATATATATATATGTGTGTGTGTGTGTGTGAGAGAGAAACGTTTTAAGGATAAAAAATCTCAAGGCACTTAGTGTAGATCTTGGAGACTGGGAGCACATGACAGAAAATTGATCAACTTGAAAAAGTCATCTACAATGGCTGTAAAGCATTTGAAACACAATGAATCAAACACTCCATCTTAAAACAAGCACTTCAGAAACAGCACTTGACGTCAGTCCCAGACACTTTTCAGCTTCCACATGTTTTGTAGGGTCTGTTTGTCCACAATCGGATTTGTTAATCATGAGATCACACGACAGTTCATTTTACACTGGTCTTTCCACAGACACCAACAGGAAATTTGTGTCTGTTCAGTGACAAAGTATATGGGTTTACAGGAGGTTTGACAAGCCATATGAGAGTGCATGGGGTCAATGTCAATGACAGTTCTTTTGCTTGTCACATATGCAGCAGGGCTTGCAAGCATAAACTTGGACTGAAGAGTCAGAAGCACATCCACAGGTTCTTTTAGCAGAATTGAGCAATGGCTTTCTTCTGTAAAGAAGTGTCAATCACTATATATATATATATATATATATATATTGTAATCCAACATATCCCTACTTATACCCATTGTGATTCTGGTCTACCATAATATAACTATTCAAATATGCTTACAAATCAAATCTTTATTCATTCCCCTAGACATGCAATGATGATTTTTTTGTTCCTTAGCTATAGTCACCAAGACATACAGAAATAAAATAATGTTGCAAAAAATAAGATACACCAATGAATATATATTCGGTTAAAACAACATGCTGCATTTGTACCTTCACTTACACCCACACATACACACAATAATACACAAATATAACACACAAAGGTATACACACATACCCTCACACCCACATACCCTCACACCCACACACCCTCATACACTCACACACTTACAATCACACGTAAAGATTCCAACAAAATCCTAATGGTTTTTTGACTGTATTTTTTCAATTTTCGATTCATTTCATTTTCTTAACTGCCTGATGATTGTTGTTTTTGCAAAAAACTCCATAAAACCCTGGGGTCGCTGTCTAAATTCTATGAATTAAACATATATATCTAATATATATTTATTTATTATTATTATATAATTGCTCTATCCTAGATATTGAGCACTCTCCATATTATATTGCACTTGGTTCGAAACAAACCCACAAACTGATTTAGTGACAACCAACACTGTTATAATATATATATATACATATATAGTGGTGTAATTGTTATCATTGTAGGAATTGGACAAAGTGGCCTGCGTTCAAATCCTGGAAAAAACTGTTTGCATTTCACATAGCCCAAATACCTTTAGAAAAAGTATGAATCCAACTATTTTGGCAACCAGTCTAGGAGAAGGTAATCTCTGAATTCAAACCTGTTAAACTGTGCTTAACAACTGATCTTGTGTCACCTCCTGCTTGTGGTGGAGGGGTTGGGTAAATACTTATATGTGTTTCTTGCATTAAAACCCTAGAATTCTTAAGTAAATGTTACAAGAAAGGTAAATATAATTGTCCCCCAACTTCAGCACTGATCTTGTTCACAGAGAGCCTCATTCTTCTGCTCTTGTGCCAAACTAAGCTAGGCCAGAATGTTTATTTCTATTTTACAACATTGGCTATCAGAGTTTGACTAGAGGCTACTCTGTCTGAGCAGAAATTTCACAATACGTTAAATCAGATTGCATATCTTATGGCTACATACTACATCTCATAAACTTCTCTGAATATGAAACTACAAAGTCTACTAAACAAGATTGGAGTATCCACTTACTTCATATTTGATTTGATTTATGTATACATCCAGTTACACACACATACAAATACACATATATATATATATATATATATATATATACATGTAAGAGGGTTGACTGAAAATTCCATATGCTAACCAAGATATTCTCATGGAATGTAACCAAAGAAGGTTTATTTTTCAACATAGTCTCCTTTGCAGTCGAAACACTTCTTCCATCAGTGTTGCAGTACTTGAATCCAATTAATCTTAAAAGTCATCAAAACTAGACATGATGGTACAACAAGTGCATTGCAGCCAAAAGAGATTACTACGAAGGAGACTAGAGTTTCATGTGTGTACGATCAATAAAAGTGCCCATACGAAAAATATTTGGAAACTTATCATATGCACCTCGTATATATATATATATATATATATAGCTACAGAGTAAATACATTAGTAACTATTGGATAAAGAACCCTTTGGGTCACCCTCAACTAAGGTTGCCAACTTTACTTTTACTTTATATGTGTATCTACCCAAGATATGTACAAGTGTCATTCATACATGAAGCCAATCCCTTGGCATTCTTAAGCTTCTCAGTCTTGGAATATAATGAAATAAACATCATTAATAATGGTATAAAGCTGAAAGCAGTTTAAGTTAACAATTCTTTACCAATGTCTATAAGTCAATTATTTTGTTAATACTATCTATCTATCTTTCTATATATAAGGTGTTTTCAAGAAGTGACTGGTGTTGGAGTCCTCATGGTGTAGTGGTTACTGCATTGAACTGTGACATGTGTCATGAGCAAATTCAAATTCCAGTCATGCTATTTCATTCACTTTGGGACTTATACCTTCAGAAAAGATACGAGGATCATTAAATAAGTTTCCAGACTTTTTTCGTATAGGCACTTTTATTGATAGTACACACATGAAACTCTAGTCTCCTTCAAAGTAATCTCCTCCGGCTGCAATGCACTTGTTGTACTGCTCCAATAACTTCTTCAAGGCCCCATGGAAGTCCTCTTACGTGAGCATGTCAATGACCTTCATCACAGCCTCTTTGATCACCTCAATTGTCTCATAACAAACAGCCTCTGAGCTTAGGGAATAACCAAAAGTCACAGGGAGCAAGGTCTGGACTATAGGGAGGGCTGAGGAACTGTCTTGATGCCCATGTTGGTCAAATAGCCTGTGACAAGGATGTAGTTGTGGACTGGTGCATTGTCCTGCTGGAAATGCCACTAACTTGATTTGGAGAGAGCTTGCCTCTTATCCAGGAATCTCTTTCTGACTCCCTTAAAACCTCAACATAGTAACCCTGACGCTAACTGCTTGGCCAATCAACTCTGGTGTATTGTCTTTCTTACTCCTCCTACACCTCTCATCATCCCTCACAGACTCCCTGGCTTCCTTGAATCTCTTAAGCCACTCAAAAACTGATGCTCGATTCATGCAAGATGCTCCAAAAGTAGTCTGAAGCATTCCATACATTTCTGTGGCAGTTTTTCCAAGTTTAAAACAGAATTTTATTGCAAATCATTCTTCTAAAGTGTCCTCATATCCAGATTGCATTTTTTAAATTCACCAGCCATTACAATCAGGCTTTAGTAGGGTGTATTCGAATTCCTGCTGTAGCTGTTTATTTTGAACCTGAAATCATAAAAATTGGTCAGTCATCTCATATGATGTATAGCAATAACATACTGAATTTTCAAGAATCTACGACAATTTTAAATGGCTGTACAAAAAAAAAGCCTGGAAACCTATTGAAGGCCCCACATATGAATCCTTTATCCTTCAGGTATGAGTTAAATTGTACCACTACTGTTCTATAAGGGTGGTTTTGGCATTAAATAACCCATGTAGATTGATATGGGATAAAACAAAGAAATCAAACCAAATCAAAAAGTATGTAAAACTATATTTACTAAGATAGAAATGAACACTTAATGAAACATTAATTTTTCTAAAAATTGTCCTCTCAGTAATCAACAAACTCATTTCTATGTGTTTTCCATTAGTCAAAGTTACACTGAAACTTTTAATATTGTATGAAGCTGCATTATTGTATTACTGTTAATGTACTCCACATCCATTAAGAATACTTTTAACTTAGGGAAACAAGAAAAAGTTGTGCAGTTTGGGGGTCTGGTGAGTATGACAGGTGTTGGATTTGCAAAATCTTGTCTTTAGCTAAAATTTGTGGTTTAAAAAGTATCAAAACTGGATTGATATTTTTTTTAAAATTGGCATTGATTTCTCAAGACTTTTTCTAGACATCTAGACATCATCACTTAACTATACTGGGAGCTGCTGATATACTTCTCACATACTAAACTCTCATTTGAGTGCTACAAGTTAACTTAGGCAAGTAGTAAAGGTAGCTCCATCTAGCAAGTCTTACATGGTGCCTTCAATAAGTTTCCAGACTTTTTTTTTGTACAGGCATTTAAAATTGTCGTAGACTCTTGAAAATTCACTATGTTATTGCTATACATCTTATGAGATGACTGACCAATTTTTATGATTTCAGGTTCAAATAAACAGCTACAGTAGCAATTGGAATACACCCTACTAAAGCCTGATTGTCACAGCTGGTGAATTTCAAAAATCCAATCTCAACGTGAGGACACTTTAGAAGAACGATATACAATAAAATTCTGTTTTAAACTTGGAAAAACTGCCACAGAAACATATGGAATGCTTCAGACTGCTTTTGGAGCATCTTTCACGAATCGAGCATCGGTTTTTGAGTGGCATAAGAGATTCAAGGAAGGCATGGAGTCTGTGAGGGATGATGAAACATGTGGGAGGAGTAAGGATGTCAATACACCAGAGTTGATTGGCCAAACAGTTAGCGTTAAGGTTAGGGTCATTATGTTGAGGTTTTAAGGGAGTTCAGAAAGAGATTCCACAGGAAGAGGCCATCACTCTTCAAATTGAGTCAGTAGCATTTCCAGCAGGACAATGCACCAGTCCACAACTCCATCCTTGTCACAGACTTTTTGGCCAAGATGGGCATCAAGACAGTTCCTCAGCCTCCCTATAGTCCAGACCTTGCTCTCTGTGACTTTTGGTTATTCCCTAAGCTCAGAGGCTGTTTGAAATGAGACAATTGAAGAGATGAAAGAGGCTGTGATGAAGGTCATTGACACACTCACACAAGGGGACTTCCATTGGGCCTTCGAGAAGTTGTTGGAACAGTAAAACAAGTGCATTGCAGCTGGAAGAGATTACTTCGAAGGAAACTAGAGTTTCATGTGTGTACTATCAATAAAAGATCCTATACGAAAAAAGTCTGGAAACTTATCATATGCACCTCGTACCTCTTTTTTTTAAGATACAATCTTTTATAATCATATATAGGACAAGTGCACACTGTACATTTACTGTTGAAATATTTTGTAAGATTGATGAATCTGTAATTGCTACACAGAGATCTTTACATGCTCATTTCATGTTATTTTGGAAGGATGCTGTTCCAGATAGAAAATCAATACTACCAAAGGCTGAAAATTCTATTAATTATCTTAATTCCATATTACTTGAAACCATAATTTTGTATAGATTATTAGTATTTGATTATATTGACCAACCCCTCCGCTCGGGCAGGATATGACACAAGGTCAATTTTTTAAACGGGGTTTAACAGGTTTTGAATTCAGAGTTTTCCTTCTCCTAGACTAGTTGCTTCACCAAGGCTGAAGAACCTAGTCTGCCCTACTATTTACCCATAGCTGGAGGGAGAATAATTGGATTCATACCTTTCCCAAGGGTATTAGTGCTATGTGAAATGCAATCAGTCTCATCCAGGATTTGAACTTGTGTCGCTGTGTCCATTTCCTGTGACGATAACCATTACACCACGGCCACCTCCAATATTAGTATTTGATAGGAATTCTTAAAACCATATAACTGTGTTCAAATTATTTGTATCAAGAATAGCAACTTGAAGCTATAATTAGGAGGCATGTTCAGCATGAAGATTACAATTGTAGGAAATGAAGTCAGTGACCTGAGTTCTAATCCTGAATGAAGCAGTTTGCAATTCACTTTGCACTAATACCCTTAGGAAAGATATGAATCCATATCTTCTTCCCCCAGGTTTAATGGGTAAATAATAGGACAGAGCTCTTTAAACTTTGTAAGGCAACGAGTTTAAGAGAAGGAAAACAATGAATTTAAACCAGTTGTACTCTGCTTAAAAATTGACCTTGTGTCACATCCCACTTTGGCATACTCGAAGCTATAATTATTTATAAATGATTATTATCATTAATGGTTTGAAACCATATAATTCCTTTTGGTATTAAATTGCCTAATAAGGTTAAACATGCCATAAAACCAACCAACCAATCAACTAAACTCAATATACATATATATATACTTAGAGAGAGAGTAAGACAGACAGACAATGAGAACATAATAATCTATCTTCTCTCTTTCTCTAAAAGAGAAAATAGATTAGTATGTTTATATGTATATATTGGACTGTTTGGAAGGTAATTCTGTGTAAAATATTCAAAGGAATCTGGTAGGTTTCATGAAAAGAATTCTTATAATACTGAATTGATCATGTCTCTACTTTTAAACCTTTTTTGCCTCGAAAAAAGTTCTCAATTGATCTGAAAACATGAAAATTTGAAGATGTTAAATCCTGTGAAAAGCTTAGCTGAAATCTGCCTTTCTAACCTAACACTTTTGATCTTGTGAGTTTATTGTGGTTGCATTGTAATTCAGAAAAATGGAACAATTTCTCTAGACATCATCATGGCATCTTCACTCTTTGCACATCTTTTTATGTGAATCTTCAATCTTTCCTCATTATGGCATCTTTTTATGTGAATCTTCAATCTTTCCTCATTATGTCATCTTTTTATGTGAATCTTCAATCTTTACCCATAATGGCATCTTTCTATGTGAATCTTCAATCTTTACTCATTATGGCATCTTTTTATGTGAATCTTCAATTTTTACCTATAATGCCATCTTTTTATGTGAATCTTCAATCTTTACCCATAATGGCATCTTTTTATGTGAATCTTCAATGTTTACTCATGATGTCATCTTTTTCTGTGAATCTTCAATTTTTACCTATAATGTCATCTTTTTATGTGAATTTTCAATCTTTACCCATAATGGCATCTTTTTATGTGATTCTTCAATCTTTACCCATAATGGCATCGTTTTATGTGAATCTTCAATCTTTACTCATAATGTCATCTTTTTATGTGAATCTTCAATTTTTACCTATAATGTCATCTTTTTATGTAAATCTTCAATCTTTACCCATAATGGCATCTTTTTATGTGAATCTTCAATCTTTACTCATTATGGCATCTTTTTATGTGAATCTTCAATCTTTACCCATAATGGCATCTTTTTATGTGAATCTTCAATCTTTACACATAATGGCATCTTTCTATGTGAATCTTCAATCTTTCCTCATTATGGCATCTTTCTATGTGAATCTTCAATCTTTACTCATTATGGCATCTTTTTATGTGAATCTTCAATCTTTACCCATAATGGCATCTTTTTATGTGAATCTTCAATCTTTACTCATTATGGCATCTTTTTATGTGAATCTTCAATCTTTACCCATAATGTCATCTTTTTATGTGAATCTTCAATCTTTACCCATAATGTCATCTTTTTATGTGAATCTTCAATCTTTACCCATAATGGCATCTTTCTATGTGAATCTTCAATCTTTACTCATAATGTCATCTTTTTATGTGAATCTTCAATTTTTACCTATAATGTCATCTTTTTATGTGAATCTTCAATCTTTACCCATAATGGCATCTTTTTATGTGAATCTTCAATCTTTACTCATTATGGCATCTTTTTATGTGAATCTTCAATCTTTACCCACAATGGCATCTTTCTATGTGAATCTTCAATCTTTAACCAAAATGGCATTTTTTTATGTGAATCTTCAATCTTTACCCATAATGGCATCTTTCTATGTGAATCTTCAATCTTTACTCATAATGGCATCTTTCTATGTGAATCTTCAATCTTTACCCACAATGGCATCTTTTTATGTGAATCTTCAATCTTTACCCATAATGGCATCTTTCTATGTGAATCTTCAATCTTTACCCACAATGGCATCTTTCTATGTGAATCTTCAATCTTTAACCACAATGGCATTTTTTTATGAATCTTCAATCTTTACCCATAATGGCATCTTTTTATGTGCATTTTCAATCTTTACTCATTATGGCATCTTTTTATGTGAATCTTCAATCTTTACCCATAATGGAATCTTTTTATGTGAATCTTCAATCTTTACCCATAATGGCATCTTTTTATGTGAATTTTCAATCTTTACCCATAATGTCATCTTTTTATGTGAATCTTCAATCTTTACCCATAATGGCATCTTTTATGTGAATCTTCAATCTTTACCCATAATGGCATCTTTCTATGTGAATCTTCAATCTTTACTCATTAAGGCATCATTTTATGTGAATCTTCAATCTTTCCTCATTATGGCATCTTTTTATGTGAATCTTCAATCTTTACTCATCATGGCATCTTTTCATGTGCATTTTCAATCTTTCCTCATTATGGCATCTTTTATGTGAATCTTCAATCTTTACCCATAATGGCATCTTTTTATGTGAATCTTCAATCTTTACCTATTATGGCATCTTTCTATGTGAATCTTCAATCTTTACTCATCATGGCATCTTTTATGTGAATCTTCAATCTTTACCCATAATGGCATCTTTTTATGTGAATCTTCGATCTTTACCCATAATGGCATCTTTTTATGTAAATCTTCAATCTTTACTCATTATGGCATCTTTTTATGTGAATCTTCAATCTTTCCTCATTATGGCATCTTTTTATGTGAATCTTCAATCTTTACTCATCATGGTATCTTTTTATGTGCATTTTCAATCTTTCCTCATTATGGCATCTTTTTATGTGAATCTTCAATCTTTACCCAAAATGGCATCTTTTTATGTGAATCTTCAATCTTTACTCATTATGGCATCTTTTTATGTGAATCTTCAATCTTTACCCATAATGGCATCTTTCTATGTGAATCTTCAATCTTTACTCATTAAGGCATCATTTTATGTGAATCTTCAATCTTTACCAATAATGCCATCTTTTTATGTAAATCTTCAATCTTTACTCATTATGGCATCTTTTTATGTGAATCTTCAATCTTTCCTCATTATGGCATCTTTTTATGTGAATCTTCAATCTTTACCCATAATGGCATCTTTTTATGAATCTTCAATCTTTACTCATTATGGAATCTTTCTATGTGAATCTTCAATCTTTACTCATCTTGGCATCTTTTTATGTGAATCTTCAATCTTTACCCATAATGGCATCTTTTTATGAATCTTCAATCTTTCCTCATTATGGCATCTTTTTATGTGAATCTTCAATCTTTTCTCATTATGGCATCTTTTTATGTGAATCTTCAATCTTTACCCATAATGGCATCTTTTTATGTGAATCTTCAATCTTTACCCATAATGGCATCTTTTTATGTGAATCTTCGATCTTTACCCATAATGGCATCTTTTTATTTAAATCTTCAATCTTTACTCATTATGGCATCTTTTTATGTGAATCTTCAGTCTTTACTCATTATGGCATCTTTTTATGTGAATCTTCAATCTTTACCCATAATGGCATCTTTTTATGTGAATCTTCAATCTTTACCCATAATGGCATCTTTTTATGTAAATCTTCAATCTTTACTCATTATGGCATCTTCTTATGTGAATCTTCAATCTTTCCTCATTATGGCATCTTTTTATGTGAATCTTCAATCTTTACTCATCATGGTATCTTTTTATGTGCATTTTCAATCTTTCCTCATTATGGCATCTTTTTATGTGAATCTTCAATCTTTACCCATAATGGCATCTTTTTATGTGAATCTTCAATCTTTACTCATTATGGCATCTTTTTATGTGAATCTTCAATCTTTCCTCATTATGGCATCTTTTTATGTGAATCTTCAATCTTTACTCATCATGGTATCTTTTTATGTGCATTTTCAATCTTTCCTCATTATGGCATCTTTTTATGTGAATCTTCAATCTTTACCCATAATGGCATCTTTTTATGTGAATCTTCAATCTTTACTCATTATGGCATCTTTTTATGTGAATCTTCAATCTTTACTCATTATGGCATCTTTTTATGTGAATCTTCAATCTTTACTCATCATGGTATCTTTTTATGTGCATTTTCAATCTTTCCTCATTATGGCATCTTTTTATGTGAATCTTCAATTTTTACTCATTATGGCATCTTTTTATGAATCTTCAATCTTTACCCACAATGGCATCTTTTTATGTGAATCTTCAATCTTTACTCATTATGGCATCATTTTATGTGAATCTTCAATCTTTACTCATTATGGCATCATTTTATGTGAATCTTCAATCTTTACTCATTATGGCATCATTTTATTTAAATCTTCAATCTTTACCCATAATTGCATCATTTTATGTGAATCTTCAATCTTTACTCATTATGGCATCTTTTCATGTGAATCTTCAATATTTACCCATAATGTCATCTTTTTATGTGAATGTTCAATCTTTACCCACAATGGCATCTTTCTATGTGAATCTTCAATCAGTACTCAATATAGCATCTTTTTATGTGAATCTTCAATTTTTACTCATAATGGCATCTTTCTATGTGAATCTTCAATCTTTACTCATTATGGCATCTTTTTATGTGAATCTTCAATCTTTACCCATAATGGCATCTTTTTATGTGAATCTTCAATCTTTACCTATTATGGCATCTTTCTATGTGAATCTTCAATCTTTACTCATTATGGCATCTTTTATGTGAATCTTCAATCTTTACCCATAGTGACATCTTTCTATGTCAATCTTCAATCTTTACTCATCATGGCATCTTTTTATGTGAATCCTCCATCTTTACTCATTATGGCATCTTTTTATGTGAATCTTCAATCTTTACCCATAATGGCATCTTTTTATGTGAATCTTCAATCTTTACCCATAGTGACATCTTTCTATGTGAATCTTCAATCTTTACCCATAATGGCATCTTTTTATGTGTATCTTCAATCTTTACTCATAATGTCATCTTTTTATGTGAATCTTCAATCTTTACCCATCAAGGCATCTTTCTATGTGAATCTCCGTCTTTACTCATTATGGCATCTTTTTATGTGAATCTTCAATCTTTACCTATTATGGCATCTTTCTATGTGAATCTTCAATCTTTACTCATCATGGCATCTTTTTATGTGAATCTTCAATCTTTACCCATAATGGCATCTTTTTATGTGAATCTTCAGTCTTTACTCATTATGGCATCTTTTTATGTGAATCTTCAATCTTTACCCATAATGGCATCTTTTTATGTGAATCTTCAATCTTTACCCATAGTGACATCTTTCTATGTGAATCTTCAATCTTTACCTATTATGGCATCTTTCTATGTGAATCTTCAATCTTTACTCATTATGGCATCTTTTATGTGAATCTTCAATCTTTACCCATAGTGACATCTTTCTATGTCAATCTTCAATCTTTACTCATCATGGCATCTTTTTATGTGAATCCTCAATCTTTACTCATTATGGCATCTTTTTATGTGAATCTTCAATCTTTACCCATAATGGCATCTTTTTATGTGAATCTTCAATCTTTACCCATAGTGACATCTTTCTATGTGAATCTTCAATCTTTACCCATAATGGCATCTTTTTATGTGTATCTTCAATCTTTACTCATAATGTCATCTTTTTATGTGAATCTTCAATCTTTACCCATCAAGGCATCTTTCTATGTGAATCTCCGTCTTTACTCATTATGGCATCTTTTTATGTGAATCTTCAATCTTTACCTATTATGGCATCTTTCTATGTGAATCTTCAATCTTTACTCATCATGGCATCTTTTTATGTGAATCTTCAATCTTTACCCATAATGGCATCTTTTTATGTGAATCTTCAGTCTTTACTCATTATGGCATCTTTTTATGTGAATCTTCAATCTTTACCCATAATGGCATCTTTTTATGTGAATCTTCAATCTTTACCCATAGTGACATCTTTCTATGTGAATCTTCAATCTTTACCTATTATGGCATCTTTCTATGTGAATCTTCAATCTTTACTCATTATGGCATCTTTTATGTGAATCTTCAATCTTTACCCATAGTGACATCTTTCTATGTCAATCTTCAATCTTTACTCATTATGGCATCTTTTTATGTGAATCTTAAATCTTTACCCATAATGGCATCTTTTTATGTGAATCTTCAATCTTTACCCATAGTGACATCTTTCTATGTGAATCTTCAATCTTTACCCATAATGGCATCTTTTTATGTGTATCTTCAATCTTTACTCATAATGTCATCTTTTTATGTGAATCTTCAATCTTTACCCATCAAGGCATCTTTCTATGTGAATCTCCGTCTTTACTCATTATGGCATCTTTTTATGTGAATCTTCAATCTTTACCTATTATGGCATCTTTCTATGTGAATCTTCAATCTTTACTCATCATGGCATCTTTTTATGTGAATCTTCAATCTTTACCCATAATGGCATCTTTTTATGTGAATCTTCGATCTTTACCCATAATGGCATCTTTTTATGTAAATCTTCAATCTTTACTCATTATGGCATCTTTTTATGTGAATCTTCAATCTTTCCTCATTATGGCATCTTTTTATGTGAATCTTCAATCTTTACTCATCATGGTATCTTTTTATGTGCATTTTCAATCTTTCCTCATTATGGCATCTTTTTATGTGAATCTTCAATCTTTACCCAAAATGGCATCTTTTTATGTGAATCTTCAATCTTTACTCATTATGGCATCTTTTTATGTGAATCTTCAATCTTTACCCATAATGGCATCTTTCTATGTGAATCTTCAATCTTTACTCATTAAGGCATCATTTTATGTGAATCTTCAATCTTTACCAATAATGCCATCTTTTTATGTAAATCTTCAATCTTTACTCATTATGGCATCTTTTTATGTGAATCTTCAATCTTTCCTCATTATGGCATCTTTTTATGTGAATCTTCAATCTTTACCCATAATGGCACCTTTTTATGAATCTTCAATCTTTACTCATTATGGAATCTTTCTATGTGAATCTTCAATCTTTACTCATCATGGCATCTTTTTATGTGAATCTTCAATCTTTACCCATAATGGCATCTTTTTATGAATCTTCAATCTTTCCTCATTATGGCATCTTTTTATGGGAATCTTCAATCTTTTCTCATTATGGCATCTTTTTATGTGAATCTTCAATCTTTACCCATAATGGCATCTTTTTATGTGAATCTTCAATCTTTACCCATAATGGCATCTTTTTATGTGAATCTTCGATCTTTACCCATAATGGCATCTTTTTATGTGAATCTTCAGTCTTTACTCATTATGGCATCTTTTTATGTGAATCTTCAATCTTTACCCATAATGGCATCTTTTTATGTAAATCTTCAATCTTTACTCATTATGGCATCTTTTTATGTGAATCTTCAATCTTTCCTCATTATGGCATCTTTTTATGTGAATCTTCAATCTTTACCCATAATGGCATCTTTTTATGTGAATCTTCAATCTTTACCCATAATGGCATCTTTTTATGTGAATCTTCAGTCTTTACTCATTATGGCATCTTTTTATGTGAATCTTCAATCTTTACCCATAATGGCATCTTTTTATGTGAATCTTCAATCTTTACCCATAATGGCATCTTTTTATGTAAATCTTCAATCTTTACTCATTATGGCATCTTCTTATGTGAATCTTCAATCTTTCCTCATTATGGCATCTTTTTATGTGAATCTTCAATCTTTACTCATCATGGTATCTTTTTATGTGCATTTTCAATCTTTCCTCATTATGGCATCTTTTTATGTGAATCTTCAATCTTTACCCAAAATGGCATCTTTTTATGTGAATCTTCAATCTTTACTCATTATGGCATCTTTTTATGTGAATCTTCAATCTTTACTCATTATGGCATCTTTTTATGTGAATCTTCAATCTTTACCCACAATGGCATCTTTCTATGTGAATCTTCAATCTTTACTCATTAAGGCATCTTTTTATGTGAATCTTCAATCATTACCCATAATGGCATCTTTTTATGTGAATCTTCAATCTTTCCTCATTATGGCATCTTTTTATGTGAATCTTCAATCTTTCCTCATTATGGCATCTTTTTATGTGAATCTTTAATCTTTACTCATAATGGCATCTTTTTATGTGAATCTTAAATCTTTACCCATAATGGCATCTTTTTATGTGAATCTTCAATCTTTACCCATAATGGCATCTTTTTATGTGAATCTTCAATCTTTACCCATAATGGCATCATTTTATGTGAATCTTCAATCTTTACCCATAATGGCATCTTTTTAGGTAAATCTTCAATCTTTACTCATTATGGCATCATTTTATGTGAATCTTCAATCTTTCCTCATTATGGCATCATTTTATGTGAATCTTCAATCTTTACTCATCATGGCATCATTTTATGTGCATTTTCAATCTTTCCTCATTATGGCTTTTTTTTTTGTGTATCTTCAATCTTTACCCATAATGGCATCTTTTTATGTGAGTCTTCAATCTTTACTCATTATGGCATCTTTTTATGTGAATCTTCAATCTTTACTCATTATGGCATCTTTTTATGTGAATCCTCAATCTTTACTCATTATGGCATCTTTTTATGTGAATCTTCAATCTTTACCCGTAATGGCATCTTTTTATGTGAATCTTCAATCTTTACCCATTGTGACATCTTTCTATGTGAATCTTCAATCTTTACCCATAATGGCATCTTTTTATGTGTATCTTCAATCTTTACTCATAATGTCATCTTTTTATGTGAATCTTCAATCTTTACCCATCAAGGCATCTTTCTATGTGAATCTCCGTCTTTACTCATTATGGCATCTTTTTATGTGAATCTTCAATCTTTACCCATAATGGCATTTTTCTATGTGAATCTTCAATCTTTACTCATTATGACATCTTTTTATGTAAATCTTCAATCTTTACCCATAATGGCATCTTTTTATGAATCTTCAATCTTTTCTCATTATGGCATCTTTTTATGTGAATCTTCAATCTTTACCCATAATGGCATCTTTTTATGAATCTTCAATCTTTTCTCATTATGGCATCTTTTTATGTGAATCTTCAATCTTTACTCATTATGGCATCTTTTTATGTGAATCTTCAATCTTTACCCATAATGGCATCTTTTTATGTAAATCTTCAATCTTTACTCATTATGGCATCTTCTTATGTGAATCTTCAATCTTTCCTCATTATGGCATCTTTTTATGTGAATCTTCAATCTTTACTCATCATGGTATCTTTTTATGTGCATTTTCAATCTTTCCTCATTATGGCATCTTTTTATGTGAATCTTCAATCTTTACCCACAATGGCATCTTTCTATGTGAATCTTCAATCTTTACTCATTAAGGCATCTTTTTATGTGAATCTTCAATCATTACCCATAATGGCATCTTTTTATGTAAATCTTCAATCTTTCCTCATTATGGCATCTTTTTATGTGAATCTTCAATCTTTACCCATAAAGGCATCTTTTTATGTGAATCTTTAATCTTTACTCATAATGGCATCTTTTTATGTGAATCTTAAATCTTTACCCATAATGGCATCTTTTTATGTGAATCTTCAATCTTTACCCATAATGGCATCTTTTTATGTGAATCTTCAATCTTTACCCATAATGGCATCATTTTATGTGAATCTTCAATCTTTACCCATAATGGCATCTTTTTATGTAAATCTTCAATCTTTACTCATTATGGCATCTTTTTATGTGAATCTTCAATCTTTCCTCATTATGGCATCTTTTTATGTGAATCTTCAATCTTTACTCATCATGGCATCTTTTTATGTGCATTTTCAATCTTTTCTCATCATGGCATCTTTTTATGAATCTTCAATCTTTACCCACAATGGCATCTTTTTATGTGAATCTTCAATCTTTACCCATAAGGGCATCTTTTTATGTAAATCTTCAATCTTTACTAATTATGGCATCTTTTTATGTGAATCTTCAATCTTTCCTCATTATGGCATCTTTTTATGTGAATCTTCAATCTTTACTCATCATGGCATCTTTTTATGTGCATTTTCAATCTTTTCTCATCATGGCATCTTTTTATGAATCTTCAATCTTTACCCACAATGGCATCTTTTTATGTGAATCTTCAATCTTTACTCATTATGGCATCATTTTATGTGAATCTTCAATCTTTACTCATTATGGCCTCTTTTTATGTGAATCTTCAATCTTTACCCATAATGGCATCTTTTTATGTGAATCTTCAATCTTTACCCATAGTGACATCTTTCTATGTGAATCTTCAATCTTTACCCATAATGGCATCTTTTTATGTGTATCTTCAATCTTTACTCATAATGTCATCTTTTTATGTGAATCTTCAATCTTTACCCATAATGGCATCTTTCTATGTGAATCTCCGTCTTTACTCATTATGGCACCTTTTTATGTGAATCTTCAATCTTTACCCATAATGGCATCTTTTTATGTGAATCTTCAATCTTTCCTCATTATGGCATCTTTTTATGTGAATCTTCAATCTTTACTCATTATGGCATCTTTTTATGTAAATCTTCAATCTTTACCCATAATGGCATCTTTTTATGAATCTTCAATCTTTTCTCATTATGGCATCTTTTTATGTGAATCTTCAATCTTTACCCATAATGGCATCTTTTTATGAATCTTCAATCTTTCCTCATTATGGCCTCTTTTTATGTGAGTCTTCAATCTTTACTCATCATGGCATCATTTTATGTGAATCTTCAATCTTTACCCACAATGGCATCTTTTTATGTGAATCTTCAATCTTTACCCATAAGGGCATCTTTTTATGTGAATCTTCAATCTTTACCCATAATGGCATCTTTTTATGTGCATTTTCAATCTTTCCTCATTATGGCATCTTTTTATGTGAATCTTCAATCTTTACTCATTATGGCATCTTTTTATGTGTATCTTCAATCTTTCCTCCTTATGGCATCTTTTTATGTGAATCTTCAATCTTTACCCATAATGGCATCTTTTTATGTGAATCTTCAATCTTTACCCACAATGGCATCTTTTTATGTGAATCTTCAATCTTTACCCATAATGGCATCTTTTTATGTGAATCTTCAATCTTTACCCATAATGGCATCTTTTTATGTGAAGCTTCAATCTTTACTCATTATGGCATCTTTTTATGTGAATCTTCAATCTTTACCCATAATGGCATCTTTCTATGTGAATCTTCAATCTTTACTCATTATGACATCTTTTTATGTAAATCTTCAATCTTTACCCATAATGGCATCTTTTTATGAATCTTCAATCTTTTCTCATTATGGCATCTTTTTATGTGAATCTTCAATCTTTACTCATTATAACATCTTTTATGTGAATCTTCAATCCTTACCCATAATGGCATCTTTTTATGTGAATCTCCAATCTTTACCCATAATGGCATCATTTTATGTGAATCTTCAATATTTACCCATAATGGCATCTTTTTATGTAAATCTTCAATCTTTCCTCATTATGGCATCTTTTTATGTGAATCTTCAATCTTTACTCATCATGGCATCTTTTTATGTGCATTTTCAATCTTTCCTCATTATGGCATCTTTTTTTTGTGTATCTTCAATCTTTACCCATAATGGCATCTTTTTATGTGGATCTTCAATCTTTACTCATTATGGCATCTTTTTATGTGATTCTTCAATCTTTACCCACAATGGCATCTTTTTATGTGAATCTTCAATCTTTACCCATAAGGGCATCTTTTTATGTAAATCTTCAATCTTTACTCATTATGGCATCTTTTTATGTGAATCTTCAATCTTTACCCATAATGGCATCTTTTTATGAATCTTCAATCTTTTCTCATGATGGCATCTTTCTATGTGAATCTTCAATCTTTACTCATTATGGCATCTTTTTATATGAATCTTCAATCTTTACCCATAATGGCATCTTTCTATGTGAATCTTCAATCTTTAGTCATTATGGCATCTTTTTATGTAAATCTTCAATCTTTACTCATCATGGCATCTTTTTATGTGAATCTTCAATCTTTACCCACAATGGCATCTTTTTATGAATCTACAATCTTTTCTCATTATGGCATCTTTTTATGTGAATCTTCAATCTTTACCCATAATGTCATCATTTTATGTGAATCTTCAATCTTTACTCATTATGGCATCTTTTTATGTGAATCTTCAATCTTTACCCATAATGGCATCTTTTTATGTGAATCTTCAATCTTTACCCATAATGGCATCTTTTTATGTGAATCTTCAATCTTTCCTCATTATGGCATCTTTTTATGTGAATCTTCAATCTTTACTCATTATGGCATCTTTTTATGTGAATCTTCAATCTTTACCCATAATGGCATCTTTTTATGTGAATCTTCAATCTTTCCTCATTATGGCATCTTTTTATGTGAATCTTCAATCTTTACTCATTATGGCATCTTTTTATGAATCTTCAATCTTTCCTCATTATGGCATCTTTTTATGTGAATCTTCAATCTTTCCTCATTATGGCATCTTTTTATGTGAATCTTCAATCTTTACCCATAATGGCATCTTTTTATGTGAATCTTCAATCTTTACCCAAAATGGCATCTTTTTATGTGAATCTTCAATCTTTACTCATTATGGCATCTTTTTATGTGAATCTTCAATCTTTCCTCATTATGGCATCTTTTTATGTGAATCTTCAATCTTTACTCATTATGGCATCTTTTTATGTGAATCTTCAATCTTTACCCATAATGGCATCTTTTTATGTGAATCTTCAATCTTTACTCATTATGGCATCTTTTTATGTGAATCTTCAATCTTTACCCATAATGGCATCTTTTTATGTGAATCTTCAATCTTTACCCATTATGGCATCTTTCTATGTGAATCTTCAATCTTTACTCATTATGGCATCTTTTTATGTGAATCTTCAATCGTTACCCATAGTGACATCTTTCTATGTGAATCTTCAATCTTTACCCATAATGGCATCTTTTTATGTGAATCTTCAATTTTTACCTATAATGTCATCTTTTTATGTGAATCTTCAATCTTTACCCATAATGGCATTTTTTTAATGTGAATCTTCAATCTTTACCCATAATGGCATCTTTTTATGTGAATCTTCAATCTTTACCCACAACGGCATCTTTCTATGTGAATCTTCAATCTTTACTCAATATAGCATCTTTTGATGTGAATCTTCAATCTTTACCCATAATGCCATCTTTCTATGTGAATCTCCATCTTTACTCATTATGGCATCTTTTTATGTGAATCTTCAATCTTTACCCATAATGGCATCTTTTTATGTTAATCTTCAATCTTTACTCATTATGGCATCTTTTTATGTTAATCTTCAATTTTTACCTATAATGTCATCTTTTTATGTGAATTTTCAATCTTTACCCATAATGGCATTTTTTTAATGTGAATCTTCAATCTTTACCCATAATGGCATCTTTTTATGTGAATCTTCAATCTTTACCCACAACGGCATCTTTCTATGTGAATCTTCAATCTTTACTCAATATAGAATCTTTTGATGTGAATCTTCAATTTTTACCCATAATGGCATCTTTCTATGTGAATCTTCAATCTTTACTCATTATGGCATCTTTTTATGTGAATATTCAATCTTTACCCATAATGGCATCTTTTTATGTGAATCTTCAATCTTTACCCATTATGACATCATTCTATGTGAATCTTCAATCTTTAATCAATATAGCATCTTTTTATGTGAATCTTCAATCTTTACCCATAATGGCATCTTTTTATGTGAATCTTCAATCTTTACCCATAATGGCATCTTTTTATGTGAATCTTCAATCTTTACCCATTATGGCATCTTTCTATGTGAATCTTCAATCTTTACTCATTATGGCATCTTTTTATGTGAATCTTCAATCTTTACCCATAGTGACATCTTTCTATGTGAATCTTCAATCTTTACTCATTATGGCATCTTTCTATGTGAATCTTCAATCTTTACCCATAGTGACATCTTTCTATGTGAATCTTCAATCTTTACTCATTATGGCATCTTTCTATGTGAATCTTCAATCTTTACTCATTATGGCATCTTTTTATGTGAATCTTCAATTTTTACCTATAATGTCATCTTTTTATGTGAATCTTCAATCTTTACCCATAATGGCATCTTTTTATGTGAATCTTCAATCTTTACCCATAATGGCATCTTTCTATGTGAATCTCCATCTTTACTCATTATGGCATCTTTTTATATGAATCTTCAATCTTTACCCATAATGGCATCTTTTTATGTGAATCTTCAATCTTTACCCATAATGGCATCTTTTTATGTGAATCTTCAATCTTTCCACATTATGGCATCTTTTTATGTGAATCTTCAATCTTTACTCATCATGGCATCTTTTTTATGTGATTCTTCAATCTTTACTCATTATGGCATCTTTTTATGTGAATCTTCAATCTTTACCCATAATGGCATCTTTCTATGTGAATCTTCAATCTTTACCCATAATTGCATCTTTTTATGTGAATCTTCAATCTTTACTCATAATGGCATTTTTTTATGTGAATCTTCAATCTTTACCCATAATGGCATCTTTTTATGTGAATCTTCAATCTATCCTCATTATGGCATCTTTCTATGTGAATCTTCAATCTTTACTCATTATGGCATCTTTCTATGTGAATCTTCAATCTTTACTCATAATGGCATCTTTTTATGTGAATCTTCAATCTTTACCCATGATGGCATCTTTTTATGTGAATCTTCAATCTTTACCCATAATGGCATCTTTTTATGTGAATCTTCAATCTTTACCCACAATGGCATCTTTCTATGTGAATCTTCAATCAGTACTCAATATAGCATCTTTTTATGTGAATCTTCAATTTTTACTCATAATGTCATCTTTCTATGTGAATCTTCAATCTTTACTCATTATGGCATCTTTTTATGTGAATCTTCAATCTTTACCCATAATGGCATCTTTTTATGTGAATCTTCAATCTTTTCCTATTATGGCATCTTTCTATGTGAATCTTCAATCTTTACTCATTATGGCATCTTTTTATGTGAATCTTCAATCTTTACCCATAGTGACATCTTTCTATGTCAATCTTCAATCTTTACTCATCATGGCATCTTTTTATGTGAATCCTCAATCTTTACTCATTATGGCATCTTTTTATGTGAATCTTCAATCTTTACCCATAATGGCATCTTTTTATGTGAATCTTCAATCTTTACCCATAGTGACATCTTTCTACGTGAATCTTCAATCTTTACTCATTATGGCATCTTTTTATGTGAATCTTCAATCTTTACCCATTATGGCATTTTTTAATGTGAATCTTCAATCTTTACCCATAATGGCATCTTTTTAT
This sequence comes from Sepioteuthis lessoniana, assembly GCA_963585895.1. Taxonomy (NCBI): domain Eukaryota; kingdom Metazoa; phylum Mollusca; class Cephalopoda; order Myopsida; family Loliginidae; genus Sepioteuthis; species Sepioteuthis lessoniana. Next base: position 87,235,023 of record OY757925.1, read on the forward strand.
GTGAATCTTCAATCTTTACTCAATATAGCATCTTTTGATGTGAATCTTCAATTTTTACCCATAATGGCATTTTTCTATGTGAATCTTCAATCTTTACTCATGATGGCATCTTTTTATGTGAATCTTCAATCTTTACCCATAATGGCATCTTTTTATGTGAATCGTTAATCTTTACCCATAATGGCATCTTTTTATGTGAATCTTCAATCTTTACCCATAATGGCATCTTTTTATGTGAATCTTCAATCTTTACCCATTATGGCATCTTTCTATGTGAATCTTCAATCTTTACTCATTATGGCATCTTTTTATGTGAATCTTCAATCTTTACCCATAGTGCCATCTTTCTATGTGAATCTTCAATCTTTCCTCATTATGGCATCTTTTTATGTGAATCTTCAATTTTTACCTATAATGTCATCTTTTTATGTGAATCTTCAATCTTTACCCATAATGGCATCTTTTTATGTGAGTCTTCAATCTTTACCCATAATGGCATCTTTCTATGTGAATCTCCATCTTACTCATTATGGCATCTTTTTATATGAATCTTCAATCTTTACCCATAATGGCATCTTTTTATGTGAATCTTCAATCTTTACCCATAATGGCATCTTTTTATGTGAATCTTCAATCTTTCCTCATCATGGCATCTTTTTATGTGAATCTTCAATCTTTACTCATTATGGCATCTTTTTATGTGAATCTTCAATCTTTACCCATAATGTCATCTTTTTATGTGAATCTTAAATCTTTACTCATTATGGCATCTTTTGATGTGAATCTTTAATCTTTACCCATAATGGCATCTTTTTATGTGAATCTTCAATCTTTACCCATAATGGCATCTTTTTATGTGAATCTTCAATCTTTACCCATAATGGCATCTTTTTATGTGAATCTTCAATCTTTACCCATTATGGCATCTTTCTATGTGAATCTTCAATCTTTACTCATTATGGCATCTTTTTATGTGAATCTTCAATCTTTACCCATAGTGACATCTTTCTATGTGAATCTTCAATCTTTCCTCATTATGGCATCTTTTTATGTGAATCTTCAATCTTTACTCATTATGGCATCTTTTTATGTGAATCTTCAATTTTTACCTATAATGTCATCTTTTTATGTGAATCTTCAATCTTTACCCATAATGGCATCTTTTTATGTGAATCTTCAATCTTTACCCATAATGGCATCTTTCTATGTGAATCTCCATCTTACTCATTATGGCATCTTTTTATATGAATCTTCAATCTTTACCCATAATGGCATCTTTTTATGTGAATCTTCAATCTTTACCCATAATGGCATCTTTTTATGTGAATCTTCAATCTTTCCTCATTATGGCATCTTTTTATGTGAATCTTCAATCTTTACACATTATGGCATCTTTTTATGTGAATCTTCAATCTTTACTCATCATGGCATCTTTTTATGTGAATCTTCAATCTTTACTCATTATGGCATCTTTTTATGTGAATCTTCAATCTTTACCGATAATGCCATCTTTCTATGTGAATCTTCAATCTTTACCCATAATTGCATCTTTATATGTGAATCTTCAATCTTTACTCATAATGGCATTTTTTTATGTGAATCTTCAATCTTTACCCACGATGGCATCTTTTTATGTGAATCTTCAATCTTTACCCACGATGGCATCTTTTTATGTGAATCTTCAATCTTTACTCATTATGGCATCTTTCTATGTGAATCTTCAATCTTTACTCATTATGGCATCTTTTTATGTGAATCTTCAATCTTTACCCATAATGGCATCTTTTTATGTGAATCTTCAATCTTTACCTATTATGGCATCTTTCTATGTGAATCTTCAATCTTTACTCATTATGGCATCTTTTTATGTGAATCTTCAAACTTTACCCATAGTGACATCTTTCTATGTGAATCTTCAATCTTTACTCATTATGGCATCTTTTTATGTGAATCTTCAATCTTTCCCATAATGGCATCTTTTTATGTGAATCTTCAATCTTTACCTATTATGGCATCTTTCTATGTGAATCTTCAATCTTTACTCATAATGTCATCTTTTTATGTGAATCTTCAATATTTACCTATAATGTCATCTTTTTATGTGAATCTTCAATCTTTACTCATTATGGCATTTTTTTATGTGAATCTTCAATCTTTACCCATAATGGCATCTTTCTATGTGAATCTCCATCTTTACTTATTATGGCATCTTTTTATGTGAATCTTCAATCTTTACTCATAATGGCATCTTTTTATGTGAATCTTCAATCTTTACTCATTATGGCATCTTTTTATGTGAATCTTCAATCTTTACCCACAATGGCATCTTTTTATGTGAATCTTCAATCTTTACCCATAGTGGCATCTTTCTATGTGAATCTTCAATCTTTACTCATTATGGAATCTTTTTATGTGAATCTTCAATTTTTACCTATAATGTCATCTTTTTATGTGAATCTTCAATCTTTACCCATAATGTCATCTTTTTATGTGAATCTTAAATCTTTACTCATTATGGCATCTTTTTATGTGAATCTTCAATCTTTACCCATAATGGCATCTTTTGATGTGAATCTTCAATCTTTACCCATAATGGCATCTTTTTATGTGAATCTTCAATCTTTACTCATTATGGCATCTTTCTATGTGAATCTTCAATCTTTACTCATTATGGCATCTTTTTATGTTAATCTTCAATCTTTACCCATAATTGCATCTTTTTATGTGAATCTTCAATCTTTACTCATAATGGCATCTTTTTATTTGAATCTTCAATCTTTACCCACAATGACATCTTTTTATGTGAATCTTCAATCTTTCCTCATTATGGCATCTTTTTATGTGAATCTTCAATCTTTACTCATTATGGCATCTTTTTATGTGAATCTTCAATTTTTACCTATAATGTCATCTTTTTATGTGAATCTTCAATCTTTACCCATAATGGCATCTTTTTATGTGAATCTTCAATCTTTACCCACAATGGCATCTTTCTATGTGAATCTTCAATCTTTACTCAATATAGCATCTTTTTATGTGAATCTTCAATCTTTACCCATAATGGCATCTTTTTATGTGAATCTTCAATCTTTACTCATTATGGCATCTTTTTATGTGAATCTTCAATCTTTACTCATTATGGCATCTTTTTATGTGAATCTTCAATCTTTACCCATAGTGGCATCTTTCTATGTGAATCTTCAATCTTTACTCATTATGGCATCTTTTTATGTGAATCTTCAATCTTTACCCATAGTGGCATCTTTCTATGTGAATCTTCAATCTTTACTCATTATGGCATCTTTTTATGTGAATCTTCAATTTTTACCTATAATGTCATCTTTTTATGTGAATCTTCAATCTTTACCCATAATGGCATCTTTTTATGTGAATCTTCAATCTTTACCCATAATGGCATCTTTCTATGTGAATCTTCAATCTTTACTCATTATGGCATCTTTTTATGTGAATCTTCAATCTTTACCCATAGTGGCATCTTTCTATGTGAATCTTCAATCTTTACTCATTATGGCATCTTTTTATGTGAATCTTCAATTTTTACCTATAATGTCATCTTTTTATGTGAATCTTCAATCTTTACCCATAATGGCATCTTTTTATTTGAATCTTCAATCTTTACTCATAATGTCATCTTTTTATGTGAATCTTCAATTTTTACCTATAATGTCATCTTTTTATGTGAATCTTCAATCTTTACTCATTATGGCATTTTTTTATGTGAATCTTCAATCTTTACCCATAATGGCATCTTTTTTTGTGAATCTTCAATCTTTACTCATTATGGCATCTTTTTATGTGAATCTTCAATCTTTACCCACAATGGCATCTTTTTATGTGAATCTTCAATCTTTACTCCTTATGGCATCTTTTTATGTGAATCTTCAATCTTTACCCACAATGGCATCTTTTTATGTGAATGTTCAATCTTTACCCACAATGGCCTCTTTTTATGTGAATCTTCAATCTTTCCTCATTATGGCATCTTTTTATGTGAATCTTCAATCTTTACTCATTATGGCATCTTTTTATGTGAATCTTCAATCTTTACCCACAATGGCATCTTTTTCTGTGAATCTTCAATCTTTACTCATTATGGCATCTTTTTATGTGAATCTTCAATCTTTACTCAACATGACATCTTTTTATGTGAATCTTCAATCTTTACCGATAATGGCATCTTTTTATGTGAATCTTCAATCTTTACCCATAATGTCATCTTTTTATGTGAATCTTCAATCTTTCCTCATTATGGTATCTTTTTATGTGAATCTTCAATCTTTACTCATTATGGCATCTTTTTATGTGAATCTTCAATCTTTACCGATAATGGCATCTTTTTATGTGAATCTTCAATCTTTACCCATAATGTCATCTTTTTATGTGAATCTTCAATCTTTCCTCATTATGGTATCTTTTTATGTGAATCTTCAATCTTTACTCATTATGGCATCTTTTTATGTGAATCTTCAATCTTTACTCATAATGGCATCTTTTTATGTGAATCTTCAATCTTTACTCATTATGGCATCTTTTTATGTGAATCTTCAATCTTTACTCATTATGGCATCTTTTTATGTGAATCTTCAATCTTTACCCACAATGGCATCTTTTTATGTGAATCTTCACTCTTAACCTCATTCCAGACAATAAAAATCTGTTTTCATTATACATTGATTTTCCTTGTCTTATATCCTTAATTTTGTAATTTCCACTAGATTTGGGCTATTGACACTCTATCAGTCTTTTTTATTTTTTGCATGAGATGGATGATTTATTAGAATATAGACATTTTTTTTACTTGGTTAAAAGCAAATAAAAACAATTAGTTTCCACCAACAACTCAATAGGATAGTGAAGAGCTTCCACCATCAAAGTACAATAAAGATCCAAATCATTCGCCAGAATTCCTATAGTTTTGCTGGGATTTCAGATAACCATTAAAGCTGATTAATTCATGCCATAGCAGAATTAGTCTACAGGACAACTCTGAATTTACTGGGACAGTAGATAGCTCAAGCAGAAATCCACACACTAATCAATCTGGGCATATATGTTGAAAAAGGAAAGGAATACATGTCAAATATCACTCTTAATGACTCTTATCTGCAGAAAGAATTTTGTGTGCTATTAAAACAATTACAGGACTGCACACACGTTTTCATACTCACAGACATAGTCAAAAAGCCCTTACAATCCCCATATTCAGATATGTACAAAGTTCTACATCATAATGAAAAAGAACAAATAAGAACACTATGATGATGTTGAGCAGTCATTCATTTTTGAGTACATCAATCTTTTTTTATTGATGTGCTATACTTATATATACTTGTATATACCTACATATACTTTGGTAAGAGAAACCAAAACAGTACCAGTTTTATTCTTTATATATTTTTGTGACAAGCCAGTGACAAAATACTGGTAAGAGAACAAGCTGTATGCACTGAGTATATCTTCAATTACTGTGAAATGCAAATGATATGAGCCTGTCCTTATTTGTTGGTTGCTATCAACTTAATAAAACTCTAAATGGAACAACCATTTAATGATAGTAAATTTCAAACTTATTCAAAATTGTAATGATAAGAAAATAAAGTAGTATGCTAAAAATGACACATCATAGTAAAGTTTTTATTCGAGTAATACACAAGGGTTATTCAATAAGTAAGGTGAATTTTGCCTAAGAAATTGGCAATTGAAAACACTTTTTATAGTCATATATTTTTCAAAGAAATCAATAGTGATGGGTTCTTTCATGTCCTAAAAATCTCTCAGCATTACCTTCTTTACTGAATGCTGTGTCTGAAACTTTTTTTACCAGAAAGTCAATGTACTACTATTCCATTGACTGTTTTTTAACTCAGGCTCATTGTGACAAACCTATGTTTAGTCTATTGGTAAACATTTTTTGATGAAAAACTGCTTCTCTGTACACATCATACCTTCTTCTCTAAATTTCGTATGACTTGCACTTCTCAGCCAGCAAAACTTTGATGACAGACCTCTGTTCTTTGTTTGATTTACTGTCATTTTGAATTGCCTCGAAACAACTATTTTTGCCAGATTAAAATCATTTTTACAATAAACCAATTCTAAACAATGCAGAGTTTACAGTTACAGAAAAAATTCTGAAATAATTTGTTTTACTCTAAAAAAAACAAAACCCCACCTATTTATTGAATGACCCTCATATATATAATAGGTCCCTCCTCAGCTTAAAAACTGCCCTTATTAACTGAATGACTATCATATATATATAATAGGTTTCTTTTCAGTCTAAAAAAATTGCCCTTATTCATTGAGTGACCCTCCTATATATAATAGTCCCTCCTCAATCAAAAAAATTGTCCTAATTAAGTGGATAACCCTCATATATACAATAGGTTCATCTTCAGTCAAAAAAATTACCTTTATTTATTGAATTACCCTCATATATACATTCACCTATGACCCCTTCTCAATCAAAAAATTGCCTTTATTTATTGAATGGCTCTTGTACTTAAGTGCCATTTAGAATTCTCAGAGAGGGAGAGAGAGAGAGAGAGCGAGAGAGAGAGAGAGAGAGAGAGAGAGCCCAATTATATTAAAGTTCACAGTCTTCAGCACAACATTTACTTAACTACAACAAACATTAAATACAATATTTGGCAATAATACCAATTAAGTCACCACCATTTGGCAGTTCACCAAGTAAGCCAGCTTTAACAAAAGTCCAAATACAATGTATGCATTTGTATTCTAAAAATAATTTCTTAAAAGGTGAATATAACTATAGTGAAATCATAATACAAGAGCTCCAAGTCGATATAAGATTGACACAAGCATACATTACATATACAAGGTATGTTCAAAAAGTATCGATGATGAAACTGAATGTACTAAGATATAAAGGAACAATGAATGAAAGTTATTTGTTTTAATGTCCCTTACATCCTCAAATCTTACCCTTAGGATAAAATTTCAGTTTAAGAAAAAAAGAAAATGTCAAACAGATCAAGATTTTTTTCAAGAAGATGAAAATAACTTGTCAACCCTTGGATTTTACCATCCTGACAAATCAAAGAGCAAAAATAAAAGAAAACAAAACGACTGGATAAATACCAGGACTTGCCAAAGACCTAGAGAAAATTGCGAAACATGAAGGTGATAGTGATACCAATTATAGTTGGAGCCCTTGGAATAGTTTTGAAGATCCTGGAAAAGAGACAGTTGAAGATCAGAGAAAGAATCAAGACTGTGCAGATGACAGTACTATTAAAATCAGCGACAATATTCAGAAAAATCCAAGAGATCAGATGAGATTTACTGTCTCTCAAACTTCTGTAAAAACCAGCAGTCATTACTAGAGTGAAAAATTAGAAAGAGTTAAACGTTAATAATACTGATACAAATAATAAGAATGTACAGCCAGGATACAGGAATAGAATATGACATTGAAAAATGTACCATGCTCATAATGAAAAGTGGAAAAAGATAAATAATGAAAGGAATAGAAATGCCAAATTGAGAAAGAATCAGAATGCTTGGAGAAAAGGAAAATTAAATGTATTTGGAAATACTGGAAAAAGACACCATCAAACAAATGGAGATGAAAGAAAGCCTCTTGAAAACAAGCTCTGCAGTAGGAATCTTATCAAATGAATAAAAACTTGGACATTCCCTCTTGTAAGATATTCAGGACCATTCTTAAAATGAAGGAACAAAAATAAATAGACCAGACAGATGGTTTGGTTTCTTTGTTTAATGTCATATCAATCTTTGTAGGTTATTTAATGCCAAAGCCATTCTCCTAGAAGAACAGTAGTGGTACTATTTAACCCATAGCTGGGAGGGTAAGGGGGTTCATACCTTTCCCAAGAATATTTGCCTGAAAGTGAACGTAACAGCGTGACTGGAGTATGAACTTGCTCACTACAATTCCGCAGTCCATCGTTTTAACAAACAGCAAGAAAATTGATGATAATGCAAAAGGCCTTACACCCAAAAGATGACATAGACAGCTGATCTATGTCAAGAAAAGAAGGAGGAGGAGGACTCACCAATATTGAAGATTGCGTTGATGCATCAATATGTGAATTCAAGGACTAAATAAAGAGTTCAGAAAAATGAATTAAAGTGGCCAGTAACATCACTGACAATATGACAAATAAAACATCTATAAAAATGAAAAAACTGAAATGGGAAGAAAAACAACCACATGGATATTTCAAGCCACAAACTAACAAGACTGCAAATAAGAAAATGTAGACATGGGGAAACCTCAAGAGAGAAACTTAATATCTTCTAGTAGCAGCACAAAACAACACCATTAGGACCCATTATATAAAAGTGTAAAGTTAGCGACTGTAGAAGTAGGTGACCAGAAGGCTCCCTTTTCAATAGCTACTACACTGAGGTGTAGGGAAGGGTGCTACTCCTTTGCCTGGATTGCTCCACTTTACCCTTGATACATACCTTATATTGCTGAGTGGTATCAAGTACCATTTTTAAAGTCTTTGGTATGGCACAACTTGGGATTGAACCCATGTCTCCCGGACCATTTGGTGAACATTCTACCCACTAGGCCAATGAGCCTGTTTGTTCACCAATGGTCCGGTAGACCTAGGTTCAATCCCAGGTCTCGTCAATCCCAGGTCTCGTCATACCAAAGACTTATACCTCCTTGCTTAACACTCAGCAATATAAGGTACATATCAAGGGTAAAGTGGAAAGGAGTAGCACCCACCTCTACACTTCGGTGTAGTAGCTATTGAAAAGGGAGCCTTCTGGTTGCCCTCAACTAGGGTCGCCAACTTTACTTTTACTTTATATTAAAGTGTAAATTGATAGCACACAACTGAATAGCAAGTGTAAGTTATATGGTGACAAAGATGAAACAATTAATCACATAATCAGCAAATGTATCAAAGACAAGGCATGATTGGGTGGAGAATATGATCTACAGGGAATTGTGCAAGAAATTGAAATTTGAACATACTACCAAATAGTATATGCACAAATTGGAATTTGGCTGAGAGAATGAAATTTTGAGCTACAAACAGATCACCTAATCCCAGTCAAAAAACCCAACTTACTGCTAATTTACATAAAAGAGAATTTGCTGTATAGTGGAGTTTGCTGTCCCAACAGATCGCTGAATGAAAATCAAAATAAGCAAAAAAAGAGACAAGTACTTAGATCTTGCCAGAGAACTAAGAAAGTTGTGGAACATGAGGGTGATAGTGATACCAATTATTATTGGCATGCATGGAATGATCCCAAAAGGCTTGGAAAAGAAACTGGAAGAGTTGGAAAACAGAAGACAAATTGAGACTATATAGAATACAGCATTGTAAAGATTTGCAAGAATACTGCGAAGAGTCCTGGAGACCTAAAAAGACTTGCTGTCACTCTGACTTTAGTGAAATACCAACAACTAACAATGGCATGAAGAACTTGTAAAGAGAGAAATAATTAAAAACATTTAGCTTTTCTATAAGAATTTTCAAAATTTTAAAACATAATTTATCATATATAGTACAAATAATCAACTGTATAATATCTTTTTTAACAGGACTTGCTATAATGGCAATGGCAAAAATAATCTGACAAAAAATAAAATTACCATGCTTAGTTGACTTATGATAAAAACATATGGATAATCTAACTGGATTACTGTAAATGATCATACACAGATCAGTATGCACACAAGTTTCAAAATAAAGGGGGGGGGGATTGAAAATTCTCAAACCCCATATTGATATATTGTATATCCTTCTTGAGTATTAGCTAAGCCCTGCAGTATTGCATGTATTGATGACAATACGTTCATCCTATTTACCCAACCCCTCCGCTCGGGCAGGATATGACACAAGGTCAATTTTTAAGCGGAGTTTAACAGGTTTGTGTCATAGGAAATGGACACAGTGACACAAGTTCAAATCCTGGTCAAGACTGATTGCATTTCACATAGCACTAATACCCTTGGGAAAGGTATGAATCCAATTATTCTCCCTCCAGCTATGGGTAAATAGCAGGGCAGACTGTTTCTTCAGCCTTGGTGAGGCAACTAGTCTAGGAGAAGGAAAACTCTGAATTCAAACCTGCTAAACTCCGCTTAAAAATTGACCTTGTGTCATATCCTGCCTGAGCGGAGGGGTTGGATAAATATAAATATTGTGGACTGGTACATTATAGTATATTTAGCCTTTTGTCAAGCTATGTTATATACTAGAAATACACACACATAAAATTGCTACCAAAAAGTCAGGGGAATCTGGCCATAAAGCAATTTACTTGCCTTAATATTTTGTTCTCATTATTTTTTTCTAAGTAATTCTTTGAAGATGGTTGAGACAATAACTTACTGTACTGCTCACAAAGAGTAGCAGCAGTTGTCTGTGCAACATTCAGCTCAAAATCTTTGTGAGTGAATTAGAGAGAGAGAGAGAGAAAGAGAGAGGGAGGGAGGGAGAGAAAGAGAGAGAGAGAGAGAGAGAGAAAGAGAGAGAGAGAGAAATGCTTACATATAAATTCAAGCATACATAAATGCTTACTCATACATACCAATATATATATACACACAATTTAGCATTTTTATGCTTGCTAGATCTCTTTCTGTCTATCTCTCCCACTCCATAACTCTGTTTCTCTCATTCTGTATTTCCATCTGTTCCTCTCTCTCTCTCTCTCTCTCTCTCTTCTTGCCTCTTTCTCATGCCATCATTCTATCAGTCTCTCTCATTTTCTCTTTCTGTTTGTTTACTATATCAGAAGGCGAAAGAGGGGAGAGATGTTCACATATACTTTCAAGCATATAGAAATGTTTACAAATACATATACACACACACTTCAGTATTTTTATGCCAGTTAGATCAAAGTCCAAAAATACATCTGCTCAATTATACACACTCATGATTGCATATATATATATATGTATGTATATATATATATAACATTCAAATTTATAACGACACAATCATTTTTGCAGATATGTGCATACACGTGCACATAGAAATATTCATTTAAAAGTGCATTAATACATGCAAATACCTAAAGATATGCTCATTCCTGTATGAAATAATAAAGGTGGCTTTAAAAAAGCTCACTTTTTAAAAAAATCATTCTATGCAGTCATAATCCAATATTCAGTTTGAAAAAGAGATTCTAAATGGTTCTTTCCAAAGGTTTCAAAATCCAAGAAAATAATTGAATTCTTCTTTAAATCTTTAATGATTTCACTAGTAGTGATGCTGATGCCATAAATTCTCACAGAACAGAAATCTGGAAATCGGTTGTTGCATGAGGCTCATTCCATATTTTTCATGCATGTTAACTCACGTTCACATATAATTCTTATTTTGCGTTTCAATTGGATGACCCATCAAGCCATTGGGATCCCATTGAGAACAGTGGAATTAACTGGCCAGTTTAATTTTCTATGGCTGATTGATGGATTGATTAATTGATTAATTCTAATGGCATCTCAACTTGTGCAGGGTTATTCAAAGCATAGAGGTGAATCACATTCATTGCACATTCATATTTACTTTTTTGTGTAGCTATTTCCTTAGAGGGCTTTTTTTACAAACAATCCTATCAAATAGGAATGATTTTTAAACAGTTTTATTTAAACCAAAGGTGGGACCCTCACAGGTATTACTATACTTGGTCAGAGTACTCCTGGTAGTAATGACAATGAAGGGGTACTCCACACTCCTCAAAGCTCCAAAACTGGGACCTCAACATCAGATGCAGTTTGTCATACCCAGGACACCCCCTTTTTGGAGGCTCTTACTCTTCCGCAAAGGGTACAGTTGAAGTATTATAAGCCCTGTCATTTTCTGCGATCTTTTAGTCCATATAAAGTCAATTACTAATATTCATAGTAAAGAGGAAAATATTACATTTTTTTGGCCTTTTTTTTAATTTTCTGATGTTTGTATAAGATTTAATATGATCCTAGTTTGCTTGAGACTAAAAATATTTATCCTCATATTTTAAACTTCTTCCCCTGAATATATCTACCCTCAGTAAGAAAACTTATGGTGATATTATTGGTCCTGCAGAATAATAGATTTTTTTTCAAATATTTTTGGATATTTCCAAGTACATCAGTAAATATAATCAGCAAAAACTTAGAAGCTGAACATACACAAGTTGACTGACTGATTGGCCTAATTCTCCAGAATATGATCATTAGTATTCTGTAGAAGACGGCAATAGGAAAAATCTGGTCCCAAATCCATAATTATTGTGCAGTTACATCTCAATAGATGAAAAGCATTGTTTTGTGAATGTCTGTTTTTCTTCTTTGTTTTTGCATATTTTCTTGTATTGATGTTTCTTTGTGTCTGAAACAATTTCATTCACAACAATGATTTCATAAATGAGTATTTTCTTTCTTTTTTCATTGGACAATGTGTTCCTTTCAATGTGTATATATTCCCAATACTGATATCGTTGCCTTCAAATGATATTTGTGCCCACATATTGTAGACATAGTATGCCAACAAATATAAAGTCTCATGTGTATAACAGCAGATTTTACTGATAGAAGCATTTTGACAGCTAAGAGAAGAGAAAGATTTTAAATCTTCCAAAAAGTACCTAATGGCACTGAAAACTAAGATTTGAAACCTGACCTTTAACTAGACTGTTACATTGCTCTTGTATCAAACTTGCCACTGGTATGTTCAGCAAGAATGAATCAGTGAAAGGTGGGCAGAAAGATAGGATGAAAGAGATAGGCAAAAAGACAAAATAAGAGGTGAAAAGAAGGATAGATAGAATTATGGAATGAGAGAGAGAGTGAGTGAGATAGACCAGAAAGAGAGAATGAAAAGGACAGGTAGAAAGAGAGTAGGAAAGAAACAGGTAGAATGATGGAAAGAGAGAAACTAGAAAATCAGAATGAGAGGAACAAGTAGAAAGAGAAAATATGAGGGAAAGGTAAAAAGAGAAAATAAAAAGAACAAATGAAAAGAAAGAAAGAGAGACCAAAAAGATAGAATGAGTGGGACAGATATAAAGAGAGATTAAGGGAGACAACTAGAATGATAGAATGACAAAGTTAGGTAGAAAGAGAGAATGAGAGAGACAGATAGAATTATGAAATGAGAGAGAGAGAGAGAGAGAGAGAGAGAGAAAGAAGAGTGACAAAATATGAGAGATAGATGAAAAGAGAAAATAAGAAGTACAGATTAAAAGAAAGAATTTGGAGAGAGAGAGAGAGAGAGAGAGAGAGAGAGAGAGCAGAAAGAGAGAATGAGATGAACAGATATAAAGTGAGAATGAGAAGGAGAGATAGAATACTGGAATGAGAGAGAGAGAGAGAGAGAGAGAGAGAGAGAGAGACGAAAGACAAAATGTAAGGAACAGAGGAAAAGAGAAAATAAGACTTACGGATGGAAAAAGAGGATGAGAGAAAGAGAGAGAGAGAGAGAGAGAGAGAGAGAGAGAGAGAAGGAGAAACAAAGAGAAAGAGAGCAAAATGAACAGATGGAAAGAAAGAATGAGATGAACTGATGGAATGAGAAAAAGAGAGGGACAGATAGAATGATGAAACAAGAAAAAGAGTCAGAACTGTAGAATGAGAGAGACAGAAAGATGGAATGAAAGAAAACAGGTAGAAACCAACAAAGAGATGGAATAATAGAAATAAATATTATCAACAGTCATTTTGTACTTAGAAATTATTCAATCTGATCATTTTTTTGTAAACCCCCAAAAGTTTTTTCTTTGAAAGAAAAAATTTTGTAAAGTACGCTTTTATCAAAATATTCCAAGAGTTTTAGGTTGATATAAAAAAAATAAAGAAATAATAGCACAAAGTCTTTTTTAAAGTACCCAAATGAAGAAAGTCTTGAGTTTATTGCTTAGAATTTTGAAGAACCTGAGCCCTTGTGGCTTTCAAACAATTGAAAACATGAAATAATCTTAGACAAGCAAACAATAAAATAAATGTTAATAATCCTTCTCTTCAGCCTATCATGGAACAAGGCTGATATTATTATAAAGATGTTAACCCTTTCTGGTCTATTGGTGAGGCTTAGAATATACCAACTGCATCCTCTGCTGAATAAAGGGTGAGAATAAAGGGTGTGTTCTGGGTATGATAGTCAACTGAATTGGATGGTGAGGCTCTAATTGTAAAGATCTGTGGAGTGTTGAGTACATTGTTGTTGCCATCACTCCAAGGTCCACTCTGGCTTGGAGAGTTAGTAGTTGTTAGGGTCCCATCTATGAATCAAATAAATGTGTTTGAAAATTATTAGTACTAGATACAGGAAACAATATAACTGTGCGAAAATAATAATTTTTATTAAACAGAATAACTAATGATAGATTTGAATACTTAAAACTGTTATATACTGGCTGAAAGAAGGGAAGACTGACAAATAAACATATCATCTCTTTTTCTTCTATAATTACAAAATGTATGAAACAGTTGGTGAAACAGTTTCATGAAGAGAGAGTCAGGATAGACAGGGGACTACTAAAATTTACACCTTAATCTTTTTCTTATACTTATCTATTTTTCTGTAACTCTGGTCTTCTATCGGGGACTTCTTTTTGGATTGTCTTGGGTTTATCTAGGTCTCTGTGTTCACTTCTTCTCTTATAAATGGACACAAAGACTTTGATTTTCAACATCTTTATTCACCCAATTTCCCAAATCAACCATATGGCTGGAAAACTAGTCATTTTAGGCATCAGTTCATTACAGTGCCTGGGACAACTCTCTAAATTAACTCTACCTAACTGACCCATTCTCATGACTGAACTAACCAATCAGAGAATTGCTAAAAAGGTCAGTCAGGGGTCAAGTCTTGTCTATCATATCCCTGGTTATTTTCCATGACTCTTCTTCTAATGAATTACCTGTTAACTTTTGAATTCATATATTTTGAATTCTACACTTACTTTACAAAATTAGTAGATAACCTATTCATAATGTCATAAAACCATTTAACTGTGTGCAAATTATTTGTATTAAGAATGGTTACTTGATCCTATAATTGCTTATCAAGGATTATAATTAATTACTTTAAATCATGCCATTACTTGCAGATTATTTGTGTTAGTTTTTTTGTTTGTTTGGGTTTTTTGACATATCAACCTTTGTGGGTTATCTAATGCCAAATCCATTTTTATACAAATAATCAGTTCTATTTCAAACAATTCAGTTTAGCACAAGTACACAGTTTAATAGTCAGAAACATTTCTATTTCAAGCTATTCAATCTAGTTAAACAGTACTTATTAAATAATTCAGTTTATTATAAGTATAGTTTTTGTTTAAAAACAGTTAAATGTCAAAACAGTTCTATTTCAAACAATTCAGTTTAGCATGAGTACACAATTTATTTCTACATGACCCATAGATAGGAACCTATCAGTTGCTACCACTCCAGACCAGAGTGGACCAGAGAATAATGGCAATGAAGAGGTACTCAGCATTCCCCAAAGCTCCAGAATTACTGGAATCTCACCATCAGAGTGTTTAGTGTCATATCTAGGGCACTCTTTGGTGTGGGAGTCTTATCCCCCTGCAGAGAAGCAGTCGGTGTATTCTACAGCCCCAGCCGACTGGGCAATGTTAGATAGGATTACTAGAAACTTATATAACTGTGTGCAATGAAAAGACTTATTAAATTCGAATAGTCACTTTAAATCATATAATTATTAGTATTAGAGGGGAATACTTGAAACTAAATAACTTATGAGCAAACAAATGATTATTATCCAATCAAAAGTTCCTTGAAACCATACAATTAGGTAGAAGTTATTTGCATTTAGAATACTTGAAGCAATAATTATTAACAAGTGATTATCTTTAGTTACACAGTACAATATAATTGCTTAAAAGAAAAGTTGACTTTGGCATTTAATAGCCTAACAAGGGTTTATATGCCATAAAAACCAACCATCCAACCAAACAACCAATTAACTATTAATACCAAATGTACAATGCAGAATAAAATATAAAGAATTCTTTTTTTTCATCTGACCAAAGAACATTCTTCATTGGCAACTCTAAATGCTTATTATTTTGGATCTTCTTTGAAGTACACAGAAATTATTTAGAATGATAATATTCATTTGTGAGCATTTAAAGAAATGTGTTTGTTTCTTGACTCGTATATGTAACCATTACAGTCATCTTTTATGACTACACTCTTTTTAATTATTTTTGAAGATAAAATTATCTTAATAAAATCTTTTCTGTGTAATGTAAGATGGAAATTTACTAATAGAATCATTAAAATCATAAATGGATGCATGGATGTTTCTACCCATTGTGCAAAAGCTTTAGAAATGTTTCTGCAATACTGTAATATAATGGCCGAGGGATTTCATTTTATATATCTTGCCTTTGGGTTTAGTTAGGCTGAGAACCTTTCGTCTCAGGGCATGGGTTACTTGGGTGCAACATTAACGCAAGTGTTCACGCGCACGCGGAGCGGACATGTCACTCAGAAATGTCATAATAACCCAGATGGGAAACGGGGCTAGAGAGCGTGAATGATGTCATGCACCGGAAGCGTGTGTGGAGGATTTGGGGGATTTTGAAGAAAGTCAGTGAGTTGAGAACTAGACTCCAAACGGGAAGATTGACTTTTGTTAGCTCGCCAAAGCCAGGCCAGTGGCCTTGTGGCAGGTGCCACACGTGGGGGGGGGGGCACATGGAAAAGTCACCATAGAAAGATTGTGCCTCTCTCCTTATGTCGAAAAACCTTTTAACTCAAAGGTAATAAAAGGTTTCGTGCTTGAGCTAGGAAGTCGTAAGTGTTTTTCGTATTTCGGGATTCCTATGTTCTATGTATATATGCTATGAACATTCTATGTACGTTTGACATATCTGGATTTCTGGGTATGTGACAATACTTTACTTCAGTATGATACTATTATGATTCAGGGAAGTCACCATGGCATAATAGCTGGAATGTGACATTATTGTAAGCAAGTGATGGTTACTCCAGTGATGGTATTCCTTTCATTTTGGACTAAAACCCTTGGAAAAGGTATGAACTCTCTTATACTCCTTGCAATGAATTAAATAGTATCACTACTGTTTTTTCAACAAGAATACCTTTAGCATTAAATAAACCATGAAGATTGACATGCCATTAAACAAAGAAACCAAACCAAAACATTTCAATCATCATTTATGCCTAAATCTTCTGACAACAAAGCTGTCATGGTTAAAATAAAGGACCTCTCAAATGAACAAAAGAATAATTTGCCCAGTCGCTGGAGTTGTTGAATACACCGACTTCACCTCTGAAGAGAGGTAAGACCTCCTGCCACCACCAACGAGTGTCCTAGATATGACACTAAACAATCTGATGGTGAGGTTCCAGTAATGCTGGAACTTTGGGGAATGCAGAGTACCCCTTTCATTGCCATCACTCCCAGGTCCACACTAGCCCAGAGTGGTAGCTCTTGATAGGGTCCTATCTATCGGTCAAATAGAATTTAATTGTGAACTTTTGCTAAACTAAATTGCTTGAAATAGGACTGTTTTGAGATTTAAACGACATACTTATGTGAAACTGAACATTTTGAAATAGAACTGTTCTTAAATAGAACTAAACTGTGTACTTATGTTAAACTGAATTGTTTGAAATAGAACTGTTTTGATATTTGGCTGGAGTGTTTTGACATTTAACTGTTTGTAAACAAAAGCTATATTTATACTAAACTCAAATTTTTTTAATTCAATTTGGCGTTAAATGACCTGAAAAGGATTGATACACTGTAAAACAAAACAACCAAGCAACCAAGCAACCAAAAGAATAAGTAATATAATGAAATATTGAGTTAGAGGACCATTACCAAAATGTTAGATATTCCTCTCAGTACACTGGATCACTTATTCTGAATTTAAAGAAGTTTGACACCACCAAAATAAAAAACCTTCCTTTGACAGGTATTCCACAGAAAAATTCTTCATGAGTATGTGAGAAAATAAGTTGAAATAAGATCAACAAATAAAATGATAAAAATCAAAAATCAAAAATCAAATAAATGCATTTTTGCCATGATGCTAAAAATTAGAGAACTGTAAGGGTTTTTGGTTATCTGCTCACTCCCTCAAAATAAATAAATAAATAATGCTCTTTTCACTTCCTAATGCATTGCATTCAGATGTGTTTTTTGGGAAACTCCCATCAAGGAGTCTTGAAATAAGTATAACTTTTCCTATTGATCTTTCCCGACTCAACAAAAATACTGATTGCATTTCACATAGCACTAATACCCTTGGGAAAGATATGAATCCAATTATTCTCCCTCCAGCTATGGGTAAATAGTAGGGCAGACTAAGTTGTTCCGCCTTGGTGAGGCAACTAGTCTAGGAGAAGGAAAACTCTGAATTCAAACCTGTTAAACTCCGCTTTAAAATTGACCTTGTGTCATATCCTGCCCAAGCGGAGGGGTTGGTAAATAATATTAATAACCTTATTTCCCTTAAAGTTTATGAAGAAGGAATAAACTGACTATAGTGAAAAGACAAAGTTATTTCTTTATTTAATGATTGTTTATAGGTGAACACACACACACATACACACACACATACACACACACACACACACACACACATATACACATCCAACATCAAACTTAAATCCCATAAGCATCTGGAAAGATGCTAAGAAAATTTAAAGCAAATCCAGTGATAATCTAAAAGATGATCCAAGATGATTTAACTCCAGTTGGAAGATCAATTACTAAAAGAACTATGAACAATGAAACATACTGGAATGGTTAAGAATCCCATACCACTCAGGATTCTAACACCTTTCTGAGATTCTCAGATAATATTCACTCATTAGCATTTTGAGAAGCCAAGTTATTTTTGGTGAGATGAAAAAAAAACTAAAAATTTAGGCTACAGGTTAATCTTCTATTTATCTGTATTTATCCAATCACTTCCCCATGAGCAGGATATGACACAAGGTCAATTTTAAGCAGAGTTTAATTGGTTCAAATTCAAAGTTTTCCTTCTCCTAGACTGGTTGCCATACCAAGACTAAAAGAACACAGTCTGTCCCTACTATTTACCCATAACTGAAGGGAGAATAGTTGGATTCATATCTTTCCCAGGGGTATTAGCTCTATGAGAAATGTAAACAACCTCATTCAGGATTTGAACTCTGGTCATCATATCTATTCCCTACACTAAAAATCATTATGCCAAACTTGCTATGTATAGAGAAAAAACCAAGACATCTTCTGTTGTAATTTTGTTCTTCAGTTTTATGTATAATCAAGGAAATTATGAGTGGAAGAACATGTTGAAATATTTTGAAAGTTAATTTGTTCTCTTTGGGTGCAACAGTTGGAGCTTGAAGAGGATTAAATCTTTTTATAAGATAAGCGGATAATAGAAGAATGATGTGTTACTTTGTTACAGACTATCTGAACAGCATGCCTCAGGTTTTCATTTCAGTGTCTTTTCCTCTAGTAGACTGGTTACTCTACCAAGGTTAAAGAACCCAATTTGCCCTACTATTTTGCTCATTTCAAAGAATAGAGGGATGAATTAATGCCTGTACCAAATGCACTGGTGCAAAGTGAAATGCAAAGTGCCTCCTTCAGGATTTGAATTTGGTTTATCAGGTCCATTTCTTTATAGTGATAACTAATTTGGTGAATGCTTCTATATTCAAGAATCAGACATCATATTGAGATGGAATAACATTACAGTTAAAAATTATGTCAAAATAGATTTTTAAATTAATTTTAATATGAATCTCTGTCAATTATTATTATTGATAATCTTAACCAGTATTATCTGCCAACTTATTTATTCATGCATAGTGAATTTCTCTCTAAGATCTAATCTCCCAAGTTAGTAGAAATGAAACAGCTTCTGGACTAAAGTTAAGCATATGAACTTCACAGGTGATTTGTTTATTGTGGTAAAGGCTTGTATAGAAACAACCACAGTTTTTGGATTGGCTGATAACAGAAGAATCCTACAACAATGTGTTGCACTTTTTGGATTGGCTGATAACAGAAGAATCCTGCAACAATGTGTTGCATTTTTTTGATTGGCTGATAACAGAAGAATCCTGCAACAATGTGTTGCATTTTTTGGATTGGCTGATAACAGAAGAATCCTACAACAATGTGTCATGCTTTTTGGATTGGCTGATAACAGAAGAACCCTGGAACAATGTGTTGCACTTTTTGGATTGGCTGATAACAGAAGAACCCTGGAACAATGTGTTGCACTTTTTGGATTGGCTGATAACAGAAGAATCCTGCAACAATGTGTCACACTTTTTGGATTGGCTGATAATAGAAGAATTCTGCAACAATGTGTTGCACTTTTTGGATTGGCTGATAACAGAAGAATCCTGCAACAATGTGTCACACTTTTTGGATTGGCTGATAATAGAAGAATTCTGCAACAATGTGTTGCACTTTTTGGATTGGCTGATAACAGAAGAATCCTGCAACAATGTGTCATGCTTTTTGGATTGGCTGATAACAGAAGAACCCTGGAACAATGTGTTGCACTTTTTGGATTGGCTGATAACAGAAGAATCCTGCAACAATGTGTCATGCTTTTTGGATTGGCTGATAACAGAAGAATCTTGCAACAATGTGTCATGCTTTTTGGATTGGTTGATAACAGAAGAACCCTGCAATAATGTGTCATGCTTTTTGGATTGGCTGATAACAGAAGAATCTTGCAACAATGAGTCATGCTTTTTAGATGTGTCAAACTTTCTCAGATAGATGGAAGTTTCCCATAAGCCATTAAGTTGTCTGGATGCCAAGTAATTTCATGGTATTTCTGGAGATATAGTGACACTTGACAATGCCCATCTTCTCTCCAAGTAACATTTGACAGGTTGTATTGGTTTACATGGTACCAGCAGCAAGGGACAATGCCAGACATAACCTATTCTATCTTTGTCCATGAGATTTAACAAGCTTCATGTGAAGAGAACAGATAGATCGACTAAAGTAAGTGAAGGAAAACATCCCACATGCTTTTACAACATGTCAGTGATTGAACCAGGTTATAAAATTATTTCTTTGCCCATTATCTCTCCCTTTGACTACTTCATTGCAACACCTGTCCCAGCCAACAGCTCTTCACCATTTTTTCCCCAGTCACAGTGTTAGATTTTTTACTAACGATTGCTTTACATTTTTGTCTCATAAAATTAAATTACTCTTTAAAAGAAAACACGCATACATTAATATTCCATAACCAGATATTATATTGATGCAGTTAAAGATGATGGAATGCAGTGACATAATATTAATATTGATATTTAACAAGTCTTGAAGTATTAGGATGCAATGAATAGATTTGAATTGACTGTTTATGGGACAGATTTGTTTTTAATGCAATCCATTAATTTAAGCGATCAAAATTTGAATACTCTTTGGAAAGATTTATATTTATTTACAGTATCTATATATTAATAACATCATTGCTATCTACCTACCTACCTACCTTCATGGTCAGGGTTTGGCATGTGTCACACCAAGGGTTAATAGATGAACTAAGCTCACTGAAATCTAAACCTTCTCTATCTGCAAACATATAATTTTACTTCATGGGTCAGCAAACAAATGAGGCTATGAAATTAGTTTTTTGTACATAACCTCTCCATATGATGATTTCTCCATGACACCTGTCCGATCTACCCACTCTCCACTATACTCTCTTGATTTCACTCAAACAGCAATATTAGAATTGTGTCTAATTACTTTGCTTTTTCATTCAATAAAATTTAACTACACATAAAAAACAAACATGCCTTCATCAAATTTCTCCGACCAGATATCATATTGACATAATTCAAGATGGTGGAATGTTGTGACAATCTTTGAATATCAATACTCATCAACAAATCAAGATTTTTTTTATTGTTTAGATTCTAAAAATTATCTTTATATTTTTATAATCTACTTTCAAATATTAAAAACAAACTATATGATCAAAGTAATAATTATCTAAATACATTTTCTGTATAGTGTAACTATGAAATTTGAGAAACTTCTGATTCATTTTACAAACTTTACAAATAGGATTATTGAAATTATTTTGCTAAATTTAAGCTGATTATTTTTGTTCGGACATTTTTAAAATCGAATTTATTATTATCAACATTTCTTTTTTTAAATTAAACATTTTATTTCTTTATAACTCAGAGAAATATTGAGGCATGTTTAGCATAATGGCAATTGTTGTGGGAAATGGAATTGGTGACCCATTGCACATTCATTTGTGCAGATTTCAAATTGCGCGCAAAATTAAACAAGGTATCTTTGTGGCATAGTGGCTAACAAACTGCACTGCAATATTGTAGGAAGTGAGTTCAAACCCTAGTCATGTAATTGTAACATACCCATGATACGGATATGTGAAATAGACATAATGTTCATAAAATGTTCATAAACATAAATAGGAATCCGAAAACACGAAATTGGTTCAGGTAAGAAACTTTTATTCACCTTTTTGAGTTTAAAGGTTTTTCAACATGAGGAGAGAGAGACACAATTTTTCTGTGCTGACTGCTTTTACATTGTCAACTCTCAACCCAACCAACGCACGGCACCCGTAGCACACAAAGTTATCTGGCCTCGCCCAGCTCTGAATCTCGACCCTCTTGTTCGGATGCAGGAACTCAACTAACTGCCTTTTCTAAAATCTCAGCCCAGAGGATGTGCGTGACGTCACCCACATCCTCTGGTCTCATTTCTTATCTGGGATTTTTATTTTGACATCTCTGAATGACACATCCTCTCCACGTGCACGTGAACACCTGCGTTAATGTTGCACCTAACTAACCCATGTGCTAAGTGAAAGGTTCTCAGCCTAACTAAACTGAAAGGCAAGATATATAAAACGAAACCCCTCGGAAATTATATTACACAATTATGTTCACTTTTGGACTAATAGCTTTAGGAAAGGTATGAACCACCTTATCCCCCGCCACCAGCTATTGGTTAAATAGCACCAATACTGTTCATTTACAAGAACAGCTTTGGCATTAAATAACCAATGAAGATTAATATGCCATTAAAAGAAAACCAAACAGATTGAAGCAATGTTACCACATCAACTACTATGATTCTACTTGCCACAGCAGATACCTATCATGGATTGAACAGTTTTGATTATGTGATATACTTGCAGCAACTAACACACACCAAAATATTGCAAAACTTTTGACTCCCTTGATAATTGCTACTGAAACTTTTGATGTCGTGGGCCAATAAAACCATCTCACGTCTCTCCCAAGTTGGAAAGAGAATGGTCAAATAAAGAAACAATCCTTATATGATGGAATTGTTCTGGCAAATCTCTCTTTGTATTCTACTGGGCAGTGCATTTCTGATCCTGTCTGTTCATTTAACAAGCCATCCAAAATGACTAACTTGATTACAGTAAAGATATATGACATATAAATAAAGATAGATATACAAAATGCATAAAAAAGTGTGCATATATATATATATATATATATAGCTCTTGGTCTGTTGATCACACAGGCAAGAAACTGAATGACCAAGTGCACTAGTTGACTCTGTACCTTTGCTAATGTAACTTAGATCTATATATGCTCTATCATGGATATTGAACAGTCTGTATTTATGAATATAGCAAACTACACACACACACACACATATATATATATATATATATATATATATATATATATATATATATATATATATTTACCAACCTCTGTGCATGAGCAAGATGTGACACAAGGTCAGTTTTTAAGTGGAGTTTAACAGGTTTGAATTCAGAGTTTTCCTTCTTGACTAATTGCCATACTAAGGTTAAAGAGCCAAATCTGCCCTACTATTTAGCCATATCTAGAGAGAGAATAATTGGATATCTCTGCGAAATGCAAGCCAAGGATTTGAACACAGTTTACCATGTTTATTTCCTCTATTAAATAACCCAAGAAGATTGATATGCCATTAAACAATTACTATTTCCTCAGAAAAAAACCATCACACCACAAGTGCCTCCATATATATCTTATTAATATATATATATATATATATATATATGAAGAAAATCGAAAAACAAAGTAATCCAAACGTGATGAATCTATCATAATGGAAAGTCAATGTTAAAACGTTTCGGTTGTAGTAAACCTTCATCAGGACTTTAAGATGATTTACTAATACCAAAAACATTTTAACATTAACTTTTCATAATAAAAAATTCATCACTTTTGGATTATTTTGTTTTTCTATTTTCTTCATACAGTCAAATTCATTTCCATTATTTACTTATATATATATATATATATATACACTCTCTATTTGGGTTCTTTGTTTAATGGCATATAATCTTTTATGGGTTATTTAAGCTATCCTGGTTGTAGTACAACAGTGAAACTATTAAACCCATAGCTGAGGGGATAATGAGTTTTAATACCTTACCCAAAGGTATTGGCCAAGTGGTTAGAGTGTTCACCAATGGTCTGGGAGACCAGGGTTCAATCCTAGGTTGAGTCATACCAAAAATGGTACTTGATACCTCCTTGCTTAACACCTAGCATTATAAGGTATGTATCAAGGGTAAAGTGGAGCATTCAAGGGTAAGAAGTAGCGCCCTCCCCTGCACCTTGGTGTTGTAGCTACTGAAAAGGGAGCCTTTGGGTCGCCTTTGACAACAGTCACCAACTTTACTTATTACCTAAAAGTAAACATAATATAGGATGCAGAAATAAAATATGGAATAATTTTTAAAAGGTATTTTTAGTCTGATAAGTCAAATTTTTAAAACAAATGTGATAAATCTAAATTTTCATGATTAGTTTGATCATTCAAGCACTTTTTCATTAAAATTCAGCCCAATATGAGTGAATAAGAAAAGAAATGACAAAGGATCTATGATTTGCTTAATGCCATAACAAAGCCAAAAAATTTTCAAAAGTAACTGGAGTTTCCCTATGGCCTCCATCAGCCTTAACCCCCCACCTGATTACGCTATATGGGGCATTTTAGAAAACCAAGCCCAAAAGATTTTTTCAATAATTGGTTTTTCTTTATGGCCTCCATGAAGCCCAGACTTCAACCCCCTTGATTACGCTATAAGGTGTGTTTTAGAAAACAAAACAAATGCAACTTCCCATCCAAATATTGGTTTGCTTAAGACTGCTATTGA
Source organism: Sepioteuthis lessoniana (assembly GCA_963585895.1). Taxonomy (NCBI): domain Eukaryota; kingdom Metazoa; phylum Mollusca; class Cephalopoda; order Myopsida; family Loliginidae; genus Sepioteuthis; species Sepioteuthis lessoniana. The sequence continues at coordinate 87,260,190 of OY757925.1, forward strand.
GAAGGAATTGAATAAAATGTCTGAAGAATTTATTTTGAAGGCATGCAAATCATTTTAAAGGTGTGTGGATACAATAATTGAAAAAAATAGTGGCCATATTGTGTAAATTTACTGTTTTGTGTCTATCTTTTTATTTTGTTGTTTATTTTTTTTAATTAGAATTAATCTTGTTTTATAATAGAGTTGGTTATTATTATGCTAGAATATTCCAAATTTTGTTTCCCCATCCAATTGTGCAACAGGAGTTCAAACGCCCTTATTTTGAGGTTGCAGTCCAGCACCACAGCCATTAAACCACGGGGACTCCCACCATATATACTAGTTGAAGTGACTGTCTATGTTGGGTAATGATCACATTTAACTAAAGATGGATATATAAAAAGTGTGTTCAAAACATGTATATATATATATATATACAGATATTGATATATTACAAATAACTAAAGATGAATATATTAGCACTTTATTGATAGATATAGCAAACTACATTATATATATATATATATATATATATATGCTAGTTGCACAAGCTATCTATGCTGGGTAAAGCTCACAAATAACTGGAGATGAATATACAAGGTATGTTTGAAAAGTATTGAGACTGAAGTTGAATTTATCAAGACATAAACAAATAATAAATGAAAGGTTAATTTTCTTTGAAATTGTCCTCTAGACATTCAACACCCTTATTCCCATGAATTTCCAGCAGTCTAGATGAGTCAGTGCCAATTCTCAATACTTTTTGATAAGCAGTCACTGTACTTTTTCACCATCAGTTTTTTGGTGAAACACAGTATTATATGAGTACAACACCCTCCATACTCACCAGACCCAGCTCTGTGATCTTCTTTTATCAACTAAAAATTCATCTCAAAGGTAAATTATAAAGATATGAAGGATATTAAAAGAAATACAATGGCACAACTTTATTGTTTATGAAAAGAGAAGGTTCAGAAAGGAATTTGACACTTCTGTCGATACAAACAATCTTGACTCATGTCACTGCTTGACTATGAAGAAAAATCTAAGTTTCTATTGTAAATACCATCATCTTTTATACCAGTTGACATAATAAATTAAAAAACAATGTGCTCTTGGGGAGGGAGTGCCTGGTGACCACAGGGCTTTAAGCACAGCTTATATGGTTTATACCTCAAATCAACTCTACCAAAGGGCAATAATGTAAAGTGTTTCAGCCAGAATTTTAAACCAGCACACGCATTCCATTTTCAGTCCGAAGATCACCACACCTTGTTTCACAAGTACTACACCTGATGAAAAATTATAGATTTTAGCAAACTTAGAGAATAGTTCAGTTTGTTTGTTTTTTTTTAGCTGTAAATAATTTAATGACAGATAAGATTCAAAACATTTTTTTCTTTAATAGCTGAACATTTTGGCTTCATGAAAAGTTTCCTTAAATAAACTAGATTTAATCCTTTAAATTAATGGTGTATTTTTATCAAGCTAAAATATTGTAGAATAATGTAATGTTGAGGAAAAAACTATAGAATTCATTGACAAAAAATTAGAATTAATACTTCGATGCCCCTCCTTTAGCTTTTCTGACAGGTTTAATCCTTTTAGGCATGGTTTGGTTTGGTTTCTTTGTTTAATGGCATATCAACCTTTATAGGTTATTTAATGCCAAAACCATTCTCCTAGAAGAACAGTAGTGGTACTATTTAACCCATAGCTGGGAGGATAAGGGGGTTCATAACTTTCTCCAAGGGTATTTGCCCGAAAGTGAACGTAATAGCGCGACTGGAGTACGAACTCGCGTACTATGATTCCACAGTTCATCGCTTTAACCATTACACCAGGAGGACACCTCCTTTAGGCATGAGTTTCATTCATTTAAAGCAATATTCTTTATCAAAGTATAATCAAAATGTGTAAATAAGTGTTGATATTTGTATAACTCTTCTAAGAATGATAGGTATCTAATTACAAACAAGATATGGATATAAATAAAAATGCTTGCCAAGAGAAACCTTAAATAGAAATAGATTTAAGCAACTTAAAAAAAAGGAACTATGTTGTCAGTAAGAGTCAATTTCAAATTAGATTACAGACACAAAATCTAAATTTGGAATTTTTTTTTTTGCAGACCACTTGACTTGACTGATAATTTAATCTGCCATTTTGTCATTTGCAGAACGTTTGAAAAACCAAAGAGAAAATTCAATAGTGATTGAAGGGTTAAATACTTCCTTTGAGAAAGTGGAAGGGGAAAATGCATACAAAAGGCAGTGGTATTCTTAGCTAAGAATCAATACTTAATGATATAACTGATTAAAAATTATTCATTCTTTAATTCAATTTGTTGCAGAAGTAACTTGAATTTCACTTTCTCAGGCATTTAAATTGAATTTTTCCTTTAACGCCCAACAGGAATTCTTTCTAGAAATTTTAGAATTCCACAGTCAATAGAATTTGTATAACTTATAAAGATTTTAAATTTAATCAATAGATCCACAAGTTCATCCCATAATGCAAGAAATTGCAATGAGTTTTTTTTTAATGGATTAAAAAAGAAATTTTAAATAGGATGTGGTATTCTTGAAAAGATGAACCTTCTGTCAGTCGCCTTTTGGGAAAAATAGTCTCAAAGCAGCTGTCAAGACTTTCCGATTTTTCTCTCTGATTCCTTCAGTTGAAATAGCTCTAATCTAAACCCTGAAAAAAAAAAGACATGAAGCCCTTCAGCAAGGTTTTCTGTCATTCTTTCTTTAGCAAACAAGACTTTCTGAACTGCTTGTATGCATTTCATTAAAATTGGATTCATTTAAAACCAATTTTTCTCCAAGTCTTTTGAACCATTTTGTCTGCCTAATTCACTTCTAAGATTTCCCACACATTTTGCAAAAAGCACCTAATTACTTAGCGTCTCAGTTTTATTATATGCCAACATTTGTAGGGTTATTTAATACCAAAGTCAATTTTTTGCAAGAATTTCTCTGGTTTCAAGTATTCTTATTCAATACTAATAATTTTTAAGCAGATTTATTTGACCCATAAATGGAACCCTAACAAGCAATACAACTCTGAGTGGCAATAAAAATATGAATTCATGCATTTACACAGCCCTTCCATCACCAGCAAGATGTGTGACTCAAGGTCAATTTTTTATGTAGAATACAGCTGGTTTGAATTCAGAGTTAGTCCTTCTCTTTGATTGGTTGCCTTACCAAGGATAAAGAACCCAATCAGCCCCACAGTTTAACCATATATCATCATTATCATCATCAAGTCATGATGATAGCAGTGTTTTCTGATTCTCTCTCACACCATCTATCCCTATTACCCATTGTCATATAATTAATTTCTTGAAATCCCTTTCTCTCCTCATTTCTCCGTGCTTGTGCACACACAAAGTATATTATCATGCCTCAGTCTCTTGTATAGCTCCATCCTTGATTTGTTGTTTTGTATACAGTACACACTTGATTTAAGTAATTATTTTTTAAAGCCAAGTACTGCGCCAAGTCCTTCCTCTTATGCCTGTATTTTGAATTTACTAAACTATTACTCATGTATATATTGACCCTTGATTTATGATCATGAAATCATTAATTGATAAAATTGCTTTCCTGCGTGATTTTCATCATTACAATACTATCACTCACGTATATATATGACCATACCAGTTTTTATTTAGGAAACAAAGTTTTCCTTTGATCAATAAATATGATCAATAGATATGCATATATATGAAAAATCAAATTGACATGAATTGATATAAGAATGGTTTCTTATAAATGAATTTTATTTCATAAAATTCATTCTAAAAAAACTATTAATATAATGAAATTGTTGGGTTGGCTGAGGTCAGCAGCGTTGGTAGAATGTATGGCGATAGACAATACCATATTTACCAACCCCTTTGCTTGGGCAGGATATGACACAAGATCAATTTTTAAGCGGAGTTTAACAGGTTTGAATTTCAGAATTTTCCTTCTCCTAGACTAGTTGCCTCACCAAGGCTGAAGAACCCAGTCTGCCCTACTATTTACCTATAGCTGGAGGGAGAATAATTGGATTCATATCTTTCCCAAGGGTATTAGTGCTATGTAATCTGCCTCTTCCAGGATTTGAACACGTGTCGCCGTGTCCATTTCCTACGACGATAATCATTACACCACGGGCACCTCCTACAGCGATTTTATTTCTTTAAAATACAAAAAGTATTAAAAAGTGGGCACAAGGCCTGAAAACCTTTGAGGGGAAGGGAAAGGGACGAAAACTGTATTTTAATTAATTTTTATCTAGGGAGCCCTAGCTAGTTCCAATCATCTTCATTCGCACTTTACAATAAATTCATCCTTTCATCACCTAACATACAAACAGCCACCACAATACCTCATTCGCTCTATGGACCTACTTAAAACCACGATAAGGTGAAATGATATATGTACAATTGATCAGAAGGGTATGATGGGAGAAAAAAACGCCCCAGAAAACATAAAATAAGCCCCATTTGGTTTCCCTCCCATCCCCCCTCTATGACATGGAGAGCCAACTGTTTTCCGGTCCCAAGAGTGGAACGAAAACAAGCCGGGCTTTCCCTACAAGGTAGCGGCCTTATGCTAATCGGGATAAAAGAAAAAGGGAAAGGAACGGCCAGGAAATAGGACACAATAGATTATTGTGGTGTGTATTCAAGATCCTCAAAAAAGGCGGGCTGGCGAGTGATTGGTGAGAAAAAGAATAGGGTGATGGGGAGGATCTTGAAATGGGCACCTCCCACAGCGATGGTATTTGTCCTCCGTCCCACCAACCGGACGAGTATGGCACAAGGCCTTTTTTAGGGTGGGGCCAGGCGCAGGGCCGTAGCCCACACGCGCCCGGCATTTCCAAAAATGCCTCGGACCCCGTCGGCATTCCCCTTAAAAGGGGCGCCTCAGGCGCCGGGCGATAAACTCAACCCCCTCCGAAGAGGGTTAAAGCCTGGGGCACCTCCCACAGCGATGGAGAATACTGTTTGACAAACGCTACTTATATTCCTTCTGTGTATAATCTGTGTGGTCATATTTCCATAGCATGTGCTTGTATGTACAGATATGCATATATTTAAGCTGGTGGTGTCATTTCATTAAAAACGTTCCTGAAAAAAACATTCTTCCAGCTACCACACAGAAACCTATCAATATGATTTTCCCTCCTGACTTATTTTATCATAGAGTCGGATTTAATACCCAACCTTTCTCTTGGGCTCGAGCACAAATTACTATCATAAGAAGCTCATTTTGAAATTACTAGGGTGAGTCAAACGTTTTGTAATATTTTGGAACTTTCTAGTGACGGAAGCAGTTCAAACTGTGGTAGGTACCCGCTGTGGTTGGTAGTATCGTGACACATTGTGCATTGTTTCGCCGTTTGTGATTTGAAAGCTTCACAGATTATCATGCAACATAGTCTGATTTGGGAACATATGCTTTACGTGTTCGAACCCCGCCAAAACGCTGTGGAAGCAACCAAAAACATTTGCTGTGTAAAAGGTAAAAGAACAGTTGATCACAGTACAGTAACCAGAAAAAGTTTCACTCGGGTTGCAAGAACTTTAATGATCAAGCACGGTCAGTTAGGCCTAAAACTGTGAATTCCAATGCCATACTCCAAGCAATAGATGAAAACCAAACGAGTAGGACCCAAATAGAATCAGGCGAGCTCGACGTCTCACAGTCCAGTGTTATTCACCACAACTTTAGCAAAAACATGTATAGTTACCAAATTGTATCCCACATTACCAAAATATTGTAAAACCTTTGAATCACCCGAATATTAATCATTTAAATTGGTTCATTGGGTTACGTAGCTGATATTAGTGAAGGTTCACTTGTAAGTGAATGCAACGAAGCTGCCTCAAAGTGAAATGATATGAAATAGTCTTGCAGGTATGCAAGAAATATGCTGAAGAGCACAATCAAGAAAGAAATAATCTAGAACATGGCTTCTCAAAATGGTCCATGTAAACCATAGAGTGTGAATAAAATTTTAGTTGGGTTTGTTTTCTTTATTTAATGGCATGTCGCCTTTTATGGGTTATTTAATGCCAAAGCCATCCATGTAGAAGAACAGATGTAGTACTATTTAATCCATAGCTGTCGGGGGGGGGGGGGGTAAGGAAGTTAATCCCTTTGCCATCGGATTTATCTGAAAATAAACATAATAGCGTGTATGGAGTTCGCTTACTACGATATCGCGCCCAGCTCGTTAGCTACTATACAACGGGGACTCCCCTCTAAAGTTTTTATAGGGTGAATAAAAGTATAGAAGTCCACAGGGGGTGAATTTACTAGTTTTTTTTTATTCATAAATCCCTTCATAAAAAGGGATCATTTTGACTCGTTGCCAGATATCGTACTCCTAGTAGAATGTATGATTGGGTGTGATAGTAACAAGTGATGAGTCGTTCACATTCGACTCGTTCAAAAATATTGACCATTCAAATAAACGATGTTGAAGTGGAAATTGCAAATTTAGACAGCTTTCTCAAAGAAAAATTCATTGAAATGATTTCTGATCTTAATCCATACACACGACCACCAATCATATTTAAAAGTAAGTAAAGTTGGCCACTGTAGTCGAGGGTGACCCGAAGGCTCCCTTTTCGATAGCTACTATACCAAGGTGTGGGAGAGGGCACTACTTCTTTCCCTGGATTGCTTTCCCTTGATCCTTACCTTATAATGCTGTGTTTTAAGCAAGGCAGCGTCAAGTACTATTTTTTGAGTCTTAGGTATGACTCGACCTGGGATTAAACCCAGGTCTCTCGGGCTATGGGCGAACACTCTAACCATTATGCCAAGTTTTAAACCACGTTTTAAAAAATTGAATTATACTGGATGAACAAAAAACTGTAATAAAAAATATCCCAAGCATTGTATAAGTGTTAAACACATTTTAGTAGCTTTTCCAAGTTCGTATATGGTAGAATCTGGGTTTAGTCATGTGCATTATTTACTAAACATAAAACCACTTTGAACATAGAACGTGGTAATTTACAGCTCAAACTCACGCATCTACAACCAAATAATCGTGATATCCACAGTGCCTACCCAACCCATCCTTCCCATTAAAAAAAGAATAAAAGACACGTTTACATTTATAGTATACTGATTCCCTCCTCAAGTAAATTACGTTAAACAGTGATGAATTAGTTACGTATATTTTGAAATTCAATCTTGGATTAATTTATTTAGGGGGTGAATGAAAATTAAATTTGCTTAAAAGGTCTTTTTTTGCGGGGCCTTATATATCTTTTCCTCGTTAACGGATAGGCATTCAATTCGGATGAAGAACACAAAACAATATAATTGTTCAAAATATATCAAGAAAATACAAAAAGTGGGTTGTAAACTTTGTAGAGAAGAGAAAAATCTCGTATTTTGTTTTGGCGCGCAATTTAATTCAACACTGAATTTCACCCAATCAGGATGACATATCCTATTCAGCCCGGACCTTCATTTCCGGCTTGCAAAACGGGTGAGCGGCCAAACACACTCTCTTCAGCGTGAGACGGCGACCAGAACAGACGTGCCTCTGGTCGTCCCTGCTTAGCGATGCTTTTTAGCTAGACAAGCCACCCAGTGTGGACATCTCACTGTGGCTTTAACACTAGCAGCAGCAACATGGACACTCAACGAGGGAACCATCTAATTTATGGATTCTTTACGAGGAATCCCAGTTGAACATAAATTAGAAACATACGCATGCTTTCCACAGGCACCACTTCTTGTCACCCCAAAAATTGACTATGTCGATCCGAGCGTCACTCCGCTCACGACACACAAAACTACACGGTGACTTTGAATACTTCCCTCACACGTCTAACAACACGCTGCCATCTCAACATTCCGCTAAGCTATTTCGTCTTAAACATCCAACAAGCCTAAACACCACGAGTCTGGCAGCACCAAGAACAAATAATATCCAAAGCTGCAAATAAAGAACTTTCGTTGTGGTGTTACTAAAGACCAGTTTCGTAATTCATTTGTGTGCCTAAACAAAATACGAGATTTTTCTCTTCTCTACAACTTAATGACTGCGGCTAGACTTATCTGCTAAGGTTCATCTTGGAATTGAAGTGATTTGAAAGGACATCCGTATGGTCTCTCTGCCAGTAATACGAGTGATGTAAATTGAAAAGAATCAGATAGGCGTCAATCTGCGACAGTACGCTGATTAGGCCCCTTTAGTGCCAAGGGCAGATAATTCATCCTACATTTTCCAATAAAGGGGTAGGATATCAAGTAAAACGTCTGAGAAGCCCTGACCTAGATCAATCAAATGTAGTCCAAATATTCATCTCGCACATTAAAACAGTTGACCCTATCGGTGGGGCTTAGAATACGCTGACTATATTCCTTGTTGAGAGGTAAGACCCCCACCAAAAAATGGTGTCCTGATTCATTTAACTGCTTCTGACGGCGAGGCTCCAGATATCGTGATCTGAGGAGTTTAGAGTACCCCTTCATTGTGTGGCAGTACCTATTAGGATCCTGTCTATGGGTTAAATGGATCTTATTCGATGTGTGCAAAAAAAAAAAACTCTAAAGAAAAATTCACACTCAAAAAATATAAATCTGAGCGTACAATGAACGCGATTCCCAAACCTCTCGGCAAAAAATAATGCTAGATGGGTTGAAATGAAGTTAAAATCACTCAAATCAAAATACTTAGCCAGTTGTTTCTCAGGTTTCTTTGGAAAAAAATTCAATAAAAAAATTATTCCCTTCTTTTCAGTACTTTTTCCTAGTGAGTTCTTCAGAGAAACAATTTCATTGGGTTTTTTAATTATTGGTATAAAAAAAAAAAATCACCACACAAAAAGATGGGTACAACGAAGACTTTAGAAAACGTATTTTTTATGTATCGAGCGCTGACTGGCCAGATTGTCGGCGTGCTGGAATCCACTTGAATTAATAGACACTTTTTAGGGTCATCACTTAGTCACGTAGTGGAAAATTTCGGTATATTTGTACTAATTGATCTCATTGATAACAAAGCAAAATTCAGCAAAAAATACATCGAACGTTTTCATACATGCACAGTTCATCTTTAAAAAGGGAGTGGTGTGAATAAGGAGGACAGACAAGGGTATCTCAGTGTAATTAGAGAGATTCTCAAAAACGTCTGCAATGAGCAGTCTGGCTAACGCTTCAAAATTCATTTATAAGTATTCTCAAAGATTCCATTTATGTTGGAACACATTCGACTAAATAATCAATCTGCTCATTTTGTGCTCCGAAAAGCCATTTGTTCCCTTTCATCACAAAAAAGAATATTCCTCCTTCAGAATCTTTTAGATATATATATATATATATATATAAGATTCTGGATAGGTAGTTTCACTCAACTTATTGTTCCTTTTAACCTATCATTAGTGGGGTACCGGTTTTTTACAATTATTATTATTATTATTATTATTATTATTATTATTTACTCCTTTAGAGTTTTTCACATTAGTGTTAACTGATGGTTTTACACTGGAGTTTGAGTGACAGCAAGTCTCCTCAAGTCTCCAGGACTCGTCGCAGGATTCTGGCCGTTCTTAGCCATGCTGTCGTTTGGATGATCTCTACCCGTCCGCCAATTTCCAAGTCTTCCAGGCCTTTTAATAATCCTTTAGTTATTGTGCCTAACGCACCAATCACAATTGGCACAATCGTTACTTTCATGTTCCACTGCTTTTTCAATTTTCGAGCAAGGTCGAGGTACTTATCTTTCTTTTCACTTTCCTTCAGATTTATTCTGTGACCCGCCGGGACAGCAAAGTCGACAATTTTCTTTTTTTTTGTTGATTATTATGAGGTCTGGTCTTCTGGCCGGGATTAGGTGATCCGTTTGTATATTAAAGTCCCATAGGAGTTTATGCGAGTCATTTTCTAGGACAGGTGCTGGGTTGTGCATATACCATTTATTTGTATGGTCGAATTGAAATTTCCTGCACATTTCCCAGTGGACCACCTTGCCGACCCAGTCGTGTCTCGCCTTATACTCCTTCTGTGCTAATTTGCTGCATTCGCTTATGGGATCGATCTTTTCGTCTCTGTCACCGCATAGCCTACATTTACTGTTTTGTTGCGTCTTATCTATCCTTGCTTTGATATGATTGGTTCTTATGGCGTTGTCCTGTGCTGCTATTAGGAGGGATTCCGTTTCTCTCTTAAAGTTTCCTTTTCTTAGCCAGGTCCAGGTTTTTTTTGTGTGAAATGTTGTTTATTAGACGTTTAAAGCGGCCATAGAGTTGTTTTCCTTCCCATTTTTGTTTCCTAGTCGTTGTCACTCTTTCGTCTATCGTGTTGTCGGTATCGTTTCTGATGGTTGTAATTAGTCCTTGTTCGTGTTTTTCTATGTAGTCTTCGAGCCGTTGTATGGATGCGTCAACAGTGTCTTCGATGCTGGTAGGTCCTCTTCCTCCCTCTTTTCTAGATACATATAGTCTGTCAACGTCGTCTCTGGGGTGTAATGCCTTATGCATGGTCATTAGTTTTTTTGTCCTTTGGTCCATTTGTTTAAGTTCCTCTCTGGTCCACTTGAGAAAGGGTCCTGAATATCTGACAAGGGGCACAGCCCAAGTATTTATTCCTTTGATGAGGTTTCTGCTGGAGAGTTTTGTCTCGAGTAGTTTTCGCGTTCTCCTGAGATATTCTTTTCGGATCGTGTCTTTCATTTGCACGTGTTTGATGGTGTCAGCCTCCAAGATGCCCAAGTATTTGTAGGTTTCCTTTTCTTCGAATGTTCTAATTCTGTCGTGATTTGGTAGTTCCATTCCGTCAGCCATATGTCGTTTGCTACTTTTCATGATGACCATGGCACATTTTTCCATGCCAAATTCCATTCCTATGTATATTATTATTATTATTATTATTATTTTACTTCTTGAGAATTTTTCACATTAGCGTTAGCTGATAGTTTTTCACTGGAGTTTGAGTGAGCGCAAGTCTCCATGACTCTTCTCAATATTTTGGCTGATCTCAGCTATGCTTTAGTTTGGACAGTCTCCCCCGTCCTGTTATTTCCAAGTCCTCCAGTCCTTATATCAAACCTTTTGTGACCGTACCAAGAGTACCAATTACAATTAGTATAATAGTCACTTTCATGTTCCAGTATTACTACTATTATCATTAGTTGTAGTAGAAGTAGTTTTAGTAGTTATGTATATATATATATATATAGTTTCGTTTGGTTTGATTGTGTTTTGTGGCATATCAACTCTAGTTGCAAAGGCAGGACGACCAGCTCGAACCTACATACAGCAGCTCTGTGCCGATACGGGATGTAGTCCCGAAGACCTACCGGAAGCCGTAGACGATAGGGAGGGGTGGCGAGAGAGGGTCAGGGACATCCGTGCTGATAGCGTGACACGATCATGATGATATATAAGATTTGTAAGAGAATAGTTTGTTGGTAATAATTTTAAACGAGCCTGGACTAATTTGCTTGCTCATAGTTAAGCTGTTTCGAATATTGCTGACACTAATAATTCTATTTAATATTAATCAGTTGCTTGCACACAGTTAAATAGTTTCAAGTATCGCTCTTTCAGCGCAATTGATCCTCACCCACAACCTTCTAGCATCGAGTTAAAAAGGGTTATGTGTTTATATGTCACAAATGCAATTTGAAGAATACGGTCGTGACAATCAAAGAGCTACCAGGGTTTGACATGACCAGCCGATTGATTGGGTCTGGTCTCTCCGACTGACCGCTTGTCAAGCCAAGTAAGGGCCAAAGTAGAGTGTTGCTGGTCACATGACCACTTTGACTGCCAGGCCAGAGACTGCTCAGCCAACAGGATCCCATCCTCAAGAATTACGGCTCGCCATCCACAGCCAATAGGTGGCCTCGTTGGTCGTGGGGGGGAGTCTTACTCTTCTGTAGCGGTAGTCAGCGTATTCTTCAGCCTCATCTAACTGGGTGGTATATGTGCCCATGTGTGTGTGTTGGTTGGTTGGTTGGTTGGTTGGTTGGTTGGATGGATGGGTTTTATGGCATATCAGCCTTTGAAGGTTATTTAACGCCAAAACATTTTTATTCAAATAATCTGTTCTATTTCAAACAATTCAGTTTAGCATGAGTACACAGTTTAATTGTCAAAAACATATCTATTTCAATCTCTTCAGTTAATTCAAACAGTTCTAATTCAGTCAATTAAGTTAAATATAAGTATAGATTTTCTTTACACAGTTAAATCTCAAAACAGTCCTGTATTAAACAATTCAGTCTAGTGTAAGTACAGTTTCAATGTCAAAACAGTTCCATTTCAAACAATTCAGTTTAGCATAAGTACACAGTTTAATTGTCAAAAACATTTCTATTTCAAGTTATTCAGTTTAGTCAGTTCTAATTCAAACAATTCATTTTAGCATAAGTATGCAGTTTAGTTCTATTTAACCCATAGATAGGGCCCTACCGTGTGCTACCATTCCGGGCCAGAGTGAACCTGGGAGCAATGGCAATGAAGGGGTACTCTGCATTCCCCAAAACTCTTGGATTAGTGGAACTTTACCATCTGATTATTTAGTGTCATATCAAGGACACTCGTTGGGGGTGGTATTAACCTTCTGCAGAAGTGCAGTCGGTGTATTCTACTGCCCCAGCCGACGGGGCAAGTGTGTGTGTGTGTCTGTGTGTGTGAAATGTTATTTTATATATTAGTAGATGATATTCCCAGTAAATGACTAACAGTTTGTTTGGGTTTTTTTTAGATAAGTGGTTCTTATTCTTCATGCAATCTGCGTAGGTAAAATATTATTGAAGGTTTCTCTTTAATGTCTTTTTTTGGTGTGGCAGAGACATGAAAGGCTAATGTATCTGATAAGTTGTTTTAATGATACTACTTCACACTATGCAATGCATGCAAACACACACACACACACATAAATACACCTACACACAAATATACCTACACACACCCCATCCCCCCACACACATACGCACACACACTCCTACACTAACACACACATACCTACACACACACGCGCACACATCTACACATACACACTTACACACACATACTTATACACATACAAATGCAATTACACATACACAAACACACGTACACAGACACCTACACACATATACACCGACAGAAACATACCTACACACAAATGCACACACCGACACATACACCTACACATACGCACGTGCATACACAAACACACCTACATACACACCTATATACACACACCTACATACACACACACACTCACACACCTACACACACACACACACACACACACCTATACAAAGAGAAAAGCTGTTATCGCAATAGAGTGAAAACATGCCCTCAGGAGAAGTAACACATTCATTGTTTTGTTATGACATTTTCAGTCTTATCAGGAAAGGGCAGTTCATTTATGTTTGATGAAAACAATCTTGATTTCTTCACCTTTTATCAAATGACATCAGCAAAATCTTTAATAATACAACAAGGCTACGACATTAAAATATATATCAACGCATTAAAAAATCAGACTAAAAAGGAAATTACCTGAATAAATTTGAAGACGTCTTTGTAATTTATCGCATCAGATTGTCGAGCAATCAGCATCAGGTTGAATGATAGGAAAGCCCATAGAGATTGTAAAACATTCGATTAACGGCATGCTAACCTGTCTACGGTTATCTTATGACTCGAGGTTAGGGAATCGTATTCATTGTAAGTTCGTTTTTGTGTATTTTTACACACCGTAATATGATATCAAGTATTCCTATGTATTACAAATAATTTGCACACAGTTGTATCATTTCAAGTATTCCTATCTAATCCTAATAATTATATGGTTTCAAGTAATTATTTCTATTTAATAATAGTAATTTGTGTGTATACAGTCATATACATTTAAGTAAGTAATAATAATCCTTAGTAGCTTCAAGTAACTATTTTTGATACAAATAATTTACAGTTATATTGGATCGAGTAATCCTATCGAATACGAATAAGTTTCAAACAGATCTATTTGACTCATAGATGAGACCCTAACAGGAACTACCAGTCAGGGTTAAAGTGGACCTGGTAGTAATGGCAATGAAGGTGTACTCGACATTTTCCAGATTTCCAAGATTTGAGCCTCATCATCAGAATTTGGTGTCATACCTAGGACCCCCCCCTTGAGAGGTGATCTTATCCCCTCGTCATATTCCTAAGTCTCACCTAAAGAGCGAGAAGTATATTTATGCTTGTACTTTAGGAAACAATAGATGTGCTACGTCGTAGGAAATAGACGAGTTCAAATATTACCCGAGTTTAAATATTGGACGAGGCTGTTTGCATTTCACAGAGCAGAAAGGTATGAATCCAGCTCTTCTCGCTACATCTATGGATAAACAGTAGGGCAGACTAGCGTCTTTAGCCTTGGTATGGCAACCAGTCAAGGAGAAGGAAAAATCTAAATTCAAACTTGCGGAGGGGTTGGGTAAATATATATGCTATGTCGTATTTACTAGTTTCTTTATCCTGATGCATATAGAAGCTTTTAATTGGTTTGGTTTAGTTCGGTTTCTTTGTTTAATGGTGTTTTAATTGTTTTTGCTTTTTTTAATGGCACATTATCTACGTATATAAGCTTTTAATTGGTTAGGTTCGAAGATTGGATGTGGATTATAAAAAAAATCAACGCTTGTGGACCGGCGTGGGGAAATAAGGATTTGTGATACGTGATGATTCTAGAAAGCACGATGCAATAAGTAAGTGAAATAGAGAATATATAAAAATGAGATAATTTGAAAATTTAGCGAGTTGAGTTTTGAAATCCAAAGAGAAAAATTGGGATTAGACGTTAGTACGAATCAGTAAGAGACGGATTGGTGAGGTGGCTTCAAAGGAGGTATATTTGTGGGGTTTAAAGGGTTTTAAGTAGTCAGGCGCTAAGGGCAAGGCTGTGTTACCCTAAGATATCTGACCCCATATTTTGGTTATATTATTTTACCCCACGTTGACTGGCCGGTGCAATGCCTTGCCCAAAGAAGGTCCATAAGAAATATACAAAAGGAAAAGATAGGAACAGATAGGAGACGAAAACATTTCTTTCATACTTTCCTTTATTTACTTGGTGAATGGACTAACCAACGCTACGTCCCAAAACATAGCGTGGTGTCCAAAACACCAGACAGTAAAATCGGTGTTGTCGGTTCGACGTCACTACCCGAAAAGAGAGCTCGGTTCACAGAAAACCTGAGTATTTATCTCTCTTCACCGGCTCCAAATTCGCCACTCCAAAATCCTTCTAATTTTGGCGCGACCGCTTCTCATTGGCCACTTTACATTTTATTATTTTTCTTTTTTCTGATTTTAACCGGATGGATGCGTGGAGCCTTTTGCGTGGCAACGCGTTTATACATTTTGTATCTGGCAGCCGACGAGTCAATATCCGGTTGGGAGTTTTTACTGTTAATTCCTAAATCCCCACATATTGGTAGACCCTTACAAAGTTCCCCCCTCTCCCTCTCTCTCTCTCTCTCTCTCTCTCTCTCTCTCTCTCTCTCGCTCGCTCGCTCGTGTTTGCGTTTACTGGTATAAAATGTTAGTTCAGAATAAAACAACTTCGGATTTGAACAATATGAGTCAGCAATTATTTTTGAATTGTAAGCTTCCAGATGACACCAATAACGTTACATCAAGAGCAAAGAACGATAATAATGGATGGTGAGAGAGAATTCGGGGACTTCGTGTTGTCAGCGTGACTTGATGATGATGATGATAAAATTTACTCAACGATGAAAATTACCATACAATGAATTTACTGATGATGGTGGATTTACCGCGATAAATTTACGACGGATCCTACAAGACTCTTCCTTCAATTCAGTATAGATCAATTGTTTGTTAGAAGATAAACTTCAGATATTTTGTCTATTTAGCTAATTTATTTGACAGAGAAAGTTTAGTCAACAGGTTTCAAAGTCAATCATCCCTTAATGAAGATATTGAACCGATAGTGGATATTCTGGTTAAGCCGCGAGCTATTTGGATAGAATAAGAGTCGCCATACATGTGAGCATTCATGTTAGGGTTTATTCGGATCGCAAGAAGGACTTGTTCTGAATATCAACTGGTCGATGTAAATAATGTTCGTTCATTGTCATCGATTACAACTGTTAACTAAGCCAAAAACTTATCAAATGAGCTACACAAGTGATTTATTTATAAAGATGAAATTTTGTATAGAACTCGCCACACTTTTTGGTTTAGTTTAGGTTTCTTTAATGTCTTATCAACCTTCGTGGATTATTTGATGCCAAAACCATCCTTATAGAAGGACAGTACACTTTTTGGATTAGATGATAATGGGAGAATGGTGCAGCAGGGGCCTACAGATTCTTCCGAAAAGTAATCCGAAAAGTTTGGAATTCCATGTTTTTCCTACTCCTAGACTGTTTGCTGTATCAAAGATAGAAAACTTAGTTTGGTTTCTTTATTTTAATGGCATATCAACCTTCGTGGATTATTTAATGCCAAATCCATCCTTCTAAAAGAACAACAGTGGTACTATTTAACCCATAGCTGGGAGGATAAGGTGGCTCAAACCTTTCCCAAGGGTATTTGTCCGAAAGTGAACGTAATAGCGCGACTAGAGTTCGAACACGCTGACTACGATTCCGCAGTCCAGCGCTTTAACCATTGCACCACGAGAACACCCCAGATAGAGAACTTAGTCTACCTTACTATTCATCCATGTATAAATACACATCTACAGGGTGAAACGATAAAATTGTCGTCCTAAAGAAAAACAACACTACAGCTTTATTTTAAAACTTTTATTGAAAAAATCAATTCAGGTAACTTGATTATGTAGAAGAGCTAACATCTATTCAATGTAGCCGTCTTCAGTCTCAATCACCACCTCGATACAGATCCGGAACTGGGAGCATGCCTTTTCCACAAGCGCCGGCGGGAGCTCGGCGAATACTCGGCGGATGACGACAATCAGGCTGGCTTTGGTGTTGTGGGAGGTCATGTTGGTGATGTTCTCGACATATGACCAAACGAAGTAGTCCAGCGGGTTCAGGGAGGAGTGGGGCCAATGGGAGAAAGGTACAAAGTCGTAGCAGTCCTTCTGAAGCTAAGCCTGGGTCTCTTTGGACTTGTGGGCCGGCGCCGAGTCCTTTTGCCATACCCAGGGTCTGCCACCGGCCACCTGATTGCACCAGGGGATTACCACACTCTTCAGCACAAAGAAGCCGACTTCGAAGATGTGAGGTGTCATGATGTGGCCCTCACTTGAAACCACACCAAAGACCATAACCGTAGCCGGAAACTTTGTTTTCTTCACCCTGGGCACGTTGAACCGTTCGGATTTGCATTTTATGGGTACTGGCAATGGTCCTATTGTCATAATTTGGATCGGTAGAGAGCCTGAGTTGTACAGCGGCGCATCTCCGATCTCGCTCGTTGAACATTGTGTCACTTTCAGACATGATAGAAGGCTCCTATCGCTCTTGGGATTTGTACTCAACTGGCCAACTAGTAGAAAGAAAAAAAGAAAAAGAAAACCGGTTTTCATTAAACGGAAATGGAATCGTCGTCTTTTCCTGGGCGATAATTTTATCGTTCCACCCTGTATATACACACATTGGCCAAGTGGGAAGAGTGTTCGCCAATTGTCCGGGAGACCTGGGTTCAATCCCAGGTCGAGTCATACCAAAGACTTTTAAAATGGTACTTAATACCTCCTTGCTTAACACTCAGTAGTATAAGGTACGTATCAAGGGTCGCCCTCGACTACGGTCGCCAATTTACATATATACATACACATCCACACACAGACATAACAAGGAATATATATAATTGGTTAGAAAAATATTCTTGAAGACGAAGCAAATCTCATTAAAAGGATGCACTTTTCCTTATACATCGGTGTATAACAGATGACCTATACAGATGATTTGCTTAGACTGTGTAGAACCAGCCCCTCACTTTTTGAATCATCTGATAACACAAGAATAGTTCACCAGTATGCAACAGATTCTCAGAACAATATTTCTCAATATTTGTCTAAATTTCTGAGATGAATCTTGATAATTTTTATCACTTAGAATATTTAGGGGGGTGTTATCGTGGTGTAATGGTTAAAGTGGTGGACATCGAAATCGTAGTATGCGAGTTCGAAATCCAGTCGCGCTATTACGTTCATTTTTGGACAAATACCCCCCTTATCCTCCCAGCAATAGGTTAAATAGTGTAAGTACTGTTCTTCTAGACTGCTGGCTTTGACATTAAATAACCTACAAAGGTTGATATGCCATTAAAACAAAAAAAAAACCTTAGAATATTCAGACTGTTGTCTTCATCTTTATTGTTATATTCACAACATTCTAACAGGACACATGGCGCAGTGGATAAGACGTTTAGTTGAGAATTGCTTCTGAGTGACATCATCTGGAGGTTGCAGGTTTAATCCCAACTACAGATAGAATAACAAGAGATACTTAACACTTGTATCCAATCATGGTTAACGGAATTAGAATAATCTACCGCCGTGGATTAAATAAAGAGGTTCAGTTCAAGGCTTTGTGCAAGCTCCCAAATTGGACAAGAAACTCCTGAAATATGCCGAAGGACATATCGATCGAAACGTTGTAAGTATAAAGGCGGTAGACCGAATATTCTAAGTGATGATCTTCGTCAGATTGCGAATCGAGGCGATTTCTTCCTCCGAGGCTATCTGCCGTACCAATGATAAAGAGCCAAATCTGCCTTACTATTTATATTCACACACACACACACAAATATTTGTGTGTTTGTGTGTGTTTGTGTGTGTGTGTGTGTTAACCCAGCTCTGCTGTAGTGGACAAGATGTGAGCTAGAGTTACTTTATTAGTAGAGTATAACTGGCTTGAATTTCTGCCCTTCTCATTGACCAATTGCTATACCAATGCAAAAGAGCCTAGTCTATCCTACTATTTAGCAGCGGCTGGTGAGAGAAGAAGAGATGGGTTCATGTCTTTCTTTAGGATATTATCATAAAGGGAGATGGCTTCAGGTATAATAAATGCTAATTATGGACCGGTTATCCTATCCAGGCTAAAAACTGCCGTACTATTTTATTTATAGTGTGGAGGGTTACATGAATTCATGCCTTTTCAGAGCATATCAGCTCGAAGTAAAACGTAACCTCGTCTTGTATTTGAACTTGGGAGAAATAAGAATCACATATGTGCTGGAAATTAAGCATTGAATGCGATTTCCAGTTTTAATTTTCTTATTGTTTATAAAGGATTAACTAAGTGATATTGGATAGCAGGTCGTGTGAAGTTCGAATTTGAGATTAAGTCTTTTGCAGCTAATATTTACGATTAGCCTTTGGTATAGATATAGAAAGAAGAATGCACGAAGGCAATTGATAGTCTACAGATATAATCAGCCAAGTTTGCACCAGCTAATGCTAATAATGAACGCTATTACGGTCAAATAGTTAGATGTAGATTTAAAAAATAAAGAAGCCTATCCCGCGGGAATGTGTTCTGATAATGGACAATGACTAATGTAATAATCTAATATTAACGACTGCAGGTCTTAAAATCACATATAAAATCTAAAACCCTTTTGGTTTTAACAATATGACGCATATTATGAATAGTTTTAGACTTTGAATCAGCTATTTTATAATTATCTTAGGTGTGTGCAAAAGCTTCCATTATGGCATTCCATACTATACTAAAAGCCATTTCAGGTGCAGTGGACGGTTAGAGCTGCAGATCTATTACAAAATCTATGAGAGAGACACATTTTAGTTTGGGTCTGAGATTTTGCTCCTTCAAATCTATCGCCAGTTTAAGAAATTCAAAGAAAGTTTTGCTTTAACACTTGGAATAACTTTTACCATTATTCAGATGAAGTAAGTATAAGATTTTAGTGAATGGTGAATTTGTTATTTTAGCGAGGGTTTTAGTGACGTGTTTCCTCGCTGGGTTGTGAGAAAATAAAGGAGTGAGAAGACGAAGATGCTGCAAGGTTTTTATGATGGTTTTAATGGCAGCGGGGAACAAAGGGTTTACGTTTATGCTGCAAGTCTCGTATGAAGGAAGGAAGGAAAGAAGGAAATGAAGTTGTCATAGAGTTGAGAAGGCATTTTAGCAAAAATGTGCATCGTTAGGTTTAGGCATTGCTGAATGTGTGAGTGACGTATGGTCGCCATAGGTGTAGCGAAGGTCGTGTTTGCTGGTTAAGGACAGGAATGATGTAGTCGCCCATGAATGCGTGGTCCTGGTCGTTTGAGGAGAGAAGCGTAAATGTCTCCAGAAAATGTTGCCCAGGGATGAAGTGGCGGTATTTGGAGCGGTATTTGGAGCGGTATTTTGCGTCGCAGTCGATATAGCCAAAGCTGGAGGCAACTTAAAGTTGTTCCTGTGTGAGGCGTATTGAATTCATCTAATACATATTCAACTGGGAACCCATGGTCTAAGAGAATAGACGCAAGGGGTTCATAAATTAGATGGCTTTCCTCATTGTGGTGATGCTGCTGCTATTGAAGACGTCTGTCCTTTTTGAAGAGTTTTGAGGAAGAGAAAGTGTTTGGCGGGCTTTCCCCAATTTGGTGCTGACCGGAAAGATGGTCTGGGATGAATAGGATAAGTCATCCTGATTGGGTGAAAATATGCGTCGACCGTAACGGTCAAATTGATTAATGCGCCAAACAAAAATACTAAGTTCTTTCTGCTACAAGATCGATTTATTTTATATCCTTTGGACTTAACGATATTGTTTTATATTTATTGTAAAAACAAACGCTTTTTGTCCGAAATCTTTTTTTTTCAAACAAAGAGAATATAAGTAGAATAAAAAAAAGGTATTCACACTTTTAAACAAAAAGAATATTCGTAGAATAATAGGTATTTTCAAACGTGATGTGAAACAGCTTCGTCCAGGAATTTGAACTCGAGTCACCGATTCCATTTGTTATAGCAATAATCATCACGATAAGAACGCCTCTCAAATCCAGCATTGCTTTTCTAGACAGGTAGCTATCCAAGGCCAAAGATCCCATTTCTCCTAGTTATTTAGGTGGGGCTAGGAAAAAGATATGGCGGCGAGCATTTCTAAGCAAAAAACGCTTTGAGCCAGAATTTGAAACCGGCTCACCGATTCTATTTTCCGTGCTACCACCACCTCTATTGTTTAAATACCTTAACCTTCATCGGTAGTCAAGCTCCATCTCTGTTGTTGTAATTTACTAAGCATTTTACTTAGATGTGGCACAAGGCCATATGAAAGGGGCACCCAATGAGACTCCATCTCTGTTGTTAGCCTATCTCTATCTCCATTCACTTTCATTGTTAGGCTACCCCCGCCTTCATTGTTAGGCCATCTCCATCTTCATTGTTAGGCTACCTCCACCTCCGCTGTTAAGCTACCTCCCCCTTCTTCAGCCCAGTCAGCTAGGGCAGTAGCATACAGTGACTGCGTCTCTGCAAAGTGGTAAGACCCCACCCCTAACGAGTATGATGGATATGAAACGCAATTGCATCTGATGGTGAATCTCCTGTCCTAGAGCTTTGGGGAAAGTAGAATACCTCTTCATTGCCACTACTCCCAGGTCCACTCAGGAATGATAGCATCTGATAGGGTCCCATCAATGATTTGAATAGAATTGTTTAATTGTTTACTATACGTAAGACCGTGTAACAGTGTGCAAACAAATGACTGTTCAACTGAATTATTGGTATTAAATAGCAATACTTGCAACTATTTAACTCTGCGGAAACAATTGAATAGTGCTGAATAGAATTATTAGTGTTGAATAGCAATAGTTGAAATCATTTAACTGTGCGCAAAAAAAAACTATTAGCGTTAGAAAGTTATACTTGAAACTATTTAACTGCATGTAAACCAATCTCTTGTTCGATTGAAAATTAAGTTCCCAAGAAACAATTCGTTTACAAATCATATCCATTTTGTTTATATATGTAAACTGGATTTGGTATTAAAAAAACCCACAAGGGTTAATATGTCGTAAAACACAACCAACCAACCATCCATCCACCTCCATTGTTAGGTTACCTCCACCTCCATTGTCAGGCTATCTTCAACACCATTGTTAGGACACTTCCACCTTCATAATTAGGGTACCTCCACTTCCACTGTTAGGCTACCTTCACCTTCATTATTAAGCTACCTCTTCTTCCATTGTTAAGCTACCTTCACCTCCGTTGTTAGGTACCTCCTCATTCATTGTTAGGCTACCTCCAATTCCATTGTTAGGTTACCTCCAATTCCGTTGTTAGGCTACCTCCACTTACACTGTTCGGCTACACGCACCTCCGTATTATCTATATATCCATCAATGAAAAAAAAAACTTCCTATTACGATTCGATTATCAAGTAATAGTACAAATGGGTCACCTTTTCAATTTTGTAAAAGAAAAATATGATTCCATAATTGATATTTTATTCGTCAGGGGAAGAGAAAATGAACTATAATATTTCATATCAAGATGTATGTGACTAAAAGAAGATGTACGAAAGCTATTTAGACACATAGATATGTGCAAAGATAATTACAATTTGATAAATAAAAGGAATAAAATACATCACAATCTGGAAATGCTATATGATGGATATTCATTACCCACTCAAAAAGTAAAGATAAAAATTCACACACACATGCACACAGGCGCGAATACACACGTACACACATGTATGCTCTCACACACACACACACACACACACACACACACACACACCTATATGTACTTGTATGGATATACGGTTAGGTTATTTGATTGAATTGCATATCAACCCTTGATGGTTATTCAATGCCAAATCCTGTTTATATATATATATATATATATATATATATATATATATATATATATATATATATATATATTATGATTGATAAATGAATAGTTTGTAGGTAAATTTATGTTGTTAGCACTGAGTTAAATGGTTTTAAGAATAGTAATTGATGAAATAGTAATATTTGTCCCATAGATAGGACCCTAATAGGTACTGCTATGCCAGGCCTGAGTGGAGTAATAGCAATTAGGGGCAACTCCACATCCCCCAAAGCTCCAGGACTGGAGCCTCACTGTCAGATACAGTTTAGTGTCATATCCAGGACACTCATTGGTGGGGTCTTACCCCTCAGCAGAGATGCAGTCGGCGTATTCTATAGCCCTAGCCGACGGGGCTGCATATGTATATAAGTGCACAGAATCAGTTGGCTGGTTGGTTGGTTGGTTGGTTTAGCTTTATGGCATATCAACCATTGTAGGTTATTTCGTCCCAAATCTTCTTTATACACATATATTAAATATATGATTTGGTTTGGTTCGGTTTTATGGCATATCAACCATTATAGGTTAGTTAATGCCGAATCCTCTTTATAAATATATATTGAATATATGATTTGTAAACATATTTTGTTCATGATATTTTTAATGAGCCTGAGCTCTTTTTCACACAGTCAAATGGTTTCAATCATTTTATTTTTACTATTAATCACTTGTTTGCGCACAGTGAAGTGGTTTCAAGTATTGCTATTTAACACTAATTATTCTATTCGACGTCATTCATTCGTTAAATGGTTCTAAGTATTGCTATGTACCACAAACAATCCAATTAAACATCAGTCATTTGTTTACACACAATTTAATTATCAAACAGTTCTATTTTTAACAACTGAATTTAGCATGTCATTTGTTTGCACATAGTTCTATTTGACAAATAGATAGGACCCTGTCAGGTGCTACAACTCCGAGTCTGAGTGGACCTGGGAGCAATGAAGGGGTACTCCATATTCCCCAAAGCTCCAAGTCTAGAACCTCACCATTATATGCAGCTTAGGGTCATATCTAGGACACCCGTTGGTGGAGTATCACCCTTCAACAAACATGCAGTCGGCGTATTCTACAACCCAAGCCGACTGGACTTACAGGATTAGTGTTACTTCCTGGTTCTCTTGACAGCATCAATGTAGTATCTACGCACACAGCCTCTTATCAAAATTAACAATGTTTCCAGGGCTTAGAATACGTCGACTGAATCCTCTGTAGAGAATCGGTAACACCTTACAAAAAGTAGTGACGTGAACATGACATTGAATTGCAACAGATCGTGAAACCCTAGTTCTGGAGAGTGTGAAGCCCCACTTCATTGACATTATTCCCAGGTTCACTCTGACTCAGAATGGAAGTACCTGTTAGGGTTCCATCTCAGCGTAAAATAGGTCTATGTGCAAATTGTTTAGATTAGACAAAAAAAAAACACTTGATATCATATAACTGTGAGGAAAAAACTGAGGAAATATCTTCACAAAAAATATAAAAATAAACGTACAATGTACGCAATTCCCTAATCTATTGGCATAAAATCACCCCAGACAGGTTGATATGCCGTTAAAATCAATCAATCATCTCAAGAAACAACTACACTAAAAAGGTGAATATGAACGTACAATGAATGCGATTCGTAAACCTCTACGCATGAAATAATCTTTGAAGGGTTGACATGCAATTAAAATCAAGCACCTTAAGAAACAGTAACACAAAAACTATAAATGCAAGCGTACAATTCATGCAATTTCCTAACATCTAGATATCAAGTAACCCTCGAGGTATTGACATGCCATTGAAATTAATCAATCTAGAATCAAAATGTCTCTTTCCATCCCTTTGTCAAGAATCAGTGTAGTATCAGTTCCTTCTATTTAACTTAGTAATTCAAAGTTAATCTCACCTCGTTGTTCTGGCAACAGAATGCTAACGTCGCGGTTAAGTCAGTCACCTGCTTTCCGGTCGAACGATCAAATCAGAACAAGGTTCGCTTGTTAATTTTCTATATTTGTTTTGCGTGACAGAATTGTTCTGTAAAAGTCATACCATTATTATAAATATAATACGGGTATATAAACTGATGTTACTCTATAGGTCATCTCTTGACTTTTAACCAAGAAATCGCTCATTCATGATACTAATAGGTCATCTCCAGTTTAAGAAGATGATGAAACAAATTATGGCATCAAAAAGGCGGGTGGGACTCTCATTATACCACCACCCGTTAATCATATAAAGGTGAAATTGGAGTATTGAGCATCATAAACAAGAACGTTTGCCATTTATTATTGAGGATCTTTATGCCAAAATGTGACAAGTCAATTGCAATAGAATATGTAATAATGATGTGGAGTGCTGTAACGGTTACCGGCCCGGAAAACAGAATTGGTGAGCCGAACACAAATTTCATTTGGTTTTTTTTACGTTGACTTTTCTCAAATGCACTTTGGAAAGGCATGAATCTACACAATAGCCAGGGTTGATTAAACTCTCTAGTCATGGTGATGCACAACCTGTCTAGGAGAGCGTCATCACTGAATTCAAACCTCGGAAAAGGATAAACCACAATCGGCCCAAAAATTATCATAGTATTACACAATTTACTGATGGCGAAAGCTGTGGAGAGCCATCATCTACCAAGTCTTGATAGGACATGACACTTTCTATTCAATTCTTGCAATAAAAGTTTTATTTTTTGACCAACATTTTGTTCATGTTAATTTCAGTTGCCTTTCATAGCAACTCTTATACTACCATAATATCTACTACTAGTAAAGTAAAGTTGTCTCCCTTTAGTCGAGGGAGACCGGAAGGCTCCCTATTTCAATCGCTACTACACTGATGTGTCGGAGAGGGCGCTACTGCTTTCCCTGGATATCTCCACTTTACCCTTGATACGTACCTTATATTGCTGAGTGTTAAGCAATGAGGTATCAAGTACCATTTTTTAAGTTTTTAGTATGACGCGACCTGGCATTGAACCAAGGTCTCCTGGACCATTGACGAACACTCTACCCATTAGACCAATGAGTCGGTTCTACTACTAGTAGTGCAGGTCAAAAGCGCGATAAAGTAATAGTCTGTGTTGCTGATATGAAAAGCAACTGAAATTAAGATAAAAGGAATATTGATAAAAAAAAAAGTTAATAATGATTAGGCGTGCTTCCTCTATAAATAACATGATTCAATGTAATATTACTTTTAACTTTACTTGTTTATTTGATCAGTTTAATTAATTCATTTTTAATAAGATACCCTTCTACTTAGATGACTGAAATAGGAACCTCATTGTGGCATAATGATTAACAATTTTAGCTATAGGGATGTCGCTCAAGCAGCACCTACCCCTTGTTTAAAAATGTAGGGTCAGGTTTATTGCTTGATACCTGAGATATCCATTCAAAGAAGGAATGCCGACAGAAATAAGCTAAGATATTTTTGGCACTGCCACATATTATTTAATATTGATAATAGTTGTGAGAGTATATTTATACTAACCCGCTCACTAAATCTCGCAACTATGAACCGTTTTTGCAGTGTTACAGTGATATAGGAATATACAAAAACTGGGGCATAGAGTCACCGTAACGCTGTGGCTAACGAGTGGGATGCGTCATCGATGTAAGCGAGTTCGAATTCCAGTTGCGCTATTGCATTCACTTTTGGACTAATCATATTTACCAACCCCTCCGCTCCGGCAGGATATGACACAAGGTCAATCTTTAAGCGAAGTTTAACAGGTTTTGATTCAGAGTTTTCCTTCACCTAGACTAGTTTCCTCACCAAGGCTGAAGAACCTAGTCTGCCCTACTATTTACCCATAGCTGGATGGAGAATAATTGGATTCATACCTTTCCCAAGGGTATTAGTGCTATGTGAAATGCAATCAGTCTTGTCCAGGATTTGAACTCGTGTCGCCATGTCCATTACACCACGGGCACCTCCTAATGCCCCGTGGGAAAGGTATAAACCCCATTATCCCTCAAACTATAGGTTAAATAGCAACTCTACTGTTCTTCTAAAAGGTTGGCTTTCGGCATTAGATAACCCATGAATGTTGATATGCCATTAAACTAAAAAAAACAAGCCTTTTATTAAGGAGGATATTCCTTGGGGCGCAGTGGTTAACTTGCTGAACTGTGACATCGTAGTAAACTCGTTCGAACTCTAGTCACGCTATCACATTCACTTTTAGACTGATAACATTGGGAAAGGCATGAACCCTATTATCCCCAAAGCAATGATCTAAACACTGCCATTACTATTCTACAAGGAGGGTTTTGGCATTAAGTAACCTATGGATGTTGATATACCATTAAACAAAGAAACCAATCATCCCTCATCATCGAGTCACGCTGACATCACGAAGTTCCCTAACTCTCTCACTTACCATACGTCCCTATCATTAATTGTTCCTGGCAGGTCCTCTAGCCTGCATCCAGTGTCCGCACAGAGCAGATGTATATAAATCTTCGCTAATCGACCAACACTGGTATGTCCATGTGTAGGAGTCCATAAGAGAACGTTACCTATGTATTCGTCTTTGCTTCTCCAGCAGTGTCCCGCATATTCATCTAACTTGAATGTTTTATGAGATGGAAGGTGAGTAGCACTACAGCTGCTTTTTTATTGGGTGCCGCTTCCGGGATTTGTTCAAGATAACACGTTGTATTTTTGTGTAATTCCCATCGAGCTTTTTTCTCCATGACTTTTGTTAGCATCCCAGTGGTGCATCCATACAGTAGTATAAACGTAGCTCCAGCTTGAAAGTAAACTAGTTTTATTTTATCGGTTAAATCAGATTTCCATATGAATGATAACCTGTCAATAGCATTCCATGCCTTCGCTAGGCATATGTTGACATCACTTTCAGTCGATGAGATGTTGCCGGCGAGGCATGTGAACTGATCAACAAATTTTTCGAGACTTGCTACTTAGAATGGAGTTGGCTCCCTTTTGTTTAAAACACATGAACTCATTTTATTTGCATTCAAGTAGAGACCAATGCTTCCAGCTGCTTGCTCTAGGCAGTGCCGTAGGGATTCTGCTTGGGCTGGCGTGTTTGCAAGAAGCGCTAGATCATTTGCGTTGTCTGCGTAGAAAGATACCAAACCAAACAATGGGACACTTATAATCTAGATTGGTACTAATTTTATGCCACTATTGTTTGCTGGGAGTAATATGGTGAATACTTTTCTCGTTTGAAATAAAGTTTCCCATTGTTCGCCAATGGTCCGGGAGACCTGCGATTCAATCCCAGGTCGAGTCATACCAAAGACTTTAAAAATGGTACTTGATACCTCCTTGCTTAACACTCAGCTATACAAAGTACGTATCAAAGGTAAAGTGGAGTAATCCAGGAAAAGGAGTAGCGTCCTCCCCTACACCTCGGTGTGGTAGCTATTGAAAAGAAGCCTTCGGGTCGCCCTCGACTAAAGGGAGACAACTTCACTTTTTTACTCATGTATTGTATAAAGGTTAACGTAGACTTTTGTAACTTCAACTAGTTTTAATGGCTGGTTTGTTGCCTTGAAGAAAAATAGCCTAAACAGTGAATTATTCTCACTATTTATTCTTTATTTATTTTTAATGGCCTCCAATTGTGACTAATTGGAAAGCATTTTTATTCTTCATCATACAAAATCTTTATTTGAAAAGAAATACAAATTTATTGGTAAGCATATTTATTTCATGGATAATTTTTATAGAAAAAAAAGAAAAAAGAAATAAATCGTCGGATCTAAAAGCATTACAGTTAATATGCAATGAAAATAGAAGCAATGAAGTTAATAAAGAAAAAAATATTCTCGTTCATTGAAGAAGAAAAAAAGAAAAAAAAGGATTTAGATTATATTCTAAGATAATTTTAAAAGCAGCGTATTACAAGCATTGTTAGCCTCCTCCGATAAGATTTTTATATTAATATCCAAGTGATATTCAGAGTCACTCAATGACCAAATCAGTTAAACTACTAGGGTGAGTCAAAAGTTTTGCAATGTTTGGTAGTATGTGCAACTTTGTGGCGCGTATATCACATAACCGAAGCAGTTCAAGCCGTTATTGGTACTAACGTTGTCGTTGGTGCGCTTGAACCATTATACACCAAACATACGGTTATACCACTACGTGTTCAAACGTGTTAATGGCCATATCGCTACGTCTTAAGTAGTTGTTGGACTCTCTTGTGACCCCGCCGTGAGAAAAGTTAACCAACACAGGAAACTCTGTCTTAGTTCACTTACACAAAGGTTTATTACCTACTACAGTTTGTAAGTAATCGCCAGGAGAAAGTTGAGTTGACCGCATTAACTGGGCAAAGAGAAACAACATGTCATAAGGAGAAAGAGAGAGCAGACTGAGACCTTGAATTTTCTTTCTGTATTTTCTTATTGTTCTAACGTGTTTGTTCGCTGGTTTTGTCTTCACAGGTTTGTGTCTGGTGTGCGGCTTTTTTTCGGGGCCCAATCCCAAAATGGAGGCCCGTAATTTTTCGTCTGTCTTTACACCTTCCTGGCTGGTGTTCAACCCCCTAGCTTCATCTCGTCACGTCTTCTAGCCAACTCCCTCCAACTGAGTCTTCCCTTTACTTTTGCCTGGTGTCAGAGGTAAGACCATATCCGTTTCCGGTCGTTCCACATCTGCGCAAAATATTTGATGCCTCCGGTGTTTTTAGTCATTTTTAATTAACGTAGTCACTCACCCGTTACTGGCCGACCCACAAGTTCCTTGGCCTAAGTCTCTCAGAGGTCGGCCACTCGCTCCCATAGACTTTATCTCTGTCCTTTTTACTTTTTTTTGTCTTCTCTCTCTCTCCTATCTCAAAAATTAGCCTCTCCTTCTCTTTATAACTTGGACCTACCATATCACGTTACATGCTGAAATGTTGTGCATTGCTTTACTCCATGTGTAATTTGAAAGCCGCACAGATTAACGTATTTGATAATTCAGGAACTTCTGCTTTACGAGTTCAAACAAAGGCAAAACGCCGAAGAAGCAACCCCAAATATTTGTTGCTAAGGCGCAGTTGATTAAGATAACAACGGTTAAAAAAAATTCGCTTTGGCTTCAAGAACCTGGACAATCATGCAAGATTAGATAGGCTTAAAACTGTTGATCCAGGGGCCTTGATCCAAACCTTAGTAGCAACTCCGGTAATTAACACTAGGAGAGTATCAGGAGAGCTCGGCATGTTGCAGTCCAGTGTGGTTTGTCACTTTCATGACCTCGGCGAAAACAACCGGAGCTGCCGTTACCAAAATATTGTAAAATGTTTGATTTACCATCGAACTTGCAATCATTTGCTTCTCCTGCGTGTGGTGGGGGTTATTAGCATTGTACCAATCAACAATGACGATTACTTATGTACAGGTCGGTACTTCAAGCTTTGGATTAGAGTATGTATGCGCTTTACTCATGCTCAAAGTGTCGCTCCCAAGTCCTCTGCATAGGATCAGTGTAGTATCTGTGTGCTCCGCAAATTTTGATATTTGCAAGTTAACTTTACCGTACTGTCTAAACAGTAGAATTGTGGCATAATATATATACATATATATATATATATATATAATGAAAA
This sequence comes from Sepioteuthis lessoniana, assembly GCA_963585895.1. Lineage (NCBI taxonomy): Eukaryota > Metazoa > Mollusca > Cephalopoda > Myopsida > Loliginidae > Sepioteuthis > Sepioteuthis lessoniana. Next base: position 87,290,548 of record OY757925.1, read on the forward strand.
GTGCTCGGAGTTATTACTACAGATCAAGTATAAAATCCATCAAAATTTCAAATCATGTACGCGAGAAATCTGCCCCTTTAAGTTTCACGTAGTTTACACAATAATCTAACGTAAGAGTGAGAAAAGTCGCAAATCAATCCTGGTTATCGTGCAGGGTAAAGTCACGTTTTAAGATGAAATTACACGTGATACACACACGAGGGAGAAAAATATATATGGCAACTGGGCTGCCTAAATCGAAGAGTGTAGATATGGAATTTGTCAGGTGGTAAATGACACCTGAGAGATTTATCAACGTGTCTATACTTTTAAATCAATTAGCTTCTTTTGTTTAGCAACTATATATATATATATATATATATATATATATATGTGTGTGTGTGTGTGTGTGTGTGTGTGTGTGTTGTTACGAACCGGAATGCTATCAGAATGTTTGAATGGAATAATCCATGCAAAATCTGCGAATAAGTCCACAAATATCAGCTACCAAATATGTCTGAATCCGGGTAAATAAAATATCTGTATACCCGGGCCAAGCCTACAATTAGAAATATATATCAGATGGGTTCCCAAATATGTCAAACACAAATATATCGTTTACATGATTATTTTCAATACTCCGCGGAATCGTCTGTGACATATCAAAAATAAAAATGAGGCGAAATCCACAAAGAAGACAAGCCGAAGACAATTAAACGAAATTATATTAACAAGGGTTTTTATTCGCTCAAATGCGAATAAAATAGAACGATACAGAGGGTCAAATATGAATACCACAAACAGTTCAAATATTTGTTTTTATGGAATGATGTGTGCAGAATAGGTATTATAGCTTCAAATGTGTGAGCGATAATAACGTTTGAGCTGAGGAATTATTACAATCTTTACTTATCTCAAATATGATGTTTCTATTTGTGTTCATTATCTCATCGGAAATTTCATAAACGCCTTTCTTTTCTTTACTCTGTTCTTTTCTTTCATTTTCTCTTCTTTCACTTTCACAGTTCTCTTTTCAGAGTTCATTTGTACTTTGATTATTATCAATATGATAATCAACTACTTCCGGATGAATCTTAGGATTTTCTCTTCTTTTCCTTTCCTCTTGGTTTCTTCAATCTTGGAATATGTGACGGTTGTCTATGTTGAATGAATTGGCGATGTTATTTCTTTTCTCTTCACAAGGACAAATAAGACATCTATCTTGTTTCAATCTTGAGGGCCAACTGACTACAATCCGTCTTTCTGGCGCACGAAAATCTGAATTCGCCACGTGACACCTTTCATCCAAACATCAGCTTCCATGTTTAAATCATAATTTCAGTTACTGTTTTCAAAGAAACCGGTCTAGATTAAGGGGGATGGCGAGTTTCGTCTAGACCCTGTGACCTACTTTCAATGAAGGTCGATTTGCTGGTTAACCCATAAAAGAAATCCGTTACTTCACCATGGAGCGGAGCGGATATTAATGTCACGTAACAATATGTATATATATATATATATATATATGAATCTGTAAATACATACAGATATAGCTTGTTCTGAATGTGACACTGAATCGCATCCGATGGTGAGGCTCTAGTCCTGGAGTTTGGGGAATGCGGAGTACCCCTTCATTGCCATTACTCCCAGATCCACTCAGACCCGGAGAAGTAGTACCTGTCAATGGGTCAAACAGAATCCGATCTATGGGTCAACAAGAAATATTTAATCCTTTACTATATTTGAAACTATATAAATGCATGCTGACAAATATTTTATTTGCCAAGTCAGCTGGGGCAGTGAAATACACCGACTGCGCCTCTGCAGAGGGTAAGACCTACCCCAAGGAGAGTCCTGGATATGACAATAAACAATCTCATGGTGAGGTTCCAGTAATGCTGGAGCTTTGGGGAATGCGGAGCACCCCTTCATTGCCATCGCTCCCAAGTCTACACTGGCCCGGAGTGGTACCACCTGATAGGGTCCTATCTATGGGTCAAATAGAAATAAACTGTGGTTTCCAGAGTTTACTGTTTTTGCATTTAAACAGCATATTTATGCTAAACTGAATTGTTTAAAATAGAACTGTTTTGACACTTAAACTGCATACTTATGATAAATTGAATTGCTCAAAATAGAACTGTTTTGACATCTACACTGCATACTTAGGCTAAACTGAATTATCTGAAATAAAACTGTTTTTTCATTTAACTTTGTTTTGCTCAATCGGCTGGGACTGTACAATACACCGACTGCACCTCTGCAGAGGGGTACCCCGCCCCCCGCAACGAGTGTCCTGAATATGACACTAAACAATCCGATGGTGAGATTTTAGTAATGCTGGAGCTTTGAGGAATGCTAAGCACCCCTTCATTGCCATCGCTTCCAGGTCCACTCTAGCTCAGAGTGGTAGCACCTGATAGGGCCCTTTCTATGGGTCAAATAGAACTAAAATGCGTACTTATGTTAAACTAAATTACGTGAAATAGAACTGTTTTGACATTTAAACTGCGTACTTATGCTAGACTGAATTGTTTAAAATAGAACTGTTTCGACATTTAACTATGTGTTGACAAAAACTATACTTCTACTAAACTGAATTGTTTTAATTATATCTGTTTCACTAAACTGAATAGCTTGAAATAGAAATGTTTTTGAGAATTTAACTTTGTACTCATGCTAAATTGAATTTTTTTAAACAGAACTGTTCATTTGTATAAAAATGGATTTGGCATTAAATAACCTACAAAGGTTGATATGCCATAAAACCCAAACAAACGGACAAACGGACAAACAAACAAACAAGTAATCTATATTAAAATTGATGATGGGTATTAAATAATAATGCTTGAAACAATTTAACTGTGTGAAAATGCATGAATAATGTAGACTAGAATTATTTATATTGAATTGCAATACTTGAAACCATTTAACTGGGCTAATAGAATCATTAGGGTCAGATAGCACTACTTGAAACCATTTAACTGTGTGCAAACAAATGAGCTCTGGCTCGTTTTAAAATAATGTTAACTTCAAATTATTCGCTTAAAAATTATATATACATATGTAAAGGATTTAGTATTAAATAACCCACAAGGGTTGATATACCAATAAAGCACAACCAAACTAGATATCACTTGCTAGCAACATATATATGTGTAATTACATGTGCTGCAGTTTTATTTGTTGGAATATGCGAATTTACTCAACCCCTTTCGCCATAAAGAGAATGCAACAGAAGGTCAATTTCTAAGAGGAGTACAGCTGGTTTGAATTCAGAGTTTTCCTTCTCTTAAACTAGTCTGCCCGACTATTTACCTAAAACTGGGAAGGGAAAAGAGGGATTCCTGCCCTTTCCAATGGTGTTAGTGCAAAATGAAACGTAACCAGCCTCTCCCAGGATTTGAACTAGGATTGCCGATTCTATTTCCAATCATTACGCTAAGGAGGAGTGTACTTATTTATATAGAGCACGCTTTAACAGCAAAGTTAATTATTAGGTTTTATTTATAGTTTGTTACTAAACTCTACAGTACTGAAACTCTGTAAGCAAAGTTGCAGAAATATATACGAACTAATTTTTAGACTGTTATACATTTATATGACTATTTTTATGCAGTAGAGTTTGTCAGTAAATAATGCCAAATAATATCTGTTTTGACTATATGATGTTCCATTAGGAACAATAAAATCCTGTTACCTTTACTTTAGAACATTAACTTTTTATTAGAATAAATTTGTAGGAGCGTACTTGTTTATGGACGATAGTGTATATATTCATCTTTTTTAGGGGGGTGCTCCTACACTCAAATATAAAGTTATTACATGTTTCATATATATATATATATGTGTGTGTGTGTGTGTGTGTGTGTATATATATATATACATATATAGGGAGGCATTGCGTGTTGCGATGGTTACCTGAAAGTTCACAGAGAATATTCAAAATGGGTTGTAAATTTTGCTGGTGCTATTTATGTTCATTTGGTTGAAAAAGCATGAACTCACTCTTCCCTGATATACAAACTTTCTTTAAAATAGAGGCATTATATTTTGTTTTTTACTTTGTTTTTAGTTTTTGATTTTTTTTACCGCTTCCAAGTTTTCCACACAATTTTTAACGGGTGTTATTTCGCAGAGGTCTGAGTGAAAACAAGTCTCTCGGATCCCCAGGACTCTTCTAAGTATTCTAGCTGATCTTAACAATGCTGTGGTCTGGATGTCTTCGATTCTTCCTCTGATCTCCAGTTCCCTTGCTAAAATCCAAATATATAACATCCCTCCAACCAAATATTCATTTATATCAATACTTTCAAAAGTATCAGATTATGTTGATTTACCAATGATGAAACCATATTGATTACAGTTTAATTCTTCCTCTATAAAATTTCAAATGTGATTTCAAATCAATTTTTCAAAAACTTCACACAAAATGCATATTAGATAAACCAGTCGGTAAATACTTTTTAAATGTATCGAACCTTTTTTATGAAGTGGTAATAAAATTTATGTTTTCCAAGTGTATAGGATCATTTCACATTTCTCCAACAATCCACATATGGCATTAATAAAACTTTCATTTGATGATAAATACTTAAATATTTCTTCAGGTCCCGTACTTTTACTAACATCCAATTTGGATTATAGTTTTGTCTTTACCTCTTATTGTTAGTTCATCCATATTTTTTTTTTTGTATCCTCCACATAACAACTTTCCAGGATTGGACCAAATTCTTCCCAAGAAGGAATAGGATTTTAAAAACTCTTTCTTGTTTTAACTGGTATCTCTGTTATTTCACTTGTCTTTTCATTTTATACTGTATTAAAGTTTTTTGTAAATAATAGTTTTTGATTTTTATGTATTTGAATAATGGTTTATAATCGTAATTAATGTTTCTAAGGATTTCATTTTCATATTTTAGTTTTTCAATTACTTCCAATTTTTCATATTCATTTTGCTTATATAAGGCATTATTATAGTTTCCCATACTTCGAATAATTCGAAATTCTTTCCCAGCTTTATCTTTTCTTTTATGAGATAGCCGATTATTGTCCCAGAGTAATTTTATGGATTTTCTTGTTTAGAGAATTTTACTATAACTTTATTATTGATTTTATCTTTCTGTTTAATTCTTCGAAGATTCAGTTTGCATCAAGAGTATTAGACTTGTTATTCCAATGAATATTATCTCTCTTTTCTGACACTAACTCTTCTGCAATTTTAGACCAGTTTCTCTTTTTTTATTGATATAATCGACATCTGGTTTCACTTTAACTTCTATTTCAGTTCAAGCATAATTAGATTTACCTAACGCGCGTCGATTGAAGTAACGATTAGCAAACTAGACTTGTAAACTTTCACGAGTGAGTTCGAATCTCATTAGGTGCCCCATTCATACGGCCTTGTTTCATATCTTTGAAAAGAGCTTAGTAAATTGCTATCAAACTTATATTTCCTATTAAACCTTCATCTGAAAAAACTCTAATCTAATTCGAGTCTATTATCCTTTTCTATAAACCAATACAATCGTTTTATTGTAAACAAATGTAAATATTCGTTTTAAATTCTAAAATGAGGACTTATTGAATTTACAACAGACACTACTAAACCATTTACCCAATGTACATAAGGTAAATTGAAATCTATGACCATTATGAGATTTTCAGATTTACCTGGCGTTGTTCTAGCAGTTTATAATTGTCTCCTTTATTCAAATTTGTAGATCTCTATATATATGTTTTATTGAAATTAAAATCAGTTATTAGAATCAGTCATTCATAAAGCCAAATATTCAGTTTTTTCGAACCAATTCAGTTCAGATATTTCTTAAGAAATTTGTATATAAATATCAGTCCCTCTCAAATAGTATTATTTGGCTTCTTTTTTTAATGGCATCATACCTTTCCCAAGGGTATTAATCTGAAAAGGACTCCACTATTATTATTATCCTTATTATTATTAGAATTATTATTATTACTATTATTATTATTATTAGTAGTAGTAGTAGTAGTAGTAGTAGTAGTAGTAGTAGTAGTAGTAGTAGTAGTAGTAGTAGTCATAACAATCCACCATCACTTTGTAGAAATTCTTGTACAATTCCTTAGCATGATAAGTTTTCTTTTCGCTTCCAATTTTTCTGTAAAATAACACATCTATGCATCATTGTTAACACATTTTGGAATCAAATGACATGACAGGCCTTAGCATTCAAGCAGACTGAATTAGTTGCACACGAAATCCTGTTACTAATTCCACTGAATAACCAGCATCTTCTGATTTCCCTTTTCAACCAGCAACTATATTCGGTTTGGGCGAAAATCAGAAAAAAAACACAGACAAAACAATATTGTCAGTATCAGATTTGGTTCTGCTTTTCAGTTCTTTTTCTCAAAACAGATCTCTGCCTTTTTCCATCGAATTTTATTGATGCTGACGATGACATTTTAAGGAGAATGCAATATTGGTGTGTTCTTATTTTCAGGCTTTCACTACTCATCTTCCACCAGTTTCAGATCAAAGGTCGTTTAAAGTTTAAAAAAGAAAAAGTAAGAAAAATAACTGGATCTAGAACAATTGCCCGATAAACACTTTTACAAGTATGAAAAGTGGCCCTTTTTCAGCTGAAGAAAACTGACAATAAAACATAAAGAATTCCTTAACAAAAAATTAACCCGATGGCTCAAATGGAAAAGCCCGGGTGCAAATTTGAAAAGATAATCGAATCGTTATATGTCTTATCAAGTCTCCACTCCTAAATTACTGGTTTGCATCGATCATTTAGTATCAAAAACGCTCAAACTTCATCGTAAATATATATGCGAGAACTGAGAAGTTCACGGTTTAACCAAGATGAAAATTACTTTTTTCTTGTTTTTCTTTGTTTTAATTGTCTTGATTGCAAATAGATCTGTTTGACACATAGATGGAAATCTCACAGATGCTAGCACTCTGGGTCAAAGTTAACCTGGGAGTAATGGTAATAAAGGGGTGCTCCACCCTCCACAGATCTCCAGAATTGAAGCATCACCACCAGATACAATTTAGTATCATACCCAGAACACCACCCCTTTTTGAAGAACCTGTTCAGAATTTTACATTAAAAATGAGCACAGTCTCGCTTTTGAATAAGTATACTCCTAACAATTTTTAAAAACAAAAAGTTAATATTCTAAACCAAATGTGCCAGGATATCATTTTGTCTAATATAAGATTATGCAATCAAAACAGATGTTATTAGATATTATTTATTACCAAACTCTACGGTGTTGAAATATTGTAATAAAGATATGAATATGTACCAGTCCAAAAATAAGTACACTTATTTACATATTTATGTAATTTTTTAGTCTTGGTGTGGTAACCGGTCTAGGAGAAGGAACTCTCTAAATTCAAACCAGCTGTATTCTACTTTAAAAAATTGAACTTAGGTCGCATTTTGCCAGTGGTGGAGGAGTTGGGTAAATATATACACAAAAATACTCGCAGAAATACGATCTCGTTTTTTTTTTCTATCGGGTTTTGCCTTCCAAAATATATTATGTAGATAAGTTTCCAACGTTTTGTACTTAAAATAAAGAAATGTTGTTTGTTTTTTACCGTATAACCAGTCACTAGCAACTTTTGCGCTCACTTAATAATATTTGTCTATCTATTAGGATCTGAATCATAAATCAGCAAAAATGGCACATCATAGCAAGATTGTTACAAGAACAATACTCTAAAAAGGCTCTAAGAAAATGAAGCATTATCCAGACCAATTTACAATTGAATGATAATTTTGTTAAGTTCGCATAACTTTATACATCATCATCATCGTCGCCATCATCATTATCGTCATCATTATCTCTCTCTCTCTCTCTCTCTCTCTCTCTCTCTCTCTCTCCAGCTCAGTCAGTTGGAGTTGTCGAATACACTGACTGTATCTCTGCTGAAGAGTAACCCCCACCTCAACGAGTGTCCTGATATGGGTAAATAACTGATGTTAGTCATACATAGTAATACTAGGAACCTTTTAACTTTGATTTATGCTAAATTGAATTGTTTGAAATGGAACTATTTGAACATTTAACGATGTGTAAACAAATGTTTGATGTTTGAATTGTTAGTGAACTTGAAACAATTTAACTTTGTTGACTTAGGTTTACAAATGATATACAAATGATGTATATGTAATACATATGAATTAACCGAATTTAACATGAAGTAACCCACAATGGTTGATATGCCATAAAACTAACCCAAACCAAACTTGCCCAGTCGGCTGGAGCTGTAGAATACACTGACTGCATCTCTGCAGAGGGGTAAGAAAATGAGTGTCCTGGATATGACACTAAACAGTCTGATGGTGAGGTCCCAGTAATCCTGGGGCTTTGGGGAATATGGAGCACCCCTTCATTGCCATTGCTCCTTGGTCCACTCCGGACCGGCGTGGTAGCACCTGATAGAGCCCTATCTATGGGGTAAATAGAACTAGCGGCATACTTATGCTAAACTGAATTGTTTGATTAAACTGAATAGCTTAAAATAGAGATGTTTTTGATAATTAAACTGTACTTACATTTAAACTGCGTGCTTATGCTAAACTGATTTTTTTTAAATAGAACTGTTTTTTTGACATTGAAACTGTATTTACACTAACTGAATTGTTTAACAGAACTATTTTGACATTTAACAGTGTGTAAACAAAATCTGTACTTATGCTAAACTGAATTAGCTGAATTAGAACTGCTTGACTACAGTTTGGAACGATAAAATTGTCGTCCTTAAGAAAACAACACTACAGCTTTATTTTAAAACTTTTATTGAAAAAATCAATTCAGGTAACTTGATTATGTAGTAGAGCTGACATCTATTCAATGTAGCCGCCTTGAGCCTCAATCACCGCTTCGATACGGATCCGGAACTGGGGGCATGCCTTTTCCACAAGCGCCGGCGGGAGATCGACGAATACTCGGCGGATGGCGGTTATCAGGCTGGCTTTGGTGTTGTGGGAGGTCATGTTGGTGATGTTCTCGACGTTTGACCAAACGTAGTCCAGCGGGTTCAGGGAGGAGGCGGACCAGTGAGAGTCATGAGGGTATAAAGTCATAGCACTCCTTCTGAAGCCAAGCCTGGGTCTCTTTGGACTCGTGGGCCAGCGCCGAGTCCTGCTGCCACACCCAGGGTCTGCCACCGGCCACCTGATTGCACCAGGGGATCACCACACTCTTCAGCACATCCAGGTACACTTTGGTGTTGACTTTCAAGTCGACTTCGAAGATGTGAGGTGGCATGATGTGGCCTTCACGTGAAACCATACAAAAGACCATAACCGTGGCCGGAAACTTTGTTTTCATCACCCTGGGCACATTCCTGTTATTCGTGTCAATCCAGATTTTCATTTTGAGGGTGCTGGCAATGGTCCTGTTGTCATAACTTGGATCGGTAGAGAGCTTGAGTTGTACTGCGGCACATCTCCGATCTCGCTCGTTGAACATTGTGTCACTTTCAGACATGATAGAAGGCTCCTATCGCTCTTGGGATTTGTACACAACTGGCCAACTAGTAGATGGTCTGCAACAAAAAAAGAAAACCGGTTTTCATTAAACGGAAATGGAATCATATCGTCTTTTCTAGGGCGATAATTTTATCGTTCCACCCTGTAAACTGAATAGCTCGAAATAGAAATGTTTTTCACAATTAAACTGTACTTACATTTAAACTGCGTGCTTATGCTAAACTGAATTGTTTAAAATAGAAATGTTTGTGACAATTAAACTGTGTACCTGTGGTGGACTGAGTTGTTTTAACTAGAACTGATTATTTACATAAAAATGGATTTGGCATTAAATAACCTACAAAGGTTGATATGCCATAAACCCCAACCAACTTACCAACCAACCAACCCAATGTTTCTCTCTCTCTCTCTCTCTCTCTCTCTCTCTCTCTCTCTCTCTCTCTCTCTCTCTCTCTCTCTCATCCTGTTCTGAAAAAAGCGCAAGCAATTTTTGTGCACATCAAATAACTTTTGTAAATACATCAGCTTCAGAAAAATGCGCTGGAAATTTTTGCACACACTTTAAAATTTTGTGTTTATATATCAGCTCTGATCTTGTAGCATACTTAATACATTACAATTCAATTTTTCATCCTTGTCTGATATAATAGATTTGTCTTTACAGATTCCTTTTCTATAAACCATTCTACCTGATTGTTCGTTCTGAATGAAAATCCTTCATAGTTTGAGTCTATTCAACAACCAACAACAGCAAAAAAAAAAAAAAAGATCATTTTGAGCACGCAAATTCCTAAGTCGATTACGGCCTTTAAATTATATCCATCTCAAGCCTCCATAATCATTCTTTTTATTTTTTTTATTTTTTCTTCTTTTACATTTGTTGATGTAACGATGCTAACAAAGATATATGAAAGACAAAATTATATTAACGATCTGCTGTGTGCTTCTTCTGGTGTGGCTTTCGCACTTAGTAGATGTACAACGAACATTATTCTAGCATGTTATTAAATCTCTCTGTAATTCAGTCTGTTACGTGTCTACAAGAAGTTAATTGAGTGCACAGATGGACACGAAGCATGAAAAAAAAAAAATAAAACAAAAAAAGATTACTTACAAAATGAGAAGAATAAAGTGAAGAAGAAATAAAGAGGGAGAAGGAGGGACTATTTAAACACTACCAGAAAAAATCTCCAATTTAAAGTTTAACACCCCCCACCAAAAAAAAGGAAACAATTTTTTTCCGAAAGATTTTAATCCTTGTTAAATAATGATAATGATAATGATGATGATGATGATTCTATAAATCCATTTCTCTTCACCTCGGAATTTAGAATAAGCAGACTGTATCCCCTGCAAAATGCTAAGACTCTTCCTCCCAGAAAAAACGGATTGCTCTGGATATCACCCTAAACTGCATTTGTTGGTAAGGCTCCAGTTCTGGAAATCTGAGATGTGAGGAGTACTCATCTATTACTATTACTGCCAGATCGACTCTGACCCGGAGTAGTAATACCTGCTCGGGTCCCACCGATGGCTCAAATAGATCTGTTCGAAAATTATTTGTATTTGAAAGAAATACTTGATACCTTATTATTGTGAAAGGAATCTCCGTGGCGTAGTTGCTAACGTGCTTACCTGTGACATTGTAGAGAGTGGATTCGAACCCCAGTCAAGCTATTACATTCACTTTCAGACTAATACCCTCGGGAAAGGCATGAACTCCCTTATCCCTATATGTGAGACTGCAACCTCGAAGTAAGTGAGTTTGAACTCCAGTCATGCTATTACATTCCCTTTTGGACAAATACCCTTGGGGAAGACATGAACCCCCTTATCCTCACCCGGTTAAATAGTACCACTACTGTTCTTCTACAAAGATGGCTTTGGCATTAAATAACCCACAAATGTTGATATGCCATTAAACAAAGAAGCTAAACCAAATATAACTGTGAGGGAATTATTTGTATTATTAATTTGTATTATGACTAACTTTAACTGATTACTAAGATTTCTTGTTACTTGAAATCATGAAACTGTATGCAAACAAATGACAGTTATAAAATAAAAAGAATTAATTGAAATCATAAGATTATTATAAGTATTAGATACGAATACTTAGAGGCACCTGTGGTGTGATGGTTACCGTTGTGGTCAATGGAATCGGTGTTACAAGTTCAAATACTCGATGAGATTGTTTGCATTTACCATGATGCTGATAACCTTCGAAAAGGTATGAATCCAACTATTATCCGTCCAGCTATGGGTAAACAGTAGGACAAAATGGGCTCTTTAACCTTGGTATGGCAACCGGTCTAGGAGAAGGAAAACTCTTAATCCAAACCTGTCAAACTTCGCTTAAAAATTGACCTTGTGTCACATCCTGTTCATGCAGAGAGGTTGGATGAATATAGCAATACTAGTAAAGGCTTGGACAGTTATCGATAGGCTATCGTTCATATGGAAGTCAGACCTGTCCGATAAAATAAAACGCAGTTTTTTCCAAGCAGCGTTCGTATTAATACAACTATATGGATGCACCACGTGGATACTAAGCGTTTAGAGAAAAAGCTTGATGGCAATTACATAAAAATGCTTCCAATTGTATAGAACAATTCCTGGAGGCAGCACTCCACAAAACAGCAGCACTACAGCCACTTACCACCCATCACGAAAACCATCGAAATTAGACGAACCAGACATGCAGGACACTGCTGGAGAAGTAAGAGCGGACTCATAGGCGATGTACCCCTGTGGACCCCTTCACACGGACGAGCAAGTGTTGGACAACCAGCTAGAATATATCTTCAGCTACTCTGTACCGATACAGGATGTAGCCTAGAAGACAGGCCGGGAGCGATAAACGATAGAGATGGGTGACGAGAGAGCGTCAGGGAAATCCGTGCAAGCAGCACGACATGATGATGATGAGAAACCATAAAACTGTGATCAAATTGTTTGTATGAGAGAGGAATATGTAATATCATATCTGCATATCATTTGTATAACGAACTGTAACTTGAAACAATAATTGCTTACTAAGGATTATTATTATTTACAACTTGAAACTATGATACAGTGCAAACAAATGATTATCATTGAATAAAATAGTTACTTTAAACCATATAATTTTGTATGAATTATTAGTAGATAGGAATACTGTAATATAATTGTGGAGGGGTTTTGTTTTATATATTTTGCCTTTCGGTTTAGTTAGGCTGAGAACCTTTCGCTTAGCGCATGGGTTAGTTAGGTGCAACATTAACGCAGGTGTTCACGCGCACGCGGAGAGGATGTGTCATTCAAAGATGTCAAAATAAAAATCCCAGATAGTAAATGAGACCAGGGGATGTGGGTGACATCACGCACCGGAAGCGTGGGCTGAGGATTTGGGGATTTGAGAAAAAGCAGAGAGTTGAGTTCCTGCCTCTGAACGAGAGAGTCGAGATTCAGAGCTGGGCGAGGCCAGACGAATTTGTGCACTACGGGCGCCGCGCGTTGGTTGGATTGAGAGCTGACGATGTAAAAGCAGTCAGCATAGAAAGATTGTGTCTCTCTCTCCTCATGTCGAAAAACCTTTAAACTCAAAAAGGTGAATAAAAGTTTCGTACCTGGACCAATTTCGTGTTTTCGGATTCCTATATATTTTTATGAACATTTTATGAACATTATGTCTATTTCACATATCCGTTTAATGGGTATGTTACAATACTTTAAACCATATAACTGTATGCAAATTATTTGTATCACGAATAGTTGGTATTAAGGGGCATAAGAAGGTTTTGGGTGTAGATTATAGGGAAATTCTGAGGTTTGTAAACTAGCCCTTCTCTTCTTATCCCCATTCACTTGTTGTCTTCTTTTTGTTTGTTGAAGCTGCAAAGGAATTAAGGGCAGAAGGAAAAAAGACAGATACCTTTAAACTCAATTTTTATTTTCGGGGTTTACGACTATTTTATTGTGGGGGAATGTTTTCCTGAACCAGTAGAAATAACTGTGCTCTCCAGTCAAGGCGTTTGAAGAATCTCAGGAATTATTTTTAGCGAATTGTAAATTTGAGGATCTACTATGTGTCTCTGTGTTCAGTGGGTATGTTCAGTTGACGCTGCAACGAGCAGGAGACAACGCGCAGCTTAGGCTAGCGGCCTCAGCAAACACATGTGCTCTGACGAGCTGTCGAGTGAAAAAGGTGCGTCGGTTTAGTCGAGGTCCAGGTTCTTTTTGACGCCAGGAGGCCTATCTGTTTAGGCATACACAGATTTTGCTTCCAGTCAGAGGCCTCTTGGGAAATTGTTATTTTTGTATTTATATACTTCATTTCATGTTTATTTTATTTTTATGTCCTGTTTTTTAAATTTCTTATTCAATCCCCACAAATACATCCCCTCCTAGAGTAACGGAGCTACAGCAAGGATGCATTAGAGGTAAAAATATTTTCGTTTAACGTATGTGCATGCGTGTGTGTTATTCTTTTAAATATATATATATATATATATATATATATATATGTGTGTGTGTGTATGTACGAGGGGCATACGATAAATTTCCAGACTTCTTTCGTATGAGCATTTAAAATTATCGTAGACACTTGAAAATACAGTATGTTATTGCTATACATCTTATGAGATGACTGACCAATTTTTATGGTTTCACGTTCAAATCAACAGCTACAGCAGCAATTGGAATACACCCTACTAAAGCCTGATTGTCACAGCTGGTGAATTTCAAAAATGTAATCTGACACTTTAGAAGAACGATATGCAATAAAATTGTATTTTAAACTTGGAAAAAATGCCACAGAAACGTATGGAATGCTTCAGACTGCTTATTGACCATCTTGCATGAATCGAGCATCAGTTTTTGAGTGGCATAAGAGATTCAAGGAAGGCAAGGAGTCTTTGAGGGACGATGAGAGGTGTGGGAGGAGTAAGGAAGTCAATACACCAGAGTTGATTAGCCAAAGAGTTAGGGTTACTATGTTGAGGTTTTAAAGGAGTTCAGGAATAGATTCCTTGGGAAGAGGCCAGCACTCTTCAAATCGGGTCCGTGGCATTTCCACCAGGACAATACCCCAGTCCACAACTCCATCCTTGTCACAGACTATTTGACCAAGATGGGCATCAAGACAGTTCCTCAGCCTCCCTATAGTTCAGACTTTACTCCCGATGACTTTTGGTTATTCCCTAAGCTTAGAGGCTGTCGTAATGAGACAATTGAGGAGATGAAAGAGGCTGTGACGTAGGTCATTGACACGCTCACACAAGAGGACTTCCATGGAGCCTTCCAGAAGTTGTTTGAACGGTACAACAAATGCATTTCACCCGAAGGAGATTACTTTGAAGGGGACTAGAGTTTCATGTGTGTACTATCAATAAAAGTGCCCATACGTGCCCATACGAAAAAAGTCTGGAAACGTATCCTATGCACCTCGTATATATATATGATGGGTTTCGATCCTGGCTTCGAGCGTCCTGCGTGTCTAGCCACACTGAAGAGTTCTGATAGAACGAAACAGTCTGTCTGTGGATGACAATATATATATATATATATATATATATATATATATATATATATATATATATATATATATATATATATATATATATATAAAAGCACGTTTGATTTAATAATAAAGACACGTTTTGTCTATATAATTTTATTAAGATCCGTTCTAGTTTCTTGATAGGTGTCTTGGTTTCAGGTCGGAATTGGTGAATGAATTTACCAAAATTGTCCCTAGCGCTTTCGGACCTTTCATAGGCCATCATCGGGGGTTGCTTGCATATATAAAGAGTGTTTTAAAAGAGTTTTGAAAGTTTTTAGGTTTTTTATAACATAACAAACTTTTGTAAACGTGTAGTTGGATAAAACTGAAATGCTGATGAATTTAAAAACAGAAAGCTATCAATGGAAATAGAATATTATCAAGAAATATGGAATATTTAAAAGAATAAATAAAGGCATTACAAAACTAATCTACATTTTCTTTTTTAAGAAGAGAAATTATATTGTGAATTGAATTACCAGAAAATCCGGCGAACACTTACGCATGACATACGGAAACACTGGACAGCTGTTACGACCTTATTAGCAATGTATACCGTGATCTCCACCACTCGAGATCGAACCAGCGACCACAGGTTGCAGTGCCGAAACTCTACAACTGAGCCATCAGTTCAAATCAATTAGTCATGGTAATTGCGCGGTCAATTGCCCTAACTGTATCTTGCAAGTTACATCCGTACTCTTTACAGAGGACACGATCACCTCCAGGGCCACGTCTTCCCAAGAGGATTAGAAATCCGCGTCCGTGTAATTATTATGACCTCAAGGGCAAGGATACAGATCTACATTTTCCTTTTTAAGTAGAGGAATTATATATTGTGAATTGAATTACCATGACTAGTTAATTCATTTAACTGTGTGCAAAAGAATAAACTTAGGGTCGTTTAAAAATGTTATCACCAAAATGTTTCCAAATCATATATATTTAATTGGTATGTATAAATAGGATTTGGCATTACATAACCTACAATGGTCGATACGCCATAAAACCAAACAATTTTAAACCATTCCCTCGCCCGCCCGCTCGCTCGCTAAATTACTTTTTCTATTACTAGACGTAATCATATTTCGTTTAAATTTCATAAATGTGTCGTTATACAATTTTCATTACTGTCTTTGCTTAACAGAAAACACAATACTATTAAATTGTCTGAATTTATTAGCAAAATAAATGTCATTGTTATATTTTTCCCACAATTTTTTCCGTTATTTTTATTTATTTATTTAATTCAGGCTTAAAAAACGTTTTCTTTATGTTGAAATAATTATGTTAATTTTCTGATGGAATATATTTAAGCTTACCTGCTTTTTGTCTTAATATGTGAAAACAAAGTCAGTTTTTGTTCTCTCTCTCTCTCTCTCTCTCTCTCTCTCTCTCTCTCTCTCTCACTCTCTCTATCTATCTATCTATCTATCTATCTCTATTTATCTATCTATCTATGGTTATAAAGATTAAGATTACAAAGTTTAAACATTATCGACTACAAGAATTCCATCGATCTATGATGACCTCGATACATTTATTGAATCCTTGCATTGTTAAAATCGATCTTTACGATCTATATCGACTTCTTAACAAAGTTTTATGATGAACGCAAGATGTTCTCTCGTCTTGGGCTAGTTATTTATAACACACGAATATAAGTTTTCTATGGTTAACGATGAGATAAAAAAATTCATTGTATTGTTTTTTCTGGTGGGGGGGTATCAGTATTTCTCTCGATTAAATGCACAGAAGTCTAACAAGCAAGATGCTATCTGATAAAAGCAATTAGAAAATTAAAGTCAAATTTTACTGAAATTTTAATATAAAAGTTTATGAATTTGAAATGTGTAATATAACTATTATTGTATACGAAAAACTGTTTTTATATTACTTAGATCATATACAGTATTGAAAAATCCGTTGAAATCCATTTTCTGTTGAATGCATAGTATGAGCTTACGAGGTGGGAGTTCTAGCCGTGTTCTTCCTGTTCTGAGTGTGTGCGCCTGCGCAGCGCAGATTATTTATGATTGGACTAAATTGATGAGCTGTTAAATAAGCTTAACTGGAACTTAATAATAAAGTCGAATTGAAGAGAAACTATCAAAGTTTTCCTAGTCATGTAATTTATTTTATGGTGTCTTTAATGAGGGAACGGGGGACATCTCCACTCTAGACGGAACCCCTCTTAAACTAGTTGACAAATTCACTTACCTAGGAAGTAGCGTCGAATCAACCGAAAAGGACATCGACACGAGGTTAACGAAAGCATGGACAGCTATCAATAGGCTATCGATTATATGGAAGTAAGACCGATAAAATGAAACGCAGTTTCTTCCAAGCAGCGGTCGCATCGATACTGCTATATGGATGCACCACATGGACTCTAACAAAACGGCTGGAGAAGAAGCTAGACGGCAATTACACAAGAATGCTGCGAGCAATCTTGAACAAGTCCTGGCGGCAACACCCCACAAGACACCAACTGTACGGCCATCTGCCTCCCATCTCGAAAACTATTCAAGTTAGACGAACCAGACATGCAGGACACTGCTGGAGAAGCAGGGACGAACTCATGTGATGTACTCTTGTGGACCCCCACACATGGCCGGGCAAAAGCAGGACGGCCAGCACGAACATACATTCAGCAACTATGTGAGGATACGGGATGTTGTCCGGAAGACCTGCCAGAGGCGATGAACGATAGGGAAAAATAGCGAGAGAGGGTCAGGGATATCCGTGCTACCAGCACAACATGATGATGATGATGATGATGATAAGAGACAGTGGATTTCCATATGAATAATAGCCTTTAAATCGCAGTTAAATATCTAAAATACCTTAAATATTTTCGCTTTCTTTAAAAGTGAAATTCTTCAAAACGTACTTCGTGTATATAAATGTATACTGCATCAAAATACAATAAATGGTAAATAATTACGTGAGGTCAAAAGGTTTTAGCCTTTGACATGTGTGGGGATTCAAAAAAAAAGAAAGAAAAAACAATAGATAAATAAATTCAAAAGAAGCAGTTTCTCAAGAGGCCTCTGACGAAATCCGTGCATTCCTGGAGGAAGAGCCATCAAAAGAGAAATTCTTTCTCAGTAAGCATTGACCACTTCAACTGGAAGAACCTACTCTCTTCGGCTGGTGAGTAAGAACACAGTCTGCTGAGACACGGCTTAGTGACACACTGGCTCTCCTGTTAGTAGCAGCTTGTGTTGAATACACATACTAGACACACGACAGACCTTCAAACTCACAACTCACCAAAAATGACTTTAATATATTTCAACGCCTTGTCTTGGAGACGCGACTATTTCTACTGGTGCAGGAAAACGTTCCACACCACAGAATAGTCGTTAAACCCTATAATAAAGTTTGAGTTAAAAGGTATCTTTGTATCTTTCCTTCCGTCTTTAATTCTCTTGCAACTTCCCACAGACAAAAAAGAAAACAAGTGGGGTAAGAAGAAAAACGGAGTCAGATACGAAACTTAAAATCATCCCAATAGAACCCCATAATTCCCCAACAACCACTACCTACACCACAAAATATCTAAGCTCTATACATGCGTTCCCTGTCTCTCATGTCAGTGGAAATAAGTCATATATTGTGGTTGGTCATAGCAGACTTATTTTCCTGTTTCTTTTATATTTTTAATCGCGTGTATCAAAGACAAAACTCACACCATCAAAACTTTACAGGAAAGTGTCTTTTAGAAGTCCCAACACGTGTTTTGAACTCGGGTTTAAATTGTAATTAAATCAGAGCTAAAATAAAGGAATAAAAATATGTGACATTTTTTTGTCACTACAGTCACGAAAATTACTTTAATTTTCTTTGACGGTGTGAATAAACCACTAAAAAAATAATCTAATCTGATCTCAATTTATTAAAAGATTAAGAAGATGTTAAGAAGATGGAGCCCTCGAGGCGTTGTGGCTAATGTACTGGACTGCAACATCAAAGTAAATGCGTTCGAACCCCACTCCCGCTATCACGTTCACTTTTGGACTAATATCCTTGGGAAAGTTATGAAGTTTTTTATATCCATCCCAAGCCATGGATTAAATAGTATAATAAAAAGTTGACGGCCGTAGTCGAGGGCTACCCGAAAGCTCCCTTTTCATTAGCCACTACACCGAGGTGTCGGGGAAGGCTCTACTCCCTTCCATGGATTGCTCCACTTTACCCTTGATACGTACCTTATACTGCTGAGTGTTAAACAAGGAGGTATCAATATCATTTTAAAGTCTTTTATATGACGCGACCGGGGATTGAACCCAGGTCTCCCGGACCATTGGCGAAAAGGATGGATTTGACATTAAGTAACCCACGAAATTTGATATGCCATTAAACTAAGAAACCGAAATCACAACTGCTAATATGGTTATGTTCTTTAACTTTCTAATAAGACTGATATGCTTATTTCCACATACGTTAGCTTATCATGTGACTATCAAAATGCCAGTTATCGGATATCCATTGATACACTAACACTGAATAAACGGAAAGACGAGATAAAATCATATAAGCATATAAAGCATTTAATGCCAACATATAGAGCAATATATAACAAGTATTAGAACGGTGCACAATGTGTGTCCCAAACACATAAAAACACTGCATGAAAAGAGACACAACAATTGTCGATGCAAGACAAAGGTCCATCGCTGGATTTCGAAATAAAGTTTTTCTTGAATACAAACATGGGTCTTACACCTTCAAATGTGCGGACCAAAAGAAGAAATTAAAAATAATTCTTTTTTTATTTTCCTACACAACGTTCAGATAAATTTTAGCCTAATATTAAGAAGTTGAATAATTCAAGTGATAAAACTTTTTATGTATAAACAGTTGGTCAAGGATAGGCCAAGGCCAATTAGTACGATTACAATTTCTCTTTGCAAAATTCAACAAATTGTCTCGTTTCATGTCAAAAAAGAGATAATGTTATTACAAATATTGTTTTACTTACTGTATCTCATTGTATAATCATTTTATATCATTTTTAACCAATCATAAAATCAGTAAGGGCCTCAATTATAAGATCTTCAAGGGTTTCAATTTGAGATCAATAAGTGTTTGAATAATAAGATCAGTAAGCATTTCAACTATAAAATCAATATTGGTTTAAAATTATATGACCAAGAAGTGTTTCAATTATAAGATCAACACAGGTTTCAATTATAAGATCAATATGGGTTTCAGTTATGGGATCAATACAGGTTTCAATAATAAGATCAATACGAGTTTCAAGTATAAAATCAATATGGGTTTCAATTATAAGATCAATATGGGTTTCACTTTTAAGATCAGTAAGGATTTCAAAAGCCATTTACCTCACATACTTGTATCTTTTCAGCTGTGTTTATATTGTTGTAGTACGGTATTTTTTATAAAATCACCCCAAAATTACGGAAAATCGAGCAAGTTGAAGATAAGATGTATTTCCACAAAGATATATGAGCCTTAGCCTAGTGCAAATTAAACCTGCACGATTCACGGAGTAGAAGATTTTGGAGATAAAATTTGAGGGGTCCCACGTAACGCAAAATCCGATGATACTCGAGTATATACGGTAATTTTTTGTGTAATTGTCATTTTTTTATTCTTCTTATCGTAAAGCCAAGGTCGTTTTGAGATTCTACGACCGTTAGGCTAGAATTATGGGTTGCAAAATTATAAAATACAGACTGTCAGTGATGATTAGAACTCACATCCTTTGTCTTTAAGGGAGAGTATCCGATAGGAAAAGTGTTTTATCGATTAGCTGATTGGAAAATCAATTTATTGATTAGCTGATAGGAAAACTGATTTATTGATTAGCTGATAAGGAAATTGATTTATTGATTAACTAATTGAAAATTTGCTTTATTGATTAACTGATTTGAAAAGTGATTTATTGAATAACTGATTGAAAAAATGATTTATTGATTGACTAATTCAAAAGTGATTTATTGATTAGCTAGTTGGAAATAGTATTTATTGATTAACTGATTGGAAATGTGATCTATTGATTAGCTAATTGGAAATAGGATTTATTGATTAACTGATTGGAAATGTGATTTATTGATTAGCTAATTGGAAAACTAATTTATTGATTAGCAGGTTGGGAATTTGATTTATTGATTAGCTGAAAGGAAATTTGATTTATCGATTTGCTGATTGGAAAAAAGCTTTATTAATTAGCTGATTGGAAAGATAAACGTCATTCAAATTTAATCATCTAGCTACAGTGTTCATTACTCGGTTTGTACCCAACACCGTATTGTTTTTATAATAGAAAAAAATAGATAAAATAGTGTTACGAACATGACAAGTACAAATTCTTTCGTACCTCTTATCTCACATTGACAAGAGAAAGGGAAAGCTGTTTGCCTATACCAGCCTTTTAAAAGTGGCTGGTCCACTAGGAAAAACCGAAAAGAAGACTCGTTTTAGGGATAGTACGATAGATCGGGTCGTTGAGGTGAGGCACAGAAGAGACGACACTACAGAAGTTTATGATCTGAGGAAGTGTTCCCTTTTTTTCGCGTATTATGAAGCTTTGCTGGACTTGATTGTCTTTTTTTACCGCGTTTTATTCAGGACACTTTACACGAGCATCTAAGTGACTCGTGTTTTTCTTCTACGTTCAAATTCCTGCTGCCTACAGCCTTTTGGACTGTCGCACAGGGTTCATTCTCTGGTTGAATAAAGAAAAGATGGTCTCTTTCCTGCCTGGTTTTGAGCTTTATATTTCTAGTCTCCGTGTTGTTATTGTTGTTGCTCATTCTTGCCATTAATTTTGCCTGACTGGGTTTTTGTTACAAAATTTTGCTATAACTATAATCAGCTTCTTCAGACTTGGCAAGTCAGTAGGCTTTAAAAAACTTTTAAAAGCTAGATACGGTTCGTAACTATACGATACTCTCTCAAACGAAATAGTTTCTCTTCCTAGATTGTCTCCTGAGCAAAAATGGGAACGAAATTGCATTTTTAAAAAGGGGCATTGGAAGGACTTCAGAAAGTTTGTAATCGCTATAACATCAGAGTAATTTTTCACAGGCAATCCACTCTTCGGTTTGGTTTGGTTTGTTTGGTTTTATGGCATATCAACCTTTGTAGGTTATTTAACGCCAAATCCATTTTTAAGTAAATAATCTGTTCTATTGAAAACAGTTCAGTTTAGCATAAGTACACAGTTTAATTGTCAAAAACATTTCGATTTCAAACTATTCAAGCAGTTATATGTAATAATTCAGTTAAGTGTAAATACAGTTTTAATGTCGAAAAACAGTTCTATTTCAAATAATTCAGTTAAACATAAGCACGCAGTTTAAGTGTAAGTACGGTTTAATTGTCAAAAACGTTTCTATTTCAAGCTATTCAGTTTACTCAATTCATTTTAGCATAAGTATGCTGTTAGTTCTATTTAACCCATAGATAGGACCCAATCAGGTGCTACCACTCCGGGCCAGAGCGGACTTAGGAGCGATGGCAATGAAGGGGTACTCTGCATTCCCCAAAGCTCCAGCACTACTGGAATCTCACCATCAGATTGTTTAGTGTCATATCCAGGACACTCATTAGGGGGGGGGGTCTTACCCCTCTGCAGAGGTGCAGTCAGTGTATTCTACAGCCCCAGCTGACTGGACAAAATCCACTCTTCGCAACGTACTCACGAGAATTGGATCATTATGTTACATTCTAAGTAAAGTCTCCAAATGATTCATTTAGATCATTGAATGTGATTACACAGGACTCGGACTGACTACTTATTCAACAGACGCAGTGGTGGGAATCTCACGTGACACCTTTTGACCATTTACTAGACACCCAAAGTCGTACCCCCACGAAGCATTTAAATAAACCGAAAATTCCTTATTCTCTCTCTCTCTCTCTCTCTCTCTCTCTCTCTCTCTCTCTCTCTCTCTCTCTCTCTTGTCTGCATTCCGAGTCGTTAACAATATGTGGTTTGGTTTCGACCTGGCTACACAATATAATGCCCGTTCTCGTAATAGTGTCAACAAAAACACGGATGGACCACAACACACATGGCGTACGCTCAACTTTGTAGCTTACTCATAGATATCACTCTACTCAATAGTCCTGACCACATAGACATGCAACACTGCGACCCGACAGACGTCTTACAGACTGTAGCAAATGCAACGTAAGAATACCTCCTAAACAGTCATATCCTGTTACGGCTCCCCAGTGTAAACATACGCGTGACTCGCACGTCTTACTTATGGTCCACTTTCCACATAAACTCGTGCAGCATAAGAGACCCTAATATGGTCATACCTGAAGAGAGGGGTGGGGTGAACATTATACTCTCTGAGATGAAGTCCAAGGCATCGATAGAGAATGCCATTGAAACGATTCAGAAAATCAAGGAAGTCTAGGTACGTTCTTTGTGAGATATGATAACAATTACATGTCAAAAATTTTAAAAACGAATAATACAAAAATAAATTAGAATCATTTTGTGAACAACAAAAACTGGGACTGTAATTGTCCGAATAATTTTTTGAAGAATTTTGTCCCTTTGAATTACTCTTATGCGAACTGAACGGCGTTTGCAAGGTTAAAGAAAGATTCTGTTCCTGTAACTGCTGTGAACATACCTTTAGAAAGCGACTGCTTCCCGAAGAAAAATAAATCATTAATCTCCATTTAGGCTTTGTTTTGGGTTTTTTTCCCGTTTTTCTTTCACTTATTTTGCTGGGTTCCTTCGTTTTTCTATAGCACTGATAATACTTCCCCTATCGGCAGCCTTTCACACATTACTGAGCTCCTTTTCCCCCTTTATATCTGCTGTCGTCATGTCATTCAGAGAAACCAACCAATTCTGATCAAAACTGTTTAATGGTTTCTTCCGTTTAGAAATTTTCTTCCATGTAGCGTTGCCGACAACTGTCATGACGTACGGTTGGCGTTGGCGATAATAGTTTACACGGAAAGTTGATTACACAGATGGAATGATGAATGACTTTGGTACGAATAAAAACCTGTAATTTTGTAGATAGAAAAAAAACGCCGACTTTTTTAGATTCACAAAAAAATCGGATAATTCTCGGATTTTAATAACATTTTAAACGCGCATTTTTATAGATACCAAAAAAAAATTTTTTTCATTAAAAAAAAATCAGCTAACTATCGGATTTTCATAAAATTTTACACACGCATTTTTATAGACACTAAAAAAATGGAGTCGGTTTTTAACATTTGCAAAAAATCGGCTACTTATCAGCTTTTAATTAAATTATCGGTAATTAAATAATACGTCTTGATTTCAATTTTATTGTAGACATTTTAATTAGAGTTTCCATTAGCACAATGGACTATAAAGCAAATAAATGTTTTTTTTTTTAGAAAATTATTATTGAAATATGGGGATGTGAGTACTCGACTCAGCAAAAACCAACTTTACTACTGAAATAGCAAATGGTGGCTCTATGTGGCACTAATATCTTTTACACACACACACACAAACACACACACACACACACAGATCTATCTCTTTCATCCACACACATATATAGACACATTAATGATTCTTATTTAATTCTTTAATTCAAATAAGTAACAGAACAGATAAAACTGATAAAACTTTATCATATCAACAATATTTCTTGCATATTTCTTAGATGGTCTTTAAATTTTGATGCTGAGCTGTTTTATGTCAAATATTATATATATATATATATATATATATATATATATATATATATATCATCATCATCATCATCATCATGTCCTGCCGCTAGCACGGATATCCCTGACTCTCTCTCGCCACTTCTCCCTATCATTCATCACTTTTGGCAGGTCTTCAGGGTTACATCTCGTATCCTCACATAGCTGCTGTAAGCTGGTCGTCCTACTTTTGCTTGGCCATATGCGGGGGTCCATAGGAGTACATCACTGATGAGTTCGTCCTTGCTTCTCCAGCAGTGTCCTGCGTGTTTGGTTCGTCTAACTTGCATAGTTTTCGAGATGGGAGGCAGGTGGCCGTATAGTTGGTGTCTTGTGGGGTGTTGTCGCCAGGACTTGTTCAATATTGCTCTCAACATTCTTGTGTAATTGCCGTCTAGTTTCTTCTTCAGCCGTTTAGTTAGCGTCCAAGTAGTGCATCCATATAGCAGTATCGATACAACCGCTGCCTGGAAGAAACCGCGTTTCATTTTATCGGTCAAGTCTGATTTCCATATGATCGAGAGTCTATCGATAGCCGTCCATGCTTTCGTTAGTCGTGTGTCGATGTCTTTTTCGGTTGATGAGACGCTGCTTCCTAGGTAGGTGAATTTGTTTACTAGTTTCAGAGAGTCTCCATCTAGTGTGGTCATGTCGCCTGTTTGGTTGTAACACATATATTCAGTTTTGTGTGCATTGACATGGAGGCCAATGCCTGCGGCGGCTCATTCCAAACTATGCAGTAGTGTCTCGGCTTGGTTAGGCGTATTCGCCAGTAACGCTATGTCATCGGCGTAGTCGGCGTCGGTAATTGTTTTTGCGTGAGGTGGATAAGGATAAGTATATTTTTCGTAGTGGTCGTGTCCATACTACTATATGGATGCACCTGATGGACGCTGACTAAGCGTATAGAGAAAAAGCTTGACGACAATTACACAAGAATGCTACGAGCTATATTGAACAAATCCTGGAAGCAACATCCCACAAAACAGCAGCTGTACGGCCACCTACCTCCCATCTATAAAACCATTCAAATCAGACGGACAAGACATGCGGGAAACTATTGGAGAAGTAAGAGCGAGCTCATAAGCGACGTTCTCCCGTGGACCCCTTCACACGGACGAGCAGGTGTTGGACGACTAGCTAGAACTTATCTACAACAGCTCAGTACATGACACAGGATGTAGTCTAGAGGACCAGCCGAATACGATGGACAATAGAAACGAATGGCGAGGGAGTCAGGGAAATCCGTGCTACCGGCACGACACATGATGATGATATTTTTCGTAAAAAATAATGGGATTATTAATGTATAAATCTACACGTGAATCAGGAGATAGTGTCTGTGTGCTCTATCTGGAATCAAAGTGTTGCTTCCAGGGTACTTCTGTGTAGGATCAGTAAACAGATGGGGATCAGAGAGTAGTATCTTTCTCCTCCTCTTCCTTCTCATTTTTTTCAGGCATCCGGTATGGTGCAATGTTTAATAAAATCAGATATTTAACTATTGTCTGTGAGTTCGATTCACACCGAGTGCTGCATAATCCTGGCCTCGTGTTCAGCTAAGCTAAGCTAAGTTTAGTAGATGATGAGTGTTCTCGTCTTCTGATGGAACGAAAAAGTGAGTGGCACTTAAAAGATTAAGTGTAACACTCACAAAAGTGATAAAGATAAAAAGTGATATGTTAGCAAGTTAAGCAAGGAAGGTTCTCGTTGATCTGATATTAATTTTTTTTTTTTTTGTGTTTTTTGTTTATTTGTTTGCTTCTCATTGATAAATACATCACCTCTAATCTTCTCTACAGACTTAATAGAAGAATATTTTCTTGTCTCTGCCTCCTTCCCTTAGCATTAGACAGAAGACAGAATTGTACTGAGAATCAGTAAAATTTCAGATTATAATTTTAGGTCACATTTTGATTTCAGAGAGAAACGAATTGTAAAGCCATGACAATTTGGTTAAGGATCTTTACCACAATTATTTTAGTTCATGTAAATGATTTGGTTTGGTTAGTTGGTTGTTTTTTATGGCATATCAACCTTTGTAGGTTATTTAACTCCAAATCCATTTTCATACAAATGATCCGTTCTATTTCAAACAATTCAGTTTAGCCTTGAGTATACAGTTTAATTATCAAAAACATTTCTATTTAAAACTATTCAGTTTATTCAAACAGTTCTAATTCAGCTAATTCAGTTTAACGTAAGTACAGATTTTGTTTAGACAGTAAGATGTCAAAACAGTTCGATATATAACAATTCAATTTAGTGTAAATACAGTTTCAATATCAAAAACAGTTCAATTTCAAATAATTCAGTTTAGCATAAGCTCGCAGTTTAAATGTAAGTACAGTTTAATTGTCAAAAACATTTCTATTTCAAGCTATTCAGCTTAGTCAAACAATTCCGTTTAGCATAAGTATGCCATTAGTTCTATTTAACCCATAGATAGGACCTTTATCAGGTGCTACCACTCCAGATCAAAGTGGACCTGGGAGCGATGGCAATAAAGGGGTATTCCACATTTCCCAAAGCTCCAGCATTACTGGAACCTCACCATCAGATTGTTCAGTGTCATATCTAGGTGGGGTCTTACCCCTCTGCAGAGGTGCAGTCAGTGTATTCTACAGCCCCAGCCAACTGGGCAAGGTTTGGTTTGGTTTGGTATTATTTAATTGTTTAACGGCATATCAACTCCTAATAGGTTATTTAATACCGAAATTTAATTCATTTGTAAATCTTTAATCTTAACAATAGCGATTTAAATTTTTCAATGTTCCATTGTAATCATTATTTAAATCATATAAATATGAAGGATGAGAGATGCATCTGTATAGTACTTTGATGCATGTAGGGATAGCCAACCCTGCAAAGAATAGTATGAAATAAATTTAGACAAGTGTTACATAGTGAAAAAGTCGCTTTCTTATTGTTTTAATATTGTATTATTTTTGCTGTTGTTAAAGTAATTTCTTTTTGTATTTTTGCTGTTGTTGTCCTTGAGCATTATTTGTAAGATATGTGTGTGAGGGGGATGGAGAGGGACGTGAGGAAAATGTCCACAGGTGGACATTTTGAAAAATAAGGGGGGATGATTATATATTGACCGTTAACCGAGCCGTCAATCAAGAGATGCACCTGTGTAAATAAGCGAAAGCAAGTGGGCTTTATGAAAGAATATAGGCAGGTGCCGGCGGCGTTAAGTTAATTAGAGACAGGAAGGCCCAAGTGAGGGCCAGCTGCAGACTGAGGGCTGTAGCCCTCAGCGACCCCTGGTTGAGCAACCCAAGCCAAGATACGGAAGAAGTGTTGCTATGGTCAAGAGAAGAACTTGGGTCAATATGACAGTCTGTCCCTGTTTCCACTCATCCATCACACACAACAGAAACATCGAGAATATAGTGTGAGAGATATATTTTTGTAAAGAAATGCCTTCGTTCGTTCATTGAAGTCGCAATCAAGGTTATGATTATGGCTATACAACAAATAGAATCCAATATGGCTAATAAATTGGGGACCAGTTTATAACTTAGTTATAATACCAAAACGATCTCTTTCTTTACATCCAGAAACACAAATGGCTAAAAAAAATAAGGTATCTGATTAGGCTTGGTTTATTTGTTTAATGGCGTATCAATTCTTTATGGGTTATTTAATGCAAAAAATTTGACTAATTTCTAAATATTTATGCTCAAAACAATATTTTTACTTTGTTTAATAGCGTATCTATATTCGTGGATTATTTAATGTCAAAGTTATCCAATAAGAACAATTTTGACCCATAGATAAGACCCTGTTAGGTGCTACCACTCCGGGCCAGAGTGAACCTGGGAGCGATGGCAATAAAGGGATACTCCGCATTCACCAAAGCTCCAGCATTAATAGGGCATCACTATGAGATTGTTTAATGTCATATCTAGGACACTCGTTTGAGAGTCTTAGCCCTCTGCAGAGATGCAGTCTGTGTATTCTGCATCCCCAAGCGAATGGGCCATTTTTGCTAAGGCTTATTATTAGTTACTTGAAACCATATAACTGTGTGTAAATAAATAACTGTTATCAAACAGAAATAATTACTTGAAAGCATATAATTATTATATTAGATGGGAATACATGAAATCATATAACTGTGTGTATATTATTTGTATTAGATAGGAAATCTTGATATCATGTAATTGTGCAAAAATCTCTCAAGAACACCAATACAAAGAATATATCCATAAATGCACAATGAATAAAATTCCCTCATCTCAAGGCATAAAATAACCTTGGATGGGTTGACTTACCATTAAAATCAAACAATTTTATTTCTATATGTTTAATTTAGGTGGGCGTATAAGAAAAATAAAATTGTTAAAAGTTTAATTTTCGAGAAAGTAGGGGTTTTTTTTAAATAGAAACTAGTATTATAGGATTTTAGCACAACTTGTACGTTTGAGCTTTCTGTCCTTGGCGTTCAGTGCGTCCGATAAGATTCTTCCTGCGTTTAAATGCTGTATATATAGATTCTACAGACACGTTAATAATCCTCCAATTATATGCAATCAACTTCAGACAGCTTTATTATTCGATCCAGCTAAACCAGCTTCTCCCAGAAGTTGAAAAGACCAAGCAACCACGAAATCTTTGAGCCACATCAATTAGGAACTCACACACAGCCATACACAAACTCGCAAACACACGCGCGCACACACTCAATAACTCACATACGTTCACAAACGCGCATGTGCACATACACACATACATGCACACACGCAAGCACGAGTTTCCGACGTCGACTGGGACAAAAAATCAGGTAGGTGTAGGGGGACAATAAATAATTATCAAATTTTAATGAATGGGCGTGACTGTTGGGTGTTTCGTGAGGTCTCTTACTGTATAGTTTTATACCTAGGATATGAGACACCTAGCGGTAAATAAACGGACTTACTAAAAATGGTAAATGAATACTTACGAAATACCAATTAACATCCAATGATCATCGACAATGAAAAACTCAATTTTTAGACTATAGGGATACACTAAATAATTATCTCCTTTAGAGAGTGGGCTTGTCCGTTAGGTGCCTGATAGGGGTGGTAATTTACTAAGCTTTTTGCTTAGATGTGGCACAAGGCCATATGAAAGGGGCACCCAATGAGACTCGAACTCACTCGTGTAGGTTTGCTAGTCGAGCTTGCTAACTATTACACCACCGACAGTTCCAGGGACCCATTCTCGACCAAAGTCATACCTCATCAAGTGTTTTCCTCTTTTGTACCCTTTTCCCCCTTTTATACCCCTTCTACAAACTACTTCTTCATGAAATATTATGCGCATATTTCTAGCTGTTGAGGAACGTTGGTGCAGTCTTTCTTATTTATAAAGTTAAGTATATTATCTATATAAAAGATTAGATATTCTTATATGAACAATTGCGTTTTTTTTTTTCTTTCCTTCCGTTGTGTTCAATGTTAATATATTACGGATATACTAATCCTAATATTGATCCTTGATAAATAGGAACTCGACTAAATATCTTCCGTAGCATCAAGCCAACCAAGAAAGGTAAAATTTACTGCATTGCAATCCTTATATTCACTCAAACTTTATATATTGTATTTCTCATAGTCAATGACAATTTTTGTTAGATCTGAGTAAAAATGATTTTCGTAAATTTTGGTAAGAAAATAAGATTTAAGAGTTCTCTGAATTGTTTTATTCTTGGCAATGGATGTAAACGGCAACTATTTTAACCTGAGAATTTTACATAATAAGTACACACGCACTTACGCTAGTGGCCTAAAGGTTATCCTCGCAGGAAATGTATCTAGAGATCCGAGTTCAAATCCGTGGCGTGACTAATTGGATTTCTCAACGTGCTAATACACTTAGGAAAGGCATGTACCCAAATATTGCGCAAAGCTCAGTCAGGTGAGGATAGAGGGTACTGCACTTGTGACAGTCTTGTGTTTTACCAAAAACGAACTGTTGATCAAAGAGTATCAAGACTCCGCATGCATATATATATATATACATATATATATATATATATATCAAAGCTTATTAGGGATTGGTACTGACTTGTACGGATGAATTCTACATATCTAGACAGCAGGTTAATTTGTTTTGGTTTCTTTGTTTAATGGCATATAATCTTTCATGGATTATTCAACACTAAAGAACATCAGTGATATTATTTAACCTATATCTAGGGGGGGATAATGGGTTTCATGCCTTTCCCAAGGGTATTAGTCCGAATGTGAATGTAATAGTGCGAGTAAAGAACGAACGCGCTTCCTATGATTTCGCAGTCCACCACGAGAACTCCCTCTAGACATCATTTTATTATGTAATTTGTTCAGCTGTACACACACCTTCATTTTTAAAATTTAAAAAGATAAAAGATTCAGTGTCAATATTTTTGAACATATATCGTAAAATTTTCAAACGACATTGCAATTCTTGCTAAGAATGCTTGAACCAGACAAAGCATGATAGATCGGGTTACTGACAGTGAAGCAATGTTAGTTCTTCTGCAAGACTCAAATAACAGACAGTCAGTAGTGACAGTCAATAGAATCCCACTAGACGCCGTCCAAATTTTCAGTTACCTCGTCAATGATATCTCATATTCCTGAGAGGCCCTCTTGTTGGTGAGGTCGAGCATAATAAAAACGAATGTAGCCTACAAAACTAACGAGCAAAGAAAGAGGAAACACATTCTTGTTTCATCAATTTTTAAGAGTCGAAAACATGGCCATTACATCAATCTGATGCATCTTGTATTGATGAATTTAATCAAATGTTGATGTGTATTTACCCAACCCCTCCACACGTGCAGGATGCGACTCATGGTCAATTTTTAATGGAGTTTAACAGATTTGAATTCAGTGTTTTCTTTCTCCTAGACCGGTTGTCTAAGCAAAGAGAGTCCAATCTGCCCTACTATTTTACCCTTAACTGGTAAAGGATCATTGGATTCATACCCTTCTCAAGGGTATTAGTGCAATGAAAAAAGTAAACAGCTTTGTCCAATTTTGAACTCGGGTCGCCATGTCCATTTTCTACGATGATAACCGTTACTCTACAA